>OZ059854.1:9309570-9727001 GCA_964057195.1 Orthosia cruda
CGTACTTATCTATTGTATTTTTTGAATTTTTTGTTTTACGTGCACTTATTTTTACATCGTTTCTCACGTGATATTATTATATGTATTTTCCAACAACAATGATGTAACCAAATATTTGTAATTAAAACTGATGGAAAAGAGCGTCCGTGGAGATTCTTGCACATTCTTCTCCATATAAACTTACTAACGATTGCGAATTTGCAACAAGATTATTTTTTTGTTTGGCACTTCATAAATACCTATTTATTGTGTAGTTGAAATAAAAATATTTTGATTTCGTTTATTTTTTATTTTGTGAGACCATTTCCAACACGTGAACGAAGCCATGGGCAAAAGCAAGTCTTACAATAGGCAACAGGTACCAGGCACACAGCTTACTCTAGGAGTGCTGTTGTAAATTATTTCATAAAGGGGACAGTTACTATTTGCGTGGGATAACTAAGTACTGATGTTACACTTAATTTAATGTTAGGAATGTAAGTAGTTGTAGTAACTCGGATCGGCTACTGTTTGTAACTGTACTTTTATTATTGATGGCTCTAGGTTGGAGAGAGCAGACAACACTAACGATGTCATACATTTTATAGAATAAGCCACAATTCTTCAAGATACTATACGGTTTTGCTCTATTCCCATTGACGTCGGCAATACTGCCCTTGTTATAATAGAAAACACAGTTAGAGCCCCCACAAACTACAGACTCTGCGATAGTTTGGTCGGACGATCGGATCTTTATCAGTATGCAAGTGTGCACATTACAACTGTTCGGTAATTAATGTGATATTATTTTTAACTTTGCCCGACACTAGGAATTTCTTCCTGTATCGTGGGTGCGTTTACAGACATATAAACTCACATACACAACACCCAGAGACAACCAAACTATCCGACCAAACTATCGTCAGGCAGGCAAATCCCAGTTGTCTGGCATCTTGCTGAACTGGACCTTTTTGGCGCAGCCGCGGGGCACACTATGTATGTAATTGTTGTGAAATTAAGTTTTATTTGTTTCTACATTGTGTGTATCTGTGTGTGCCAAATAAACTAGTTTTCTTTCTTTCTTTTTCTTTCTATCGACCGATAAAAAGTCTGACAGAAGAGAGAGAACTCATTGTGATAGATCTGGTTCAGGGTATTACTAACACAATACCTCCATATCTTGACCATCAAGCAGTGTTACTTGTCTGTACAGACTGCCAAAAAATACCTCATATCTGTAGTATTTTACTTAAAAGACTAAAAACCTTGTGTGGATATTTCAGCGGGAATGGCGAAGTAAATAAAAAGTTAATTAAAAAAATCATAAAACCCGACAGCTTATAAAGCGAACTAAAAAGACGTAAACAAGAAGAAAATCATGTTGTGCAGTCGGAGGATACATATCCGCGAGCTGGCTGACCAAAACCGAAAAACAAAAGATGGGTTTGGAAAAAAAAAACCTCCCACAAAATGGCGCCCAAAAGCCGCCATTTTCTAGTCTATGATCAGTGTGATCACCTATGGGACCGAGACGTGGTCGCTCACAATGGGCCTTTTCAGAAAGCTTAAAGTCAATGGAGAGGGCTATGCTCGGAATTTCCTTGCATGATCACGTCAGAAATGATCATATCCGCAGGAGAACCAAAGTAACCGACATAGCCCGAAGAATTGCCAAACTTAAGTGGCAGTGGGCAGGGCACATTGTTCACAGAACGGATGGCCGATGGGGCCGAAAAGTACTGGAATCGCGACCGGAAGACGATACGTTGGAAGGCCTCCCACTAGGTGGACCGATAACCTGGTTAAGGTTGCGGGAAGGCGCTGGATGCGAGACGCACGGGATCCGTCAATGTGGCGACGCCGGGGGCAGGCCTATGTCCAGCAGTGGACGTCTATCGGCTGTAATGATGATGATAGAAAATCAGCAGAATTTTGTTTTGCTATCTACTGACTTAGATCTGTAATGCAGAAATAATCCTTAATTTAGTTTATTAATCTTTGAGTATCATTACAATCTTGCCTTTGTTTAGAACTGTATATATACTGTTTGAAACGTAAATTTCCAAGGGATATATTAATAACAAACCTAACTGTTCCAAATATCTATATAGAAATTAATTTCCGCTCAGATACGACAAGCAATAGCTACTACATCATATCGCCGATTTATCTGCCACTTCCGACCGTGAAGCATTAGTAGCGCTCGGAGACAAATACATACAATGGACAAGCTGTAGGCATAAATACTGTCATCTATTGTAAATTAATGATGGGTTATATAGTACTTAGCTTAGTCTAGGAGTACTGCAGTACATTCTATCCTACTAATATTATAAATGAGTATGTCTGGGTGTATCTTAGGGCGTCTGCAGATAGGTGCCACAACGATACGAGAACGAAGCGTTGTCATAGAAATTGTTCTAAAATTGCTCTACAGGTTTTTTTTAAATAATAAAGCATTGTCGTATAGGTGTCATAAAGTCTTGTTTCTGCGGGTACCTTATAAAAGGTACCTCACCTCAACCAATTTACCGCAGTGTTTCAAGACAAAAGTCTACGACCAGTGTGTGTTGCCAGTGATCACCTAAGGGGCCGAGACGTGGTCGCTCACAATGGGCCTATCAAAAAGCTTAAAGTCAACCAAAGGGCAATGGAGAGGGCTATGCTTGGAGTTTCCTTGCGTGATCACGTCAGAAATAATGATATCCGCAGGAGAACTAAAGTTACCGACATAGCCCAAAGTATTGCCAAACTTAAGTGGCAGTGGGCAGGGCACATTGCTCGCAGAACGGATGGCCGATGGGGCCGAAAGGTTCTGGAATGGCGACCGCGAATCGAAAGACGATGACCTGGTTAGGTTTTCGGGAAGGCGCTGGATGCGAGCCGCACGGGATCGGTCAATGTGGCGATGTCTGGGGTAGACCTATGTCCAGCAGTGGACGTCTTTCGGCTGAAATGATGATGATGATGACACCTCAACGGCTGAACGAATTTGCATAAAATTTGACGCATGGATAGTTTATGACAATTGCATGAGTAAACAGGAAACTTACATAGGATACTTTGTATCCTGTGTTCTTGCACTCTCTTCTCCATAGAGACCTAATGACGCTTGCAAATGTGCAAGTAGATTCATTGATCAGTTGGGACTGGTCGTAACTTAGCTGCCAAGACCTGCTTTTAATTGCGTATTTATCTATTGTATTTTTGTGTTTTACGTGTACGTATTTTTACATCGTTTTCACATAATATAAAATATGTATATTTCCAACAACAATGATGTAACCAAATGTTTGTAATTAAAACTGATGGAAAAGAGTGTCCGTGGAGAGTCTAGACATTCTTCTCCATAGAAACTTACTGACGCTTGCGAATTTCCAACAAGAGATTTTTTTTTGTTTGACAATTCATAAATACCTATATATTGTCTAGTTGAAATAAAAATATTTTTATTTTGTAAGACCATTTCCGACACGTGAACGAAGCCATGGGCAAAAGCAAGTCTTACAATAGGTAACAGGTACCAGGCACACAGCTTACTCTAGGAGTGCTGTTGTAAATTATTTCATAAAGGGGACAGTTACTATTTGCGTGGGATAACTAAGTACTGATGTTACACTTAATTTAATGTTAGGAATGTAAGTAGTTGTAGTAACTCGGATCGGCTACTGTTTGTAACTGTACTTCTATTATTGATGGCTCTAGGTTGGAGAGAGCAGACAACACTAACGATGTCATACATTTTATAGAATAAGCCACAATTCTTCAAGATACTATACGGTTTTGCTCTATTCCCATTGATGTCAGTAATACTGCCCTTGTTATAATAGAAAATACAGTTAGAGCCACCACAAACTACAGACTCTTTATGCGATAGTTTGGTCGGAAGGTCGGACCTTTAATCAGTATGCAAGTGCGCACATTACAACTGTTCGGTAATTAATGTGATATTATTTTTAACTTTGCCCGACACTAGGAATTTCTTCCTGTATCGTGGGTGCGTTTACAGACATATAAACTCACATACACAACACCCAGAGACAACCAAACTATCCGACCAAACTATCGTCAGGCAGGCAAATCCCAGTTGTCTGGCATCTTGCTGAACTGGACCTTTTTGGCGCAGCCGCGGGGCACACTATGTATGTAATTGTTGTGAAATTAAGTTTTATTTGTTTCTACATTGTGTGTATCTGTGTGTGCCAAATAAACTAGTTTTCTTTCTTTCTTTTTATTTCTATCGACCGATAAAAAGTCGTACAGAAGAGAGAGAACTCATTGTGATAGATCTGGTTCAGGGTATTACTAACACAATACCTCCATATCTTGACCATCAAGCAGTGTTACTTGTCTGTACAGACTGCCAAAAAATACCTCATATCTGTAGTATTTTACTTAAAAGACTAAAAACCTTGTGTGGATATTTCAGCGGGAATGGCGAAGTAAATAAAAAGTTAATTAAAAAAATCATAAAACCCGACAGCTTATAAAGCGAACTAAAAAGACGTAAACAAGAAGAAAATCATGTTGTGCAGTCGGAGGATACATATCCGCGAGCTGGCTGACCAAAACCGAAAAACAAAAGATGGGTTTGGAAAAAAAAAACCTCCCACAAAATGGCGCCCAAAAGCCGCCATTTTTTTTCCTTTTCCAGTTTTCATGTAGCCAGTGACACTCGCAGGGTTAAGACGATCGATAAACGTAAGAATCATCAAAATCGGCCAACGCATTTGTTCTCTAGAACGCTACATAGGAACAAACATACATACATACTTACATACATACATAGACTGATAAACACATTACCCTCCTTCGGCAGTCGGTTAAAATTATTTAGAAAGGTTTACTCAACCACGTGTATTCTCATATCAAATACACAGTTACACAAAACAAAGTTTATAGAAAACTGTTTACAGAACACAGTATAAAGAACATGGATAATAGAATAACAGCACTTACCATCTAATACTTATTTATTATCTCGCACACAAAACTAGACCAGCGGGCGAGCACGGCCTACTGTGAATGGGAGTCACACATTTTTATCACAGTTTGGGAGCAAAATCCGTGATAAAATGCGTGACTCAAGCCTATCACAGAGGCCGTGCTCGCCCGGCTGGGGGGAGACCAAAAGCAAAGTAATTTTATTTTGAGTGTGTGTAAGGGACAGATGTATATGACTTGTAGACATCTAGCTACAAGATATTTATAAAGGTAAAAACAAAAAAAAAAAAACAGACATAATGTCGAACATAGAACCTCCTCCTTTTTGGGAAGTCGGTTAAAAAGGCGGGCAATGATAGTAGGCCACTGTCATTTTCCCTTTTTTTTTTTGCCAGTGTAAAAATATAAAATTTATTATAGCCAACAAAAAAAAGTCACCCGGTTTGCTCAATTAAATATAAAAATCGCTTACATTTGTATATTTTTCTCTGGTCATCGCAATATTTCGCAACAGGACTGGATTGCACTTGCCCAAAACCGGGAGAAATAGAAAGAAGAAAGGGAGCTCTTTGCCCTACAGTGGGACAAAACGGGCTGAACATAAAGTTACATAAAACAAAGACACCGGCAATCACTTAGGTAAAACATCTAGTTGGCCTCAGATTTGCCAAAATGCTAGTTCTTTAGTCCCAAACACAGATATAGGTTCCTACTCATCTATCTTTCCCAAAATTAGATTACCAGGTCAATGATGCCCCCAACCCGCAGCTCAATTCCAGACCGTTGCATAGTAATTGTACTGGACCTACACATACACATGGTATAAACAGGTGAATTGAATCGCTCTGACGTCATGTGACGTCATAACATGGCGGCGTTCATCTCCGGTCAATCAGCACGCGGTTTATTAGCCGAGATAGACACAGTATTGGATGTGATGGATCAACAGATGCTGTATTCCAGTACAGTACATAATATCCGGCAGAATGTACGAGTTCAAGAGAAATGGTTATAATACTTGGTATTTATTCTTCTGGTATCCATATCTCCATACCAAAAAGCATCGCTATTAAAAAATGTGCTTGTAAATTAACTTTATTATAGATATTGTGTTCTGGATTGAGGTGCCTCAAGTTAAAGGGGAAAATTTACAAGTCCGTGATTAAACCTGTCGTACTGTATGGATCACAATTTTGGCCCACCATCTTCATCATCATATCAGCCGAAAGACGTCCACTGCTGAACCTCCTCCTCCTGGCCTCCCCCAAGCGTCGCCACATTGACCGGTCCCGTGCGTCTCGCAACCAGCGGATCCCCGCAACTTTCACCAGGTCATCAGTCCACCTGGTGGGAGGCCTTCCAACGCAACGTCTTCCGGTTCGCGGTCGCCACTCCAGAATCTTTCTACTCCATCGGCCATCCGTTCTGCGAGCAATGTGCCCTGCCCACTGCCACTTAAGTTTGGCAATTCTTCGGGCTATGTCGGTATCCCTGGTTCTCTTACGGATCTCTACATTTCTGATAAAATCACGCAAGGAAACGCCGAGCATAGCCCTTTCTATTGCCCTTTGAGTGACTGTAATCTTTCTGATGAGGCCCATTGTAAGCGACCACGTCTCAGAGCCATATGTCACTGGCAACACACACTGGTCACACTACAGGTTAGGTAAACTACGCGAACTACATTCACAATAACGCAGCTTCAAACAACTGTTTGTAGGTAGAAGGGCCCTGACTTCTAATCCGACTCACTAAACTATTATACGGTAACATAGTATTACAATGGTATCTACCTGACCTACGTGATTACATCATGATTAACTCTGCTGGAGGCGTGAACTGGTATTCCAATCTCATTATAGGCTAGTCCTATTAGGTACTCAATGAGTTGATCAGACGTGCATGTCTACCTAGATATCTCATTGTGTATCTGTTACTGTAAAAGCCCGAACTACGCTAAAACCTAAGATTTACCGGTAAAACCTAAGATTTACCAAGTCTTACTGGTAAAAGTCCCAAATTATCTATGATAATCGCTTATTTCGGACTTCTACCAGCAATCACAAGGTAAATCTTTCAAGGTTAATCTTTTCTTTAATTGTCTGTCATTTTCAAAAGTGATTTATAAAAATACCAACATGATTCTATAACATTTCCTCGAAAATGGTTTTAAAATCATATAAGTATTTTACTGTTAATGAATGAATATGCGAAACAAATCAATCAATCCTTAATTGTTCTTATCATTTCGTATCATATCATTGCGGACTTTTGCCAGCAAAGTCTTGGTAAATCTTAGGTTTTTCCGGTAAATCCTATGTTTTACCGTAGTTCGGGCTTTTATAGTAACATATCGATGTAAATACGGTGAAGGACGTAAGTACGTAGCTAATTTATGTTACTTATTATTATAGCATAATATTACGCCTATACTTAACTTCATAGTACCAATATCACGCCAGTAATGTTTGGGTCACATCAACCAAGGTAAAATCTACACTCGGGGTTGCTTTGCAAAAAACTAATATAACTTTGCACAATCTGTGCATCAACCGGCTCAGCAAGTGCTTGAGGTTGAGACCACTGGACCAGCGAGGCAGTAAAGGTGTTATAATTGCTACTCATTTGGGAATCTCCATCACTTTTCCCTTCACTTCAAATATGTGGATAGCCACATTTTAAATTTAGTCTTGTTATTTTTTTTTTTACTTTTTTATAGATTCTTTTACCGATTGTTTTGTGAACGATGAGCTGATCTCGTGCTTTCCTATTTATCAAACAGATAGCAAAAAGTAAATGTTAATGGGGCTACGTCCCCCGGGTATCTAGTCAAGATGGGCGTGCCCCAAGGTTCAATTCTCGGCCCTTTCCTCTTTCTTGTTTACATTAATGATCTCCCCTTTACGATGGCCAAATTATCGGATATAATTCTATTTGCTGATGATACTTCGCTAATTTTTAAAATAGATAGGAAAGATACGGATGTCTTACATGTCAACGAAAGTCTAATTATTCTATCAAAATGGTTCGCAGCTAATAATCTCTTACTGAATGCGAAAAAAACAAAATGTCTTAAGTTTTCTTTACCAAGTACCACAACGTGACCTAAACTTAAATCTTGACGGCAAAAATCTTGAAGTTATAACGGAAACTGTATTCTTAGGGATTACTATCGATTCAAAATTGCAGTGGGGCGCGCACATTAGAACTCTTTCGGGTAGGTTAAGTTCAGTTCCATATGCAGTAAGGAAAATAAGGCAGTTAACCGATGTAGCCACAGCTAGGTTAGTATACTATGCTTATTTCCACAGTATTATGTCTTATGGTATTCTGCTGTGGGTATCAGCAGCAGATGTTGACTCAGTTTTCATATTACATTAATTCAAAAAATCTAAAAACCCGACTGCTTAAAAAGCGATCTGGTTTTGGTCAGCCAGCTCGCGAATATGGATCCTCCGCCTGCACAGCATGATTTTCTTCTTGTTAACGTCTTTTTAGTTCGCTTTTTAAGCAGTCGGGTCATTTAAACATATAAGTGTTATATATTTTTGAAATCACCTCTTAAAATCCTTTATTTTGATACCCCACACGATGGGTTTGGAAGAAAAAAAAATCCGCCCTACAAAATGGCGCCCAATATCCGCCATTTTTTTCTTGTCCAATTTTTATGTGGCCTATGACACTCGCAGGGTTAAGACGAATCGATTGACGTAAGAATCATCAAAATCGGCCAACGCGTTTGGTCTCTAGAACGCCACATAGGAACAAACATACATACATACTTACATACATACATACATAGACTGATAAACACATTACCCTCCTTCGGCAGTCGGGTAAAAAGAGGGCAATCCACGCGATCTATAAAATGGGTCCTCGCGAGTCCCTCAGAGATAAATTTAAAGAGATCGATATACTGACTCTACCTTCACTTTATATTTTGTATGTCCGCAAAAATCGAGGGCTTTTCAAAACTAGAAGCGACTTCCATAATTTAAATACACGCAGTAAGCACGAAATTGTAATTCCCAAATTCAGATTAACTAAAACTAGCAAGTCTTTTCTTATAAACAGTATACGCTTTTATAACAAGTTGCCAAAGTCAGTTATAGAACTGACCGATGGAAAGTTCAAAAATCACATCAAACTTGTCCTTATTAAAAAAGCATATTATAAAATCAAGGACTACGTTGAAGATGAAAATTTTGACTTTAGCTCCTTCTGAGCTTCCCTGGTAACTCATAAACGGCACAAATATGTGAAAATCTCTATCTCATTATATTTCTAGTTTTTTGTTTTTCTTCTTTTAATAAAACATATACATACAATTAATGATTTAAAAAAAAAAAAATACCTATATACAAATACAAAGGGGAGACGGAAAAAAGGTCATTGTGCATCAAAAAATTCGTCCACATCGATGTCAATGGGAAACGTGCCAAGAACGCTGGCAGCATTGCCACGTTGAATGGCAATGCTGATTCTCTGGCCGAAGAAAAGGCCAGCCCTCTGGTCACGTGAAGAGTCGACGAGCTTTGTGCTAATTTCTCGAAAAACTTGATGCGCACTCGGACCCCATGGACCTAATGTTTCAACCCCAAACGGCTCAAACATATAATTTCCAATAAGGTTGTTATATTTGCGCCGTTTGAGGTTTTCTGCACCAGCAGCAGCCGCCCCAGCACAGCCTGCCGTGCTTAGAAGATGGGATGGCGCAAGGGTGTCGACACATGTTGCATCCCACACCAAAGGTCTACCCACCTTCCAAGGCATAATGGGCATCCCGTCTGGTCTCTTCCCATCGTCGCGTGCCAAGCCATTGGGTTCTAAAACTGCTGGCACCCCGGCGGTGACAAGAGCTCGACGTATGATGTCATTAATGCTGGCGTGCCGTGCTATCCGGCCAGCGCTCCTACTGCAGGATAGGCCATGGTGACCGAGGCGGTCGACTGCTTCACCACATTGACAACGATGTGGAGCTCCGCTCCTTCTTTTAATTGGACTTTTTACAATAGTTCGCAATCATCTTTATAGCCCTTTGCTAAGAATAGTTACAGCACTGAAAAGTACATTTGTGCCACATGTTAAATTTATTCTTGTTATATTTTAATTTTTTTACCTTTGTATAGATTCATTTACCGATTATTTTGAGAATGTGTGAACATTGTAGGCCTTCTAGATGTTAGTTAACATTTGTTAGCTTTTTATATATTATATAATCTTTTTTTTTTAGTTTCTTACGACTTATTGTCGGGCCTACGTTGTCCGCCCATAGTACTAATGCTGTAACATGGAAATATTGTAAAACCAAACCATTTTTTAAAAGAGTAACCATGGAGTTTCTTGCCGGTTCTTCTCCATAGGAAACGACCAAAACGAACCGTGCACCTTTTGTCGACGTTTTATAAGTGCCCATTTAGGCCTATGTGATATAATTTTTTTTGATTTGATTTAATGTGTGAATATTGTAGGCCTTCTAGATTTCTAGATACTTGTTAATATTTGTTAACTTTTTATCTCGTTTTACTTTCTTTTTTTTGTTATATTTTTTTTTTTAGTTTATAACGACTTATGGTCGGGCCTACGTTGTCCCCCCATATCTAAGTACTAATGCTGTAACATGGCAATATTGTGAAACCAAAACATTTTTTAAAAAGAGTAACCTTGGAGTTTCTTGCCGTTTCTTCTCCATAGGAAGCGACCAACCCGAACCGTGCACCTTTGGTCGATGTTTTATAAGTGCCCATGTAGGCCTTTGTAAAATAAAATATTTTTAAATTTGACTTTCTTTTGGTTTTGCCACAACATATTATGCGAGGTAGCTGGTTAAGAAGATAAATGTATTCATTGCCAATCAATCAATCAATCATTCCATTAGTTAAATATGTCTACAAGCACAAATTGATGTGAACTATTACAGTATTGCCCTCATTCCATATATTACCATAACCTGTACGCCATAGCGAGCAAATGAATGAATTTAAAAGTCGGTTATAGAATTTAGCAAAAATAGGAGATTCATTTACATATAGCGAATGTGATTAATTTGACAGAAACTTAACATACTCCATATTGTCACTGTTCTATCACCGCGATTTAGTCATTTGATAAGGAATCTCAAGACGCATCGTTTGACGAATCAACAACGTTATACAAAAAAGAAAAACACCAACTGTGTCAGTGTTGCAGAGAAAATACACAGAAAAACTGCGTTAATGCCATATAAACAGCACGTAACGACATAATCACTTTTTGTTAAACCTGACTTCCGTGTTAGAACAGTTGTTTTGCTTGCCTGAAAATTTCCCGATTTCGGCTGCCGCGGTGTTAGAACTAAAGCGACGATATGTGTTACTAAAATGAAAACAAAGCGTTATCCTTCTGCAAGCAATATACCCTGCCCACTGCCACTTAAGTTTCTTCGGGCTATGGTTGGTAACTTTAGTTCTCCTGCGGTTAACCTCATTTCTGATGCGGCCATGCAAGGAAACCCCGAGCATAGCCCTCTCCATTGCCCTAAGGGTAGGGCATGCTACCCGGATATCCGCTAGAAATTTATATCCGTATATAATAAGGTTTACTATCCGGATAAAAAGGATAATACGGATAGTTACTTGTTGTGTTATTGCATGTTACTTTTTTTTATATCGGAATAAGTAAAATATAACATTTTACGTATAGTAAAAGGATTTACGCAATCCTGCAGTTTATAACGCAGAATGTTCATGTGATATATTCGGGAAAAACCATCAATAACACAATTACTAGATTCATCATAAAAATAAATGAAAAGTATTTTCACCCAGAGCCCGCGAGCACGATGTTGGTTGACGAAATCGATAATGATGATGACGTAGAACTTATTTTTTACAAGCAGCAGCAGTGATTTTTCAAATCGAATCGATCGAATTGACCTTGTCAAATACACCATCGACATCCACTGCTACTGCAGTACCAGCTCACAATTAAGATTAAGAAACGATTTGCTGAGTGCAAATGGCACTGTTTGATAGCGGAGGACAGAAAAGCATTCATCTTAGTAAAGAAAAAATTACAAAAAAAAAAACAAGTTTATGATTAATTCGTGAAATAAGTATAATTAATAAATTACTAAATTGTTTGAAGAAATTTTTATAATAAAAATGTTGATTGGAGACATAAATTCATTTTATTTAACTTTTCGGCAGTAAAATCCAAAATATGCTTAATATCCGGATAGTATTTTGGTAGTATTCGAAATATCCTGAAAACAAAATGGGCCGGAAAATTGCATGCCCTACCTATAGGTGACTTTAAGCTTTCTGATTAGGCCCTTTGTGAGCGCCCACGTCTCGGTCCCATAGGTATGGTATATATACTGGCAACACACACTGCTCATAGACTTTTGTCTTGAGACACTGCGGTAAATTGGACGAGAAGATACCGCGCAACTGCCCAAACGCCGCCCAGCCGCGTCGGATTCGACGGTTGACCTCTTTTTAACCGACTTCAAAAAAAGGAGGGGGTGTCAATTCGTCGAATCTTTTTTTTATGTATGTTCCCCGATTACTCAAAGACGCCTGGACCGAGTTAAAAAAAAACTTCTTTTGTTTGAAAGAGTATACTTCATGGATGGTCCCATGGTCATTAATTCAGGTTCTGATAATGTGATCCTAGAGAAAACGAGGGCACTCCTAAAATATTATAAGCTTACATATATCGATTTTGGTATTTTCATCAATAATGAAAACACACTCAGAAAGTATCATTTGGTGAAGTAGAACTGATGAAGAAAACCACAGATGGTCACTGGATTTCCGAAATAAAGCAATGTATCCTAGTCGTGTTTGGGCTTATTGGAATCGTGATAGGAGTGGGTGTTACATGGGCATTCACCATGACCTTGGTTTTGTCCATGTTCATTTTAAGACCCACTCTTTCGGAAGCTCTACAGAGATCATCGAGCATTGTACTGAGGTCCTCCATGGTCTCAGCCATGACCACTATGTCGTCGGCAAACCGAAGGTTGTCCGCTTTACCGACATATTTATTTACGGCCACCTCACTTTTCAAACTCCTTGTGGCAAACAAAAGCTATTAAATAATTTCAGCATTAGTAATTCTAAACTGCTAGCTACACACATACCCTATTTCGCAATCGCTCGATAATTTCCCGGCCATACCTTTCCGAGCAATCATTCGAAAAGGGCAGTCAAAGCCAGATTCCTCTATCTTCGGAATTAACTCCTCATTAAGAAATTGTCGCTGCAGACGAATTGACAGCATAATAGGCCCCCAACCTCAATTGGTACTCGATTTATACTTATTAGTTTTAACTAGTTAATACTGGTTATTGACTGTTGAGACTCAAGAGCTGTAACTCAAAGTATAAAAGGTACACTAGTAATTGCCTTCGGTTTCATTCGCATACTCACTCGGGAAACTATGTTTTAATCCAGTTCTACCAGTTTTTCAAAACATACAAATTCCTTTAGCCGTTTAAGCTTGATCGAGTGACACACAAACATATATTACACTACTTTACTCTAAACTTAAAGCACACAATCAATGGGAAGGTAGGAGTTTTCTTGGTTGCGTGAGTCCATCTACCGAACACATCACCACGGAGAGATGCGATCTTTGGCGAGATAAATTTAAACCCTCTGGTCATTTTCTAGAGCCATCAGAGTTCCTTCCGCTTGGGCACGCATTGCCTTCGCCGACCTGGCAAACTCTGAACAGACTTCGCACTCAGGTCGGCCGCAGCAAAGACAATCTCATATATGGAGATACTCGGGTTGTTCCGAACCTCGGTGCTTGTGCGGCGTCTCTCCGCAGACCATGGCCCACCTTTCGTCTTCTACCGCATGCCCTGTTGTCTGTTCACGTGACGACCTTATGACTGCGTTAATGAAGGGCGTTGCCGTGGCTGAATTCTGGCCCAGGCATTTATCTACAAAGAGTATGTTTGTCATCGACACGCTTAGGCGAAGAATAGGAATAATTTTTACAGGTATTTACTCTTAACTAGCTAAAATTTTAAAGAGGTAAAAATGTTTGTGTTGATAATCTCTAAAAAGTACTGGCCCAATTACGATTTTTTATTTTTATTTTTTTGTATATTTTGTTGGCTCGCGCTTGACCACTATCTCAGTTGTTGGTAAGCGATGATGTGGTCGACGGTGAAATACGCTTGTCTAGAAAAAACCTATTCACTCTTGACTTAAATACTTAGATTGTAACTTACATTGTAGCTGTCAGGAAACACAGACTCCGGCGGCAGGGAATTGCACTCCTTAGCTGAACGCAAAGTGTTTCCAAAATGTTTAGTGAGTATGGGTGGGTTGTCCACCATGTAACGATGGCGCATCGCCGTACGTCTGGTAGTCCGACAACAATCTTTCAGTGGTAGAAAGCTACACTGTTTCTGTGTGTTATATTCTACTTTATTATCCATTTAAATTAATAAATAATTTGGAATCATCGATACGACAAAGAAGATCCCGGAATAATGCAGCTAGTTCCTTCGATAAATCCGCGGGAGAAAAGCCGACGAAAAAGCTAGCTAGATGTTGTAAAGTTATTCGATTTTCATGAAATACTTGTCGTATTTATTTACAAGATATAATTTAGAAATGCTAACAAATTGATGTCTCCGTGAGTCGTTTCTGTTTATTAATTGCTAATAGCTTTATAAAATATTCGTGGCTAGTTTATTTTAGAAGTTTATTAGTCTGTATATATGTATAGTAATGAGCTTTAGATTTAGTTTTACTTAAACTAGATTTGTGGGTGTATTTGTTTTGTTGAAAATGGTCTTAGCTGCATGTGCTGTAGTATCAACGTCCATACTACGTTGAATACACCGGTTCTCGTCCGATCACCGAAGTTAAGCACATCGGCCGCGGTCTGTATTTGGGTGGGTGACCGCCTGGAAACACCGCGTGACGTTTGCTTTTAGGGTCGCGGAAAAAATTGAAAGAGGGTTACCGCGGCCCTGGCACAAGCAACTGAAGGTGGGTGGTGGGTGGGTTTTAGTCAGTAAAAGTCTGACACGCCCTCCAGCTTCACCGAGAAGAGCGGGAGAAGTCATTGGATAAACACCCACCCAAAAAAGAGAAACGGTGCTCTAGTAAGTTATTATGTGTTATTATTATTAGTATTGCGTTATTATACAACATAGTACCTACAATAAATATCTATATTAGGCACAAAGTAACTATTTTTATGTTGCATTGTTTTCACATTCCCTTTATTTTTGTTTAAGTACTAAATGTAACCTGAAGGCCAATCCTCGTCCTAAGACTTTCAAATATAAGTCACAATATTATCTCGATGACAAACACTGTCAAAATGTAGCAAAATTTCAGGTATTTTTGACAAATTGCGACGTTCGACTTGCGACGATCGAGATGCGAATGCGAAAGTTCCATAAAAATACGGATATGACCGCTCTGTTACCAGTATGTAAAGGTAAAATGCTTATTATATTGGGGGTATTCATTGGAGGTTAACCGATTTTACAAGCTTTTTTTTTTTCTTTTTTAAATAAAAAACGTTGCCCCACACTAGGAATTTCTTCCTGTATCGTGGGTGCGTTTACAAACATATAAACTCACATACACAACACCCAGAGCCGGAACAACTATCTGTAGCTCATACAAATATTTGTTCCGTTATTTAACTTGCAATTAATGTATACATATATGTATGTATGTGTGTTCTGGTCAAATCTTGCAACTGAATTTTAAAGCAGTGTTATATGCTCCACCGATTAAGATGAAGTTTTGAATACACGTTGATCTTGAATGACAATGCATGGTTAGCTAAGTGACGTTATTCCAAATCCAATATGGCGGATGACCCATGATGGCGGACTAGTTATTTTTTGTGCACTGCCATAATATGGGTATCAAATTAAAGGGTTTGCTGAGAAGAATACGAAAGAAGACAGCGTAAAAAAAAAAAAAAATTTTTTACTTCGACATGATCGTCGACTTCTATAATTATTCTTGTCCACAAAAAATGCACGTCGCTTGTAATATAAAGCCACGTGATCCAAGCTTTAGGAAAAATATTACTACAGACAGCATTGCCGTTGCGAAATAAAAGAAGAGCAATTAGAAATCCTTAGTAGAAATGTTAAATCATCTAAACTAAAGTATTAGTAAAAGGTTAATAAAATAGGTAACCCTCTGACCACTGTGCTTTTGACAATATAAAACACAATGTCTTATTATCAATTACTAGCTTCTGCCAGCGACTTCGCCCGTGCATATGATATTATTAAGGAAACACTATCGTTATAAAAGCTATCCTTTGTCTTTCCCAGGGCCTCCGACTATCTCCATATCAAATTTCATCTAAATCCTTTCACCCGTTTAACCGTGAAAAGGTAACAGACAGAGTTACTTATGCAAGTATAATTTTAGTATGCACTGAAACAAAAAAAAAAAACAAAACTTCTGTATTTCAAGTAGGCCATTAAACTGCACTTTTGAATGTCAAAAATTTAAATTTCAAGTAATAATAATTGATTCTACCGTCCTTTCGGCAAGTAGCTTGTTACGGAGAAGAACAGACAAGAAACTCCATACTTTATTCTTAAAAAAAAAGTGTTTCGCAATATTTACATACATACATTAATTAATACATACGTGAGGACGATACATCCAAACTAATAATACTAACTACGTGTATATATAAAGTACTACAAGCGCTAACAGGTAAATTCATTCATTTGATAAATAGGAACATGGTTCTCACATACTTACAAATATTGCAAACATAGAAAAATTACCTAATTCAACAACAACGGAACAGTGTGCGAGTCAATTTCTTAAACAAAAAGACAGACAGAATCCTTTACAGACACAACCAAGATACGGTCTCTGCTTACTACAGGTCCAATAATTTAAACAATCTGATGTCACATCTCGGACTACCACACTGTATAGCTACTTAGGACCCACAGTTGTCTTTCATGAATACCTATCTAAAAAGATTAGAGTAAATAAGTAGGTCATTAATTAATCTTTCTAGGTAGTTCTCGGTCAGCTTACTCGTTTTCAATTAGTCCCGCTATGCTCTAGTCCAGCTATGCTGTAGCTCGCTATGCTCGACTCCAAAATACCTACTAAATAGTGTGGCTATGCACGTATGCTATATACGAAATTATATATACACATTCGCGGGCAGTGATGAAGTGTTACAGTATAATATTTTATTTAGGCATTTAAAGAGTAAATTAATAAAACCTAGTATGTAAATTCCGTGACTTTCGCGAAAAAAAGTTAATAAACTTTCCGTTTCACCATACTAACGCGCACTCGCCTCGCCGCTACTCAAGACGTCGCGTCATTCATTTTCAAAGCAAATTGTCTATCCATTCCATAAAACTGTAAAAAAAGAAACGAATTGCCGTAAAAGAGAAACTTAACCTCAAAATATTTCAAATCAAGATTTCTATGTTTTAGTTGAATTTCAATATTTTTCAGCTTCCTGCTCAATTTAATTAAATTCAAACACTTTTCTTTCCAACTGTGCCTTCCATTGCTTATGTAGAATCGGAAGAATTTTGTGCATAGCGAAACTTTTTAGTAGGTATTTAACGGGTTGAGCATAGCGGGACTAACCGTTCATTTGCACAAATACCATCAACCCATCCAATACATCAAAAATATCCCACAGAAACATTGCCTACACCTAGGTGTCTAAAACTCGGTATGATTCCCAGCATAAGTTGTCCATTGTCCGATTGTGTGGACGTCAAATAGATGCAGCCTCAGGTCGCCGTGTCACCGGCAGAGATCCCCGTATTGTGTTCGTCAGCCATTATGCTATTCTCAAAGGAGCTACGTAGATGGTAGAGAGGTAACTTACGAGTAGTTCTTATTGATTTGGAAGTAACTAAGGTATTTATAATTCTTTGGTGTATATAGGGAACGTTGCAGGCGGCGTTCTGAGTGTCTGCCTACCCCCATAGGCAAAAGACGTGAGTGTTTGTAGTAGGAATGTGTGTACTACGGAGTACTTTAAAATCATACCGACTCGTCTAGATCAGGGATTCCCAAACTATTTTGGGCATGAGACCCCTTTTCCAAAATGAACTCAGAACCCTTATTATCCCCAATAGATAAATTACTTTAAAAATCCGCTTATTTACTTGCCGAATTTTTTGTCTTGTATGAACTTCGAACTTGTGCACGCGTACCCACTTGTTGAGTTTTTTTGAAGTAAAACGATGAAATTTTTTTTTTTTGTAATTATTACTAAAATATTAGTCATTCTTATAACAAGTTGGTACACGTAACACAACTTATGCAGTATCTTGAAAGTTGCAAATAAGAACTTATGTTAATTAATAAGGGTCGATTTTTAGACCTCGTCGAACCCCAATATCAGTTTTCATTTATGTCGATCCCTGGGAAATCCTGGTCTAGATGTTTATAGTTAGTAGAGTCCCTAGTGCAAGAACTCGCCCAACTAAATTCTAAAACTAAATCCGTTTCAGCTGCAATTTTGTTGTGTTCCGGTTTGACACGAGATAATGAGACATGAGTCTCTCGGACTACAACACATTACCTTGCACTCTGTCAATTGTACCAATACTCCTTCAATAAGAATAGAATAGAATACTCTTTATTATGTACACCATATAAGTTACAGAAAGTATAGACGAAGAAAACATTACACTGGGTGACACAATGAAGCATATTAACTTTAAAACTTTCGCGTTTCATAATTGAGAAACAATACACCACGGGTATTTAACGCGATGATTTCGATTCAAAATACCCGTGGTATATTGTTTCTCAACAATGAAGCATGTTTAGCTTAAGGGTACACAAGTCAAAAATTCTTCCATACAAACGTAGTCTAGAGATTACTCCACTGTTTGACGATGTACTTTCAAAATAAAAAAAGACATCAATTTGTCTCATCATTATCTAGCCCTGTATGGAACCGAAAAAATAAAATATTTGAAAGTTATGAGCGTCGAAAGTTCCATATTTCAACACTAATTTTAACGTATCTTTGGGCGCAAATAAATACCATAAGAAGAAGGAAAATTAAAAAACGGCCTCCATACAGGGATAGATTAGTAATTCAACAATCCAAATAATTTTATTTTGATCAGATACATTCAGTAGTTTTTTCATGAAATCTAGACTCCCAAAGGTCTGTTTATAAAATTTCGCGCGCTCGTTTTCGTCCTAAATCATCATCCATTTCGATAAAAGATTGCAGAAGTGCTAATTCGTACGCGAACTAGCTTCTTACTGCTCATCACAGCATCTATATATTTCGCACGTGTTGTGGGATGAGATAGCATGCATTTTAACCTCGCGCACAAAATAGTTCGTGCCGTCGACTAGTTTAACCTTAACTGAAGAAGTTAACAAGAGTATCTTCTTCTCCGTCGTACTGTCACTGCTGATGATCGTGACCACATCTGACGTACTTGCAAGTCTTCGAGTGGTTGGGCGGCTCAGTATACGGGTTATTGGTAAAACACTAACAACCTTGCAGGGCCTTATTACTAACATCGTAAACTACAACTTTTGTTCTATGACTTTTAAAAATTTAACAAAAATAACCAGTCCAGTGCGAGTCGAACTCGTGCGCCGAGGGTTCAGTACCTACCCATTATACCGCCATAATAAAATTGGTATCATTTTTATTAGTGACTAAGTTTTAAGTGTGTGTGTGCTGTAATGGTTGAGTTGCTAACGTGTGGTAGAACAGGGTATACAAATCAAGGCCCTGAGTCAACACGATAAAAAGATACAGGCAAATTTAGATTTTCGCGAAAACTTGTAAGTGCACAAATTTACCTTAATTTTCACCTTTTTTATTTTTGGCATTTTTCCTTTATATGTGCTGGACCTTCCATTTGCAAAATTTTGTGATTCTAGGTCAACGAGAAATACGATATAGGTTTTCGACCCAAAACCTATAGGTTACTTCCGGTAGACCTAGAATTGTCAATTTTGGTTAAAAGCAAGGTCTTACTAACAAGTTTTCGTGAAAATCTAAATTTGCCCATACACCTAATAGGGACTACAGACATCAATATCTGGTATAATTTCAACTTGCTAGGTCCACCCGTTCCTGAGAAAATCGGTGGTGACACACAAAGAGACAGACGGACAGACGGAACAGAGAGTGATCTTATAAGGGATCCATTTTTTACCTTTTGAGGAACAGAACCCTAAAAACAGCTGATCCAAACATTCTGGCGAGTTAAGCGAGCTTACCTAAATGTATTTTAGCAAAAACCCTGTATAAAGCTGCCATCTGCTGCCTTCTTAATTGCATCTAAAAATATTACCAGAATAAACACTAGAAATAATTAACTCTATCCTGTAGTTCCCAAAAACAATCCGCACATAAACTTAACAATCCTTCACAAAATCACTACCCATTTTAGCCATTTACTACCATCAAACACAATGACATATCTACCTATCATTCACGCACAATATTCCCCACTTTAACTTCAGCCAATCCGCGTATTGCTCATACCCCATAGTAAATGAGTGGCCGTCCATTATCTACATATACCGGTGAATTCGGTAATCCGCGGCCGGTTTGTTAAATTGTATAAATCATGTGTGCGACCGCTGTAATCTTTCGCGACATTAATCCCAGCGTGCGGTGGCTATTCTGAACAATAGCGGGGCAATTGCGAGTGGTTTTGGTGAAACGGGGTAAAAAGAAAACGGGTTTTAAGCGTTATTTTTTAGATATTCATTGGGTTTTATTTTTGTACGAAATGATATAGGAGGAAAACATCGTCAAGAAAGCGGCATGTCCTAGAGCGAATAATTCGAGGACATGTGACATCCACCTACGCGCACTGGGCCAGCGTGGTCAGGCCCATTCCCTCTCTCACAGAGAGGAGGCCGGTATTCCAGCAGATGATATAGGAATTACTGTCGTTACTGGTATTTAGAAGCCAGAAAGTTTGACAACCATTCTTACCAGTGGTTATTGTGTCACCCAGTTAGTGGGTTTTGGAGGTCGGATAGGAACTAGCTTCATGTAATAATGATAAATAAATGATAAATGATTTTATTTCTGTAAGTTGGTTTATACAAACACTTTTACATGTCGAACATATTTTTTAAAACTAGATGAGGTCGGCGTTTCCTATCTGACTACTCTGAGAAGAAAGGCCGAAACAAACTCAGAGGTCACAGTCTCTTTTAAAGTCCAGACAATATATTGGTTAGATCATGTGAAGACCATGTAGACTGATGTCTGAAATGGTCTTTTGAGGAAAGAACCAGCCAGATTGAGTGGACCTGTCCAGTCAGTGCACGCATTTGTCAATAACCGAGCAGCTCAACTCAGAATTTAAGGAGCTCAACGATTCGACGAACAATACCAAAGAAAGGACATTCGGGTAGGCCGCATAAACTACTCAAACTGCCAGACCATGATTAAAAACTAAGATAAATTTAAATTAAAATTAAAAAGAATGATCCACATAGTCTTCACACTCACAATAATTAATATAAAATAATATAATACTTTAAAAAGTAAATATTCTTGTCATTGCAAGAAAACCAAAAAAAAACAACAACAAAATTCACAGTGCAAAATATAATAAAAAAAACAAAATTAATTGGAGCAGCTCAATCCCAAGCCTTTTTGTCTTCAAGGTAATCTTTAGTTGTATAAAACGCTTTCTGGCACAACTTACGTTTAATAAAAGATTTGAATTTATTAAGACTTAGATGTTGTACGTGGCTTGGAAGCTTATTATAAAAGCGTACACATTGACATCTAAACGAGCCACCTATTTTCTTGAGCCTTGTTGTAGGTACTACAAATTTGTGTTTATTCCTAGTATTTATGTTATGGATATCACTGTATTTTTTAAACAATTTTATATTTTTATGGGCATATAAAAGATTTTCATAAATATACTGAGAAGGCACAGTCATTACATTAATCTCCTTAAATTTCTCTCTGAGAGAGTGTCTTGGGCTTAATTTATAAATTGACCGAACAGCTCTTTTCTGCTAAACAAAGATAGTCTGGATGTCGGCGGCATTTCCCCACAACAGAATACCGTACGACATTACACTATGAAAATAGCTAAAGTATACTAAACGGACTGTCTCTATGTCAGTTAAATTACGAATTTTTCTAACAGCATATGCTGCGGAGCTTGCTTCTTTGACAATTTATCTATATGTGGGCCCCACTGAAGCTTAGCATCCAAAGTTAAGCCTAAGAATACTGTGCTATTTTCAGGATTCAATTCTTCGCCCTTTATCAACACATCGGTTTTCACCTGCCTAACGTGAGGTAGGGTAAACTTAATGCATTTGGTTTTTTTTTCATTAAGAAGTAAATTATTAACATTGAACCAGTGAACTACTTTTGAGTTCTCAATGGTTCTCAAATGCTACCGGTTACACTGGACGAACCCAACCAAGGTTGGGAATCGGGCTGGGCAGATTACTTGACATAGGAATGAGTGCTTTATTACCTATTATTATAACAAGAAATAGATTCTTTTAATTATTACATGAATTCAAAACAGTTATATTCAGATCAAATAAAAAGTCAAGTTCGACTGACAAGTTACTAAGGCGTAGTTTCGTTGTACGTCACATCACACATCATCAGCCTATTAATGTTCCCACTGCTGGGACACAGGTCTCCTCTCTGTGAGAGGGAACTTCATTGAACGTGTGTGCGTGCAATTGTGTATGTATACGGCAAGGCGTAGTTTTAACCGGCGTCACCTTGTTTTTTGCAACGTTTCTTCTTGACTTTTTATTTGATTTAAGCAGTTATAGTAAAGTTCAACAGATTGCCAAGATGCGGGAAGGAGAGGGCAATAATAGTAGAAATTATCACTAGTTTATAATTCATTAACCTAAGGCCATAATCTCGGGAAAACTCATGAACTGTATCGAGAAACAAACAATATGAAAGTGCTCATCTACACGGAAAACAAGACAAATAGTTCAAGGTAAAACTGTGCACTGTTGTTATTACGTTTAGAACATAGATATGCTAGGCTAGGCTAGCATTTTCCATAAGGTCATGTTGCCACAATGCTCATTATTTTGAGATTGTCTCCCCTTTTAGTAAAATAATTGCAAGTTATTTCTGTTAACCTTTAAACGCAGGAGTAACTAATAGATACAATAAATAACTATACGATGCTTGAATTTATTTTATTGTGATTTAGAATTGATTGTAAACGGGTATGTGTAGGCTAATTGATTAATCAGACGAACTTACCTTAAGTGAAGTCCGAATACAATTTCACGAAAAAAAATGAAACCTGGTGAAATATTGGGGTTTTTATAGTCAGCCAGTTTCATGAGTTCGTTTCTTTTTAACCGACTTCGCAAAAAGGAGGAGGTTTTCAATTCGACTGTTTTTTTAATTTTTTTTATGTGTTTTACCTCAGAACTTTTTATTGTGTGAACCGATTTTGATGATTCTTTTTTTATTTGAATGCTAGTGCTTGTCATGTGGTCCCATTTAAACATTTAAATAACTTCAATTTCGGAAGTCGGTGTCAAAAAGAAACGAAGAAACGAAAACAGAAACACCGACTTCCAACATTGAAGTTATTTTTCACTTAATAGTGTTTTTGTTTGGAAGTCGGTTGTAATTTTTGTAAAAAAGTTTTTTTTTATTGCCACTCATTTGTCTAATGAATAAAAAACAACCAATGAAATCGTAACAAAAGAGGCGTCATACTCATTATAAAGAAATAAAACCCAAGTCGATATTTTACTTTAGCTACCTACAATAGAATCTATGGAATTAGGGACTTTAATTATATCACTGAATAGGTTAAAAGATCACAGAGATATAAATAGGACCCCGTTGAAAGAAAGAGATAAACATACTGTCCAAACGTACGTGCGTGTCGCAGCCTGACGCAGGACGGACTGAGTTCAATCAAGCCGGTCAGCTTGTGTTTGTTGCCACGCAGACTTCGATAAAATTGTATCTACCCCCTGGGTGTCACCATTGTGAGTATCGCCCGGAGGTCACGGTGGAGCATACGGTGTAGGTCTGCCCCGCTTGGGCGGATTAACGCCGCGTCCACGTGGAAGCGATCGGTGGTGGCGACCTCTCGCGTCCGGCCCTGGTTCAGGCCATGGTACGGAGCGAGAGGGCATAGTAAGCTGTCACCTCCTTCTGCGAAGCAGTAATGCTCGCGGAGGAGGAGGCGGAACGCGTGAGGTACACATTGCAGGAGACGTCCCGGGTGTTGGGAGACGCAAGACGATTCCCGGCCACCGTAGGCGCGGGCTTGCGGACGGCGAGTAACGGGTAGCTCGCCGTCTGATAATTACCAGGCTCGATGGCACGTTGTTCCACGCGCGCCTCAAAGAGATGTCAGCAAAACTGACAGGATCCGCTAGGGCCGATGCCTGTCTGGGTCGCGGATAAATTTGAAAAAGAGTTACCGCGGCTCTGGCTCAAGCAAATGAAGGAACACAGGTGGGTTTTAGTCAGTAAAAGCCTGATACGCCCTCCCACTTCACCGGGTGAAGTCAAACATGATTTTTCAAACCAAAAAAAAATAAACGAAATACAACCCATAAAAAAATTTCACCATGTCGATTACAGCCATGTTTTTCACTGTATTTCCAAACTGTAGATAAACCCCTTGTATGCGCAGATCTACGCGAGACACAATGGCTTTTTAATTATTCTAGTTAATTACGGCATACAAGGTGTTAACCTTCGATAAATTATAAGCTGATAGAAAATTATATCGAGTGACTTCGATAATACTACCGTTAAATTGTCGTCCGCAAATCCATCGATCATTCCGGATTCCGCTAAAGCTAAGTATTGTTTTATGCTAAACTCAAACATCATTTTTGTATTTAATAATATTTTTAATGATTTATGACTTTAACGTGTTTAATAATAAATATATCCTGCTACTGTTATAATAAAGTCCAGATGTATAAAAATCACGACAAGTTTCAGCCAAATCCGTGATTTGACTGAAATTTAGTACATAGGTGGTAGACCGTCCCTGTGCATTAGATACTTTTTATTGTATCCTCTGATAATTATATCTTCTGAATTTCACGCGGCCAAAACCACAGTATAAACTAGTAAATAGAAAGAAAGAAAATGTATTTAATTTCCAAAAAACGACATTCAAACATTGGAAGATTTTGCTAAAAATAAAAATAAACCCTTACCTTTTTATAACAAAAGTATTATAAAATATGACAAATTAAGATGTTCTAAGCGCTTATATAGTATAATTTATACAAAATGAGTAGGTTGTTTTCATTATTGGCTTTATTGAATATTGGACTAGGTACCGGATTTTATATTACCTGCAAATTACTGTTATAAATTACATGTTTTTAATGTTAAAACTAAGTTCAATTTATGGGCAAATAGTTCAAATAAATCCATAGTTAATTATGCAATTCACCTTAAATTACGTTAATTAGTAACGGTAAAATATCCTGTTAAAGATTTGTATGAAATACATTCAGTCAAGAAAGTTTCAGGAATGGATAATTTGTTTATGGTTCCAAATTATATTTATTGTTTTTTTTTTGTTGTGTTGAGATTGGCACAACTGTTTTAAATTTTTGGCGCAAACTTTGAATTACATCTTGGGCTCTTGGCTAAATCTGTTATTCAGTCAGCCGGTTCAAACTATGCCTTGCCGTACAAATACACAATTACACGCATTCACGGACAATAAAACTACCCCTTAGCTTGTCAGTCAAGCTTTATTATTTGATCTATGAGCTCGAATGTGAAGCGTGTAATTGTGTATTTGTACGGCAAGGCATAGTTTGAACCGGCTTCACCTTGTTGTTTGCAACGTTCCATCTTGACTTTTTATTTGATCTGAGAGTCCGCATTGCTAATTTCATAATGGACAAAAACATCGAACAAATAGTTTGTCTTATGTTTTGCATCGCCAATGGAATTTCGTATTCGGAGTGACTGAAAATGTTACAGAAGGCTTACGGTCAATCGACTTTATCAAAACCACTTGCTTGTGAGTGGTACAAAGCATTCAAAAGCGGTAGGTATGTGATGGAAGATTTGCCTCGCTCTGGTAGGCCATCAACGTCTGCAATTGAAGTTAACACCGCAAAGTGAAGGCAAAAATGCCTGAATTCTTGCCGGAAGGTCAAACAGTAAATAAAGATTATTATTTGAGCGTTATGCGGCGTTTAAGAGAGCAAATTAGACGAAACAGGTCAGATTGGTGCAAATAAAATTCTTGGATTTTGCACCACCATAATGCGCCTTCGCACAAGGCCATCATTGTGAATGAATTGTTGACCAAAAACTCAACAAATACCATCGAGCCACCACCTCATTCACCAGATATGGTTCCAGCCGACTTCTTAATTTTTCCTAAACACAAAATCTAGAAAATAATAATTTTTCACACAATTCAATAACAGATCGGTGCATATCGCGGCATCTAGTGGTATTTATTTGAACCAAATTTTCTTTCGTAGCGCTTGGACCCCATGACCTAGCTAAAGCGATGGTCGTAATGTCAAAACTTAGGTAAGGGATTGATCACGAGACTTTGATAGCGCTTATATATTTAAAACATTTTACCAATCGCTATCGAGGCCCTTTCGTTGATAGTATATTACTTGTTTAGAGCCTACTGCCTTAATCAACATTTAAAATTTTCTTTCATTGAAAAATATACTGCTTAGGCCGCTATCCCACTGGCGTTTTACGAGCCTTGGCGTTCCTCCAACGTCTGCACAGCGTCAACGCTTGCCACTAGAGTCTCGCGACGTTAACTTCGCGAGACTAGTGGCAAGCGTTAGCGCTGAGACATAGCAACGTTAACGACGCGTCAACGCGACGGTAACGTTGTCTTTTTTGGCATCAGGTACAATCACGCCGTACATTGATTATTGTAAAACTTATGCCAGTGTCTTTGAACAAATAAAACAGGTAGTTAAAAATATAATCAAAAGCGTTTTATATACATACGTCATAGTATTACTTCCATATTTGGGAAAACTCCTGGAGCGCCTTGTCGTTCCACGGTTGCTACCGGACGGACCAAAATTTCATAATAATCAATTCGGTTTCACTATTGGAAAATCTACCGTAGACGCGGCCCTTACTGTTCGGAAAATAGTTAATACATCTGAACATAAGTATGTAATTGGGCTTTTTCTAGATATTTCTGGGACTTTTGATAACGCATGGTGGCCAATGCCATTACTTAAAATGAAAACTCGAGGCTGCTATAGAAATATATACAATTTAGTTTACTCTTACTTTTTAAATGGTTCCGCGAAACTCAAACTCGGCCATCATTCCATGTCGAAGTCTCTCACCATGGGATGTCCTCAGGGTTCAGTTATTGGTCCACTTTTATGGAATTTAGGCTTTGATGATTTCCTCGCGATTCCGCTTCCAAGCGGCTGTTCATTATCCGGTTACGCGGACGACGGTCTTCTGCTCATTCAATCAAGTACTCGAGCTGGTCTCGAGAACTTGGCTGACACTTGCCTACGATTAATATCTCAGTGGGGCGATCGTAACCGCCTGACCTTTGCTCCGCATAAAACTAATCAGATCATTTTGAAAGGTAATCTTAAATCGTGTCCTACTATTAAATTTAATAACGTTCCGGTAAAAAGGAAGCAGTCCGTGTGCTATCTTGGTCTAGTGCTAGAAAGGAATTTTGCATTTATAGATCATATTAAAATCGTCGGTGAAAAAGCAAAAAAGAACTTCTATGCCTTAACGAGAATATCTAAATCTACGTGGGGTCTGTCTTTTTTTACTTTAAAGACTATTTATGGGGCTACTTACTTGGGTTGTATCTGCTATGGGGTGCCTGTTTGGGCTGATAGGGCCACAATAGGGGCGGTATGACGTAAATTACTTCAGAGTCAGCGTTTGGCTTTGATATTCTTATGCAAAGCATACAGGACGGTTAGTACTGAGGCCTTACCGGTACTTGCTGGCGTACTTCCGGTCGACCTTGAAGTGCAGCGACGTGCTGCAATGTACTATTCCGCAAAAGAGACCATGGACGCGGACTTTTTAACGCGGAGTGACCGTGCCAAAATCTCTAGATTATTTAAACCACATATTGACGTCTGGGAGGAACTTTTATGAGAATGGCAATGTAGGTGGGATAATTCCATCAAGGGCCGACACCTCCACCAATTCTTTCCATCCGTTCGCGTGCGGCTGGCCAGGACGTGGCTGGAGGTGGATCACTGTGTTGCCCAATTTCTCACAGGGCATGGTAACTTTAAAAGTAAATTATTTTCCTTCAAGCTTGTTGCCTCGCCATTATGACAGTGTTCTACATCTGACTGCGAAAATGTACAATCTGCACATCATATCTTATGGGAGTGTATTCTTTGACAGAATGAACGCAATACTATGTTGAATAATGTACAGGCTGTATCAGGAGCTGTTTACTATACGGACCTTGTGGAAACTAGAACAAATTTCCGTGCGTTCAAGCGCTTTTGCCATACCTATTATTGGAATCAAAAATAACAGCTCACAGTGTTAGGACCCATTAATATTAATGCTAATTTTTATCCGTGGTGCTAGGCAACTGGGCTTATCCCAGTTGTAAACGACCCTTTGCCTATTGGTCTTGTTTGTTCTGTCTCCTGCTTGATATGGAGGGAAGTGGAAATTTGTATTTTTCTTACTCCTCCATTTTCTTTTCTGATTAATTTCGTTGCGGGATAAAAGACAGTTAAATTCATTCTCCGGGACTTCGTCGAGCTTCATTGCCTCGGCGCTTTTCTGGTGGTCGCCACTGTTGATTCTGGCTTTCAGGAGTTGCAGTGGTTTGGGAATAGTGCGGTGGGATTGTCCCATTAAAAAAAATACCTCATAGTAATAACAAGCCTCTCTTCTGGTGATACTGAAACTCTGAGATTAGTGTCTAAATATTTGTATGTCATTTTGATTCACTTCTAAAAGTTCGTTAAATGTAGTCGCCGGCATTCGCAAATATTTATATAATTCCGATTTATTATTTTTAATATTATTAGAGTACAGTGAAAAGAGAAATATTCACTTTCTTGTAATCGATTAAGCCATAAACGATTTACCCAAAATTGACGATGAGACTTTCTTTTTCTTTTACGTAATTTTCGTCGAAATAGCAAAGCCAACAATAGTGTTGCCTCGTCGGAATCCATTTTACCTTTGATTGTACGCCTCAAATTGTAGCATGTGCGTGACGTTAACGTTGCGTTCAGCTGATGTAACGCTTGCCACTAGAGTCTCGCGACGTCAACGTCGCGTCTGCGCAGCGTCGACGCTGCGCAGACGTTGGAGGAACGCCAACGCTTGTAAAACGCCACTGGGATAGCGGCCTAAGCAATTTATATTTCAATGAATGAACATTTGAATAAGACATTAGGTTCTAAACAAGTTTTATTCTATCAAAATATAAATAAGGTAAAATATAAATAAGATTTATATTTTACCTTTCTAAAAAATTTAATGCCGCCATAATGCTTTTACAACAAAATGGCCGCTCGTTCACAAACTCGTGTGAGCATGCGAGCACCGCGGCGCGGGATAATCCGGGCAAGGCGCAAGGCGCTCCACACAAGTTCGCGACTCACACCGGACAGGTAATAGCTTTTGTTACTACTTGCCACTGGGGACCATGAATTAAAGATTATGTGGGACTTTCCTTTGATTTTTGTGGGAATTGGTCTCGATACTAGAACTTGCTTTTTATTCAATTCAATTCAACCATTTATTTCGGACCATGATCCATAATCTGTTAGTAATACATTTATGACTATGTTAGAAAATTTACATAATTTAATAATGTCATTCTTATAAAAATAATAATCCATATACACAATAAAATAAATACATAACAAATAAATTAACAAATAATCCAATAAACTCAAATACCGATTTCCCGTTGCACTGGAGCCGCCGCTGTGCAAGCGGGTCCAGTACCCCAGGAAATGATATATGTATTTTCAACAAGTTTTCTAGTATTTTGCGAAATGTATTTCTGTCGTGTCAAGGAACTAACTGAAAAACTAGTAACTGCATGACGCTGATATTATCATAAACTGGACTGCATTTGAAAGCCAATTTCTAAAAAATCTAAATTATTTTAGGAAAAACAGCATTGTGAGGATCAAAACAGGTGGCGTTTTGTGTTTGAAAGGTACTGGCAAAGAACAGGGAATGTCACGATTTTTAATTTTTCAATTTTTTATTGGCAAGCAAATCTTTTTCTATAGTAGATATATTCTAAATCACTAACTTTTTTTCAAAGTAAACGTAAGGCGCCAAAAAAAAACGTTTTTGTTTATGGCCGAAACGAAAAGAACCGGGTATATCCATGAGTTCCATAACACACCGGTGCGTACCGGTAAAGAAGAAGGATAAATTAGGACATTCCCTGTTTTTTGCCTGTACCCTTCAGTTTCGTCCTACCCCATTGGAAATAGGTGTGAGAATGTGGTTTCTTTTAAGAATAAACTGTGGTTTAATTTTCATGTGTTGATAGAACACAATTCGCACGGAAGGTTCACAACTCAAGACTGAAAGAAGACGGACTGGTAATCTCATTTTTAAGGAATAAAAATGTCCCAAATGTTCCACCATCACAGTCACCTCTCCGTGGCGCGGCGGCGGTTGTCGAAGCAGTTACGCGACGCAATGGTCGATTTGCAGCCGGCAACACTCCCGCAGTTTAGCGCCCCCCGACTTTGCCTGCAATCTTGCAGACGCTAGACTAGTAGACACATATTTATGCATAACCTTACAGTTGCCTGTCAATAACAAAAGATTTCGTTTAACGAAGAAAGCGGGCGGAGTTTCGAAAGTTGTTTTGTATTTTTATGTTGTTTTGTTTTTCAGGTACTATGGGTACAAATTCTAGACTTGAGTATCCCTTATATCTCTTGCACTAATCGAGAGTTCAGCAAAAAGTTTATCTAAGAAGGCCTATTAATTGTTAATCAGGATTTTTGGAGCTCGTGGCTAAATAATAACAGCCGCACGGGTCGATCATCAAGGTTAAGCAAAGCTTGACGAGGTTGGTTCGTGGATGGGTGACCATTTCAACATACAGAGATTCCTCCGTGCCTCGGAAAGCACGTTAAGCCGTTTGTCCCGGCTGTCATTTGAACATCTTTGACAGTCGTTACGAGTAGTCAGAAGCTTGAGATCTGACACCAGTCTAGCCAAGGGGTATCATGTTACCCCGTTACTGGGTTGTGGAGGTCAGATAGGCAGTCGCTCCATGTAAAACACTGGTACTCAGCTGAATCCGGTTATACTGGAAGCCGACCCCAACATAGTTGGGCAAAGGCTAGGCAGATTGAGGATTGTTGGATACAAAAGCAGTTGTGGCCAGGGCGTTACGGCCCTGACTTTTGAGGGGAAGGTCATAATTGTATGGGTTCGAACCCAGAGTGACCCAGCCAGGCACTTTACTTTGTGTAATTTATTTCATCACCACTGCTCTCAAAACGATGAAGTAAAACATCGTGAGGAAACAAGCATCTCCGAAACTAAAAGCTCGAAGACATCTTCTAATCTGCACTGTGTCCGCGTAGTTGTTTCCCAACAGTGGGCACATTACAGGCTAATCATGATGCTATGCTGGCAGGGTTGGGCAGTATTTGAATTACTTGTAATTAAAGCAGGTATATATAAATAATTATTTATATATAAATACAAATACGTAGTTGATATTTGTAATTCAATTACTTCTTAAAATTAATTTGTAATTGGTTTTTCTTTTATCTGACGCTGAGCTATTTTGTAGTTAGTATTTAAAATACATTTGAACATTTAGCAATCTTATTAAATGGATGCGTTCTGCAGTAAAAAGCGTTCGATAGCTTTCGCAAGGAAAATGGCGGCCGCTAATTATGTCAAACCTGTACTGTATGTAAAATTGACAAATATTTTGTCAATTACCATTTTCATTCATAAACACCTGGCTGTATTTTGAATTTTATATTTCAACTTTCGACTTAAAAATATTTTGTATTTCTTATTTTAAATACATGCGAGATAGTATTTTGTTATTTGTATTTGAATTAAAGCAAAGTATGTATTTTGCCCAGAACAGTATGTTGGATACATAACTAACAACATTCGTACAGTGGCTGATATAATAAATACAATAGATGCCTACCCAAAGAAAAGTGATAAATAGAAAATATTTAGAATAATAAAATCCCTGAAAGAGTGCAGCTTCAACAACTCTCCCTTCAATAAAACACGACCGCTCTATTACAACATTTTTATTTCTAGAACTTCTATACTTTATGAATAAGGGTATTACATTTTTATGTCTCATCTCGCGTCTCGCGTTGCAATAAAACTGAAGGGTTTGTCTCTGGTCCCTCGGAGTGTCGACCACAGATTTATATACTAATGGAGGAATCAAGGTAAGTCCGTATAAAAATCTAGATATGTATATGTGGCAAACAAGCACCTAGGCTCCTACACTCTGTTTTTTAAATGGAACAATTTGTGAGATCGCATCTCTCTCCTATGCCTTGGCAATTATTATTTTTTAAACCCCGACGGAAAAAGAGGGGTGTTATAAGTTTGACGTGTGTTGCTGTGTATCTGTGTGTCTGTCTGTGGCATCATATTGATTCAGTGTTTTTTGTTTAAAAGGTGATTGTGTCGAGAGTGTTCTTAGCTATGTTTGAATAAGATCGGTTCAGCCGTTCAAAAGTTATGGGCATTTTATTGTTTGAATCGGGATGTTTTCGCAAGATAAATGTGTCGGGGGGTTTTTTAAATTTTTTAATTTTACTTGTTTACATCAAAAACACACGATTTTTCAGATTAATATTAGTATGTTTGTTGTAACAATTTTCTGTTGAAGACCGCTGGAGTATACTGGATGCGAGAGACACAGAATCGATCAATGTTATGATGCTTCAGGGAAGCCTAAGTCCGTCTTAGGCCTAAGTCTTTTGGTTGGAATGCTGATATTGATAATGTTTTGTTCAATCGCTGTCAAACCTGTACGTAGAGCCTGTTGTGCGCAGACACAAGTTGTTACTCCATGATTACACTCCTCCGTGTAAATGACCTACTTACCTAATTCTCGCAAAATAGTCTTCAACCAGTAGTGGTGGTGCGTTTTCAACATACCATCATATCACTCCTGTTGGTACTTACTTCTCAAAAGGATATGTTGACGTTTAAAGCCTACGGCTTCATTTTGTTGCCAATGTTATGGGAGCAAGCCATCAACTTATTCATCAAGTAGTATTTCGTGAAGAGCTAGATGAAGACCACAACAACGCTTGATTGAAGGCGATGGATAAGGTACACGACAGAACGACCGCGCGCAGAAGATTCTTGTAGGTGAAAGGGGACACAAACAGTCGATGCGCTGGTAGAGCGGTCTACACTTTGGTTATGGGCATAAATCCCAATTCCAGGCTGCTATTCCTGACGGCATTCTACCTAAGTTAATTAATATTATCGATATAATTTCAACCGGCGTACGTTTCTAGTACGTTGTAGAATGCCTTGGATTTCTAGTTCGTTTGATACTAGATAATTGGATTAATACCCAGTAAACGCTAATTAACAATACTAGGAAGGTTACAGATCTTCATGGTATAATGGATTCCGAGAAATACTTAGGTAAGCCTAGATGGCTTCATAACTTCGATGCGGTATTTATCAATTTATTAATTACTAGCGGATGCTCCGCGGTTTCACCCGCGTAGTGCCCGTTCCCGTGGGTATAGAGGGATGAAAAGTAGCCTATGTCACTCGAGGATAGTGTAGCTTTAAAATGGCGAAATATTTTTTTAAATCGGTCCAGTAGTTTTTAATTTTATTCGATACATACAAAAATACAAACATACAAATATTTCCTCTTTATAATATAATTATGTAATTATATTAAATCTTATATTATACTAGCGGACGCCTCGCGGTTACACCCGCGTAGTTCCCGTTCCCGTGGGTATACTGGGATAAAAAGTAGCCTATGCCACCCGGGGATAGGTAGCTTCCCAACGGTGATTTATTTTTTCTGACCAGTTAGTTTTTAACCCCCGACGGAAAAAGAGGGGTGTTATAAGTTTGAGGTGTGTTGCTGTGTATCTGTGTATCTGTGTGTATGTGTATCTGTGTATCTGTGTATCTGTGTATCTGTGTATCTGTGTGTCTGTGTATCTGTGTATCTGTGTGTCTGTCTGTGGCATCATAGCGCCTCAACGGATGAACCGATTTTGATTTAGTTTTTTTTGTTGGAAATGTGATTGTGTCGAGAGTGTTCTTAGCTATGTTTAAAAAAAACGGTTCAGCCGTTGAAAAGTTATGGGCGTTTTACTGTTTGAATCGGGATGTTTTCGCAAGATAAATGTGTCGGGGGTTTTTTAAATTTTACTTGTTAAGTTTATTCGTTATATACAACAATACAAATCTTTCCTCTTTATAATATTAGTATAGATATAAAAATATAGATAAAAAAAACGGTTCAGCCGTTGAAAAGTTATGGGCCTTTTACTGTTTGAATCGGGATGTTTTCGCAAGATAAATGTGTCGGGGGTTTTTTAAATTTTACTTGTTAAGTTTATTCGTTATATACAACAATACAAATCTTTCCTCTTTATAATATTAGTATAGATATAAAAATATAGATAAAAATGGACTCTTATAGACTCGCCCAATGTTTTAATGGGAAAGACAACATTACCTATTCGTAAAATTTTCGCTAAAGGTACTTTGGTTTGTCAGGCTTTCCTTCCACCGCTTTAGTGGCGTAAAACGGTTACTTTCTAAAAATTAAAAGTACGAAAAAAAGAATTTGTATTGATTCATGTACATTATTTGAGAAATATGGCTTTTCATGTAACTAATAGTTTTGCTTTAAAAACATAATTAACAACACGATATTTTTTCGCAACTTTTGGCAACTCCTCCAACACGGATGTTGGAGGACTTGGATGTTTAAAAATATTTTTACACAGTAAAAATGATGGGTAGAATTTCTTTATAACTGAAATAGCATATGTAAATCAAAGAATATTTAGCAAAAAAAACTGTCCCAAAGGAGGTTCAATATTATTATTCAGGCTCCGAACCAGCGCACGGCCGGTACTGCATTAACATTGGAGAATATAAATAAATGCCTTAAGCAAAAACTCAATGTGTCTAGCCTTTTATCAACTTTGTTGGGGTCGGCTTCCATTCTAATCGGATACACCTGGGTGTCTACTACCTATCTGACCTCCACAGTCCAGTAACTGGGAAGACTGATGTCATGCAACAATAAACTAGGAAAATTAAAGAATTTTCCGGCAGATCATCCGGTCTTTAAATTGTAACGTTTAAGGTCCCTAAACCGTGCCATTGAATTTCTATAGTACAAGATCTTGCATCCACATTAATTCAACTGCACAGATCCCAGTCGTCAGCCACCATTATCAAAGTTTAGCGTTCCACATTCAAATTTAAAGTTTCCACCGACACTCGCGACTCGAACGCGAACATCTTGTGTTCGGAATTTGAATTTTCGCGAGACGATTGTTGCATTAAGCTTGATTGTCACAGACTTAGGTAAAATAGAGATAAAATTTTACTATTTGATCGCCTTTTCAAAAATAAATTGCGGAGAAATTTTTTCCTCAGGGTTTGTACCTACCTATTGCTTGTTGACTATATCGAAAACTAAATAGATATAAATACAAAACAACTGTGTTACCCAAAGGATACGGCATGTGGTTATGAGATATGGGTACACCATAGTACATCCACATTGCGCTAGTTATGTTTATAAAAGACCCATTTTAAGGACTGTATATTGTCGTGAACCGGGCATAAATACAGAATTCGTTCTGTGAGAAATTCCAGGAGAAAAAGCCGCATAACCCTTGTGGTATTCTTTCGACATCTTTAAGTCTACTTACGTTTTATAACAAACCACACCTTCATATCTTTTGATATTGTATCAACTCATGTGACCCTTTTTTATGTATTCTTTGATACTGTTAACACCTGAAAAGCACATTTTTAGTTATCTCTGATTGTTTTTGATATCTTCAACTTAATTTATATTGCTAATTTGTAAAACTGACATTTTCATCTGATCTGACGTCTGTCTGTCTATTTTATTTTCTTAAGCCATAGACATAACATACCATGGACTAGACCTTCCTTAAGCTAGTTGTACATTATAATAAGGGCAGCGGCAGACTGCCCCCTCTGTACCGTTTTTTATTCGTTCTGGTCTTGATTTCTTAATTGAGATTTGAATTTGAAATTTAGAAGATATGACAGAATGAGGAAAAAAACCGGGCGTCAGCTGAACAAGGCTGAATGTCGGTTTTTTCTACTTAGTATTACGAAGTGTACTATTTTATCTGAAAAACTCTAAAACCTTAATATCCAGTTTGCGTATGAGTTATAAAATATCTGAAGCGCCCTAGTTAAAATATATATTGTGAATGTTGTACTGTGTATGATTTACCTACGTATCTGGCTACCTGCCGTTCCACTCCTTGCTGCCTGCCTACCGTATCCCTACATAACTGCATGCCAATTCGTGTGCCGTCGTGGTGCCTGCTCATCTGTCTCTCTGGAACATACCACGACTTTTGTTGAGTTCTTTTTCGTCCAGCTGCCTGCCTAACCAACCTGCTGCCTACTCTACTACCTACCTGCTTGTCCGTCGTGGTGCCTACTCACCTGCCTACCTCGAGCATACCACGTCTTCCTGCCCGACCTGCTGCCTGGTTAGCTGCCTAACTCAAGCAACCCACGTCGTGCGAAGCCGGCCCTTAGTTTTATACCCTATATCCTTTTTCGCAGCTTTAATTTTAATAACCCTTATTTTATCTTATTTTTTTTTCTAAAGTAGCTTAGCTCAAAGAGCTAATCTCTTTGGGCGACCGTAACGTTACACCCTTTAAACGCAGGACTTCATGCTTAGCAGTAGTGTTTATGACCACTAGTCCATAGACTAACAAGGCTACCTTAGGTAAATAAGTAACTATACATTTTGAAGAAATTCATTTACTTGGCTAGTTTTAATATAACAAAAATTGAGAAAGTAAATGATTTTCCCAGCAGTATAAGTTTCATCTAAAAGTGTTAATAAACCTCAAACTTTTAGAACTAAGTACCTACACAACTCTGAAACTACTCTTCTAGTTACACTAAAAATGAACTAGGACGGAAATTCATAAAATGTGGGTTGTTCTAATTCTAGGTTTAGACTGCTTTTCCACCAGAAATGAGTGCGGTAGCGGTGCGCGAAGAATAAAATCCTTCAATATTTTTATTTTATTGCCCTACTTACTTATTACAACTCAGAAATACAGTCTCATGTTGGAAAAAATTCAAAACAAGTTTTCTAGATTTCTCTATAACAAACAGTACGGAGTGTATCCCTTCTATCCCCTGATGTACCCGAGTCTGTTCGTCCTGGGCATGGTCGGGTACACCAGACTAGCAGTAAGAAGAGACGTCGCGCTGGTCAAATATGTGACGAGCATACTATTAGGGTTGTTGCACCACCCGGAGGTGCTGGAAGAGCTGCGGCTGCGCGCACCGGACGGGTGTGTGGGCGCGCGCCGCCGCCCCGCTCTCTTAGACGTGCCATCAGCTAGGACCAACCTCCTTAAGTTTGCTCCTATCTCACGAGCCGCGCGTATTATTAACCTTATTACAGTGTCGGAAGACATATTTGGGCAAAGCCTGCGGAGATTTCTCCAAAGGGCCCAATTAATTATTGAAAGAGGCCTGGAGCTATAGACTTTGTCATGGTTAATTTAATTTATTGATGTATGAATACTTATTATTATTTTAATGTGTGCAATTTTGCTGCTAAGTTATTTTAGTTTTATGTAATTTTGTCTATTTGTAACTTGTAGCATCATATTGGAGCAATCTGTAAAGATGTTATAATTGTTGATAATAAATAAATAAATAAATAACTCTGGCGAAAAGGACAATCGGAACTACCATTTGTACACAAAAACCAAAGGTGTGTGCGAAGGATGCGATAAGAACAATGTCACATTTTTGTGCAAAACAGTGTAGGAATATAGAGCTACTGGGCAATCGTTAGCACGCGCAGTGCTAAAGAGAGCCCGCTACGCATCCTGGCACCACTCAGCTACACACAGTTTCACAGATTCGCTACGCATCCTCGCACATCTTTGGTTTAAATAGTTACACATTTTCACAGCACGGCGACAGATCCTCATCCCGCCAAGCTACCTAGTACATCTCTGTTGGTAAAGCTCCCTTAGTCTAGATTTTATCTAGTAATGAGCTATTAAGGTGCGCCACCTGAAGCGCTCTCTTGAGTGTAGTAGGAAACTTGGGACTGGTTCAAAAAGATGCATCAGTGCTTTTGCGGGCTAATTTTTTAAGGCTCAAACAATTTCTATAAAAAAATTACATCATAATAAATCATAAAAAATTACGATGTTGCATTGTCGCTCTGGGAACTTATAACTTAACGTATAAAATAAGCTTCTTACGGATTCTCTGAACGCAAAAAAAAAATATTTTTATGCTATTGCATAGCTTCTATCGCGGGCCTTGAGCGCGGGGACCGAATCCAGAAATTCCGTAACGAAAAACCCTCACGCTCCCCACTCCGACGGGCACGGCGGTGATACTTTGACTTTTAATAAGGTTTTTGAATTCTGTGGAATCTGTTTTTTGACGCATTTTCCAGGACTGGATCTAGAATAAATGCTATGCAATAGCTTTACCGCGGCAGTCCCCGAGTGCCACACGACTTTTTATTTATATCTTTTCAGATATCTTTTATTAGGTACATTTAAACATATAAGTGTTAGGTATATATTTTTGAAATCACCTTTTAATCCTTCCCAATCCTGTATTTTAATATCCTTCACGATGGGTTTGGAAGACGAAAAAAAATTGGGCCTTCACAATATGGCGCCCAAAATCCACCATTTTTCTATTTTCCAATTTTAATGTAGCCAATGACACTCGCAAGGTAAAGACGAATCGATTGACGTAAAAATCATCAAAATCAGCCTACGTGTTTGGTCTCTACAACGCCACACAGGAACAAACATACATACATAGACTGATAAACACATTACCCTCCTTCGGCAGGCGGGTAAACTGTGTAGTTTAGTCTTTTCGTGTCGTTGGTCTTTACATAGTTTTTCTGTTTGGGCTGAGTAAGTGGCCACGTTTGTTGTGGCGTTCAAAGCGTTGAGATCATCGAGGGTTCTGGGGGGTGACCATAAGCTCTTAGAGAGATCGCGTAAGTGACAGATGTATACAAGTCATATACATCTGTCCCTTACACACACTCAAAATAACCTTAATCTAAGAGCTTATGGTCACCCCCCAGGTGAATGGACATTCGGGACACTTAAGCAGATGGTTAATAATTTTATCAGGAGGACTGCTCCGAGATGTTGCTAACTAATAATAAAAACAAATATGCGAAACCACTTTAAGAAAACTTATACTCTTACTCTTGTTTATATTTGTTTTTACATTATACACATACATAATTTGACTCACATTCTGTGTTTATACTCACTATTTTGTTATTATTTATTTGATTCTATTTTATTTTATAAATATTGAAAGATGTTACGTTACCGTGAATGTGTCCGTGGCATCAACAGCAAAGTGGGCCTTACCCACAGATTACCGCCGTGGTCTTACCAGAATACCAGCGTTTTTTTTTTTCTTTTTAATATCGATGCACATGCTGAGATACTAGCCTTTTTGGTCTCGCACGGGGTTTTTATTGTTAGTTTTTGCTTATCTCGTGTTTCCTGTAAGGGATACAAATAAATACTGTTTCTTTCTATCTTTGTACTCGAAAACCAACTATGCCCCAAGTTGGCAGGCCCAGGTTGAAATGTAGGCAATCCCCAGAAACTCCCTAAACTTCACCCCAATAGCCGTTGTTTCGACCGTTTTTACGATAGTAATGACGTTAAAACAGACTCCGTTCCCTCAGAAACTTGTTATAAGTTTAATAAAATATAACTGTCAACCGTAAAGTGTGGGAATCAGAGTTATGTGGCAAGTTCTGGATATTCAAGTTGAGGGATGGCTTACTTATGGTAACTAACGCGTAGACGGTTTACGAAACAAAATCGGGCATGGCATTGATTGAAGTAAGTGCTTCTTGTCTCTATCTCTTCTTCAACCCATCATCATTTCAGCCGAAAGAAGTCCACTGCTGGACATAGGCCTCCCCCAAACGACGCCACACTGATCGGTCCTGTGCGTTTCGCATTCACCGAACGCCCGCAGCCTTGACCAGGTCGTCGCTCCACCTAGACCTAGGCCTCCCGGCCTTCCAATGCTGTGTCTTCCGGTACGCGGTCGCCACTCTAGAACTTTTCGGTCCCAACGGCCATCCGTTCTGCGAGCAATGTGCCCTGCCCACTGCCACTTATGGGCTATTTCGGTAACCTTGGTTCTCTTCCGGATTTCTTCAACCCGTATCCACTCAATACTGAGTCAAGGTCTCCTTCATCCATAGCTACTTTACACTATCCTTGGCTACAGCATCCATCTCTTACCTGCAACTGTGAGTGACCAGGTCATCGGTCTACCTATGCTTTTTATCCATAATTCTATTTCACATTTTATCATCACCCTAATTGCCTTTTAATTTAACAACTTTTTTACAATTTAATATTTCAGTAGGCAAAAAAAAATAACTTCACGGTCACTGTTATTTTGTATTTCTGGAATACCGAACAATATTTGTAATGATTTGGAGTGCACATTGGCTAGACAGCTCCTAATTGTTGTATGGCATGAGAACATTGCATTTATGTTATTTCTACTACGTTGACCAATTTAAGACGAAAATAACATTAGCTACACGGATTTACACTTTACAAAGCAAAGAAAAAATATTTTAAATTCGAACAGACGCCATTTTTAATAAACATCGTGCAGATCTAATTTTTTTTTCTTCTAATATTAAATGTCATCCGTCAAATATTTCAAAAGCCTTGTTTATCGCACAGCTTATATAAACCAAACAAATTAAAACATAAGTTAATCTCTAAAAGGCGATATCTGACACGGCTTATGGCGTCAGCCTCATTAAAATTAGCTTATAATTTCTATAAATCTCATAATTCGCCATCTTGGCGGCTAAGCCGTCAATAATTTACACATCTATCCATACTAATATTAGAAAAGTGAAAGAAACACTGTCTGTCTGCTTGTAGCGTTTTCATTCAAATCATAAAACTTTGCATTCGGTCCTGGATTAACACATAGTATATAATTTAACCCGTGATTACGTTCCCTTGTGATAATTACCGAAAAATCGTTTTGCATTTGATAGCATTTATTTTTTCTAAATGCTAAATGAAATTCTTGTAAACTAATATGAATGATTTTTTTAAATATCTTGATCAGAGTCGAAGTTATAAAAGGGTCAAAGTTGAGAATTAGAAAGAAAACTCCGACGTGCCACATGACGTCAGATAGCACAACGCCCATACAACTGCCATAGAAAACGGTGTTTTCAGTGGCGGTGAGAGCCAGATATATATATTTAAATTGTTATACTACTGTTTCGTTTTTCGGTCAATTCTGAATCAGTTTTCTCTATTTTAGTCTTTTTATTTATAAAATGGCCATTTATTTTTTCATACTTTTGCCCTATTCTTGAGGATAGTTATAGCCTCTACCCGCGGCTTAGCCCGCGTTAAAGTCGAAAATTATCCTAATGGAACATACTCCCGGTCTAAAAAGTATCCTATCCCGGTCTAAAAAGTCCAGGACATGGTCTACATGTATGCCAAGTTTCATCTAAACTTTCTCTAAGTTCGCATTTATAAGATATTTTTGATTATTTAACTAAATTTATTAGTATTTAACTTCACGCTACGACCTTTAAGAGCAAAGAGAAAAATAATGACAGAAAGTACATTAAACGAGAACGAAGTAATAGTGAGACCGGGGGAAGCCGTGGGACACAGCGAGTCTTACATTAATAATGACACCCACGACGTACAAGATTATGATTGATAGAACTGCTTTTAATATACCTACGATTATGTTAATTGATTAACCATTAGGGTTCGGTGACCGACTTGCGAAATAACCTTTTAAAGTTAAGCAAGGCTATGTTACATGTCAAGACTCCCACAGACAGGCGCGACGAGGCAATGTGACACCGAAGCAACCATGCGCTTCTGAAATCTGAGGGAGCCTTTACATGTTCAAAGATTATAAAAATCAAAAAAATAGCTTATAGGAGCTATAAGATTATGGCCCATTCCCTCTGTCACAGAGGTTTCCCAGCAGTGGGCTCATTAAAGGCTAATGATGATGAGGTGACTGCTGAGCTTGGGGTTCATTTAGGTAATTCCCAGATTGGATAAGGGGCCTATGGGGGTTTTCCTATTAGAGTTTTTTGGATTCTGAGTGTGTTCCCGGCTTCTAACAGTATTCTCGCTGAGTGTCGCGAATATAACATGCGACTTAAACATAACGAGCAGTAGTATTACTAAATAATTATATATCTAGCTGGGCCCCTGTCCCTAGTGGAGTCCCGCAGGGTTCATTGCTTTGTTATTCATAGTCTATATTAGCGACATGACTCCTGCTTGACTTCATCCAGATTATTATGTTTTGCCGATGGTATGAAAATTGATGAAACGATATTGTCCCAAATGGACGTAATTGTACTCCAGAATGATCTGCATCATTTAAAGGATTACTGTCATAGTAATAAACTTGATCTCAAACCCACCAAATGTTTGGTTATTACGTATTCTCAGAGCTCAGTCATTGCTACATCGTATACCCTAAATATTAAAATTTTACTTAGATTAAATTCCATCCGTGATCTGGGGGCTCACCACGGTTCCAAGCTCAACTTTGAAATACATGTTGATGCTAAAGTCGCCATGGTCGACAGATTTAATCCACCTTTGCAGGTGCCATCAGCCTCCACAAATAATAGACAAAATTCGTATATTGTGCGGGCAAGTAGACATATTAATGAGTTGTGTAAGCAGCACGATATTGATCCATTTCTATCTAGTGTGCCATCAGTCAGGAAGTGCTTGAGCCGAAACTTTTTCAACCAGTTCAATGCAAAGTAAAGGTTGTTGTAATAATGTAATTTGAGCAATGTGTTAGTGATTATTGTGTAAGTTATTTAGTAGTCTTGTTTGGCGATCTATTGTTATAGACGTCTACTGAAATGTCCATAGATAATAAGTAATATCCAATACTTTATAAGTGAAGACTTTTAATTGGCTGACTGTCAAAGTTACTGCTCTTGTTCTATTATTTTTTTTATTTTTCGATAGGCTCGCGTTTGACCACTATCTCGCCTGATGGTAAGCGATGATGTGGTCGACGGTGAAACACGCTTGCCTAGAAGTAACCTATTCACTCTTGACTTAAAGATCCAATGTTGTAGCTATCAGGAAATAAAGACTTGATGAGAGATGTTAAAGTAACACCAACGGTGACACTAAGTCCTCCTATATACTTTTATGATGTAAACATTTTTAATTATTAAATAAATACACTCCATTTTGTACCGCGCAGCTACTTCAGAATGGTCTCAATTAAGCGGTCGGTCTACAAACAGAAAACTTTTTACAAAAAAATACAACTGGTTTCCAAATAAAAACAATACAAAGTGAAAAATAACTTCAATTTCGGAAGTCGGTGTTCCTGTTTTGTTTGCTTCATTTTTTGACATCGACTTCCTAAATCAGTGGAATGAGAGTATACCAGGGTGATGTTATGTTATGAAATGGTGTAAACAATAAACAGACATGCGATTGCAGCTATCCTCGGGATCAGTTCTGAAGTATATCTCCGAAGTTCTTAATCAGATCTTGATTAAATAGGACCGCATGACAAGCACCAGCTTTCTAATAAAAAATTAAAATAATCATCAAAATCGGTTCATCTAGTAAGAAGTTCTGAGGAAACAAAAATAAAAAATACAGTCGATAACCTCCTCCCTTTTGAAGTCGGTTAAAAATAACAGCGAAGGAGGTGTAAGAATTAAAAGGGATAGAATTACGATGAAATACTTAAGTACTGTGTATGTACAAGATAATATAAATGGTTCAAGCTTATACTAGTCTAGGGTGTGGTAATAGCTATTTATGCAACTGTTACGTTATGGACGGTCTTTTAATACGACTGCCATTTTTTTTAAAATAGGTTGCACGAGTTATTAAAAGACCAATAACGTACAGTTGCATACAAGATTTTATCTACGAAGGAAGGAATAAAACCCAGATATAGACAAATAAGTATTTCAGGAAGTGTGTATAAGTATTTCATTTGTCATATACTTACATGTCTTGATTTTTCTGGTCGAAAATTATTTGTAGCCGTAACTGCTCTATATGTATTGGAGGAGTATTTTGAATATCACTTGATGTTGAAGACATTTTTAATAAAATTTGGAATAAAATTTCAACCAGAATTTTTTTCCCGCGTCCACTTTATTTTTATTTAGTCTTTATTAGGTATAAGGCAAATATCTTGTAGCCAAATAGTATACGATACTTTTGTTCTAAACTTGTTCCATTTTTAAAAATATCATTCACATTGTCTTGATTTCGAAGTAATATTATAGGTACCTGGTTGTATGTTCAGAATGTCTTTGCTTGTGTTTTTGAATTTATGACTATTCGCATAATGCAACCCGTTGTCGTTATGGGTATCATAATGAAACCGCTGTCAATTTTGTAATTCGAATATAACGAAACCGAAGTAGATAAAAGGTATTCATGTGACTCATGATGCCGTTCATTCTTAACTAACAGTAATACCTAAGTCTAGCAGAATTTATAACAAATCTTCTATCATCATCATCAGCCTTTTTAATGTTCCTGTGAGAGGAAAGGTGCCATAATCCACCACGCGGGCCCAGTGCAGGTTGGTGGATGTCACATGTCTTCGAATTTTTGGTTCTAGGACATGCCGGTTTCCTCACGATGTTATCCTTCACCGTTTTGAGACTGCTCTCTGTGACGAAAAAATTTACACAAAGTAAATCGCCTGGCGCCAGGACCTACAACACGTAAGTCTGGCCACCACTGCTCTCAATCTACTATAGCAAGTACATAACTATTAACATAAACATACAAATTCGTGTTTACCTTGCCCTTCCTATCTCTGCTTAGGTTTGACGCAACATGTCTTCTTGAATACTTTACCATAATTTGTAATCTCTCTCTGTCTCTCTTCTCTTAAGATGATGATGATTCTGAAAAGATGATGTTTGTTAAGGCGTAGGTATTATATATACCCCAATGAAGCAGTACGCCCGCTCGGAGACAGAATATCAATATTGGACCTCGTTTTGGACGGTTTTGTTTGCAAAATATTTTTTGATTTACATAACCTATGTAACTTATGAAGAAATTCTAACCATATTTTTTTCTGTGCAAAAATATTTTGAAACATCCAAGTCATTTTGGAGGAATATGCAAAAGCAGCAGGAAAAAATATCGTGTTATTAACTATTTTTAACCGACTTCCCAAAAAGGAGGAGGTTCTATGTTCGATATTATGTTTGCTTTTTTGTTTTTTTTGTGTATGTTCACCGATATCTCCCTCAATTGTGGACCGATTTTAAAAATTCTTTTTTTGTTTGAAAAAGTATGTGCCGAAATTGGTCCCATTTTAATTTGGTGAAGATCTGATGACGAACTTCGGAGATATACAACAGAACTCTTCAATAAATAACGGCAAATCTCTCGGGATTGCTGCAATCGCATGTCTGTTTATTGTTTATACCATTTCATAACATAATATAAAGCCAGTACGCTCTTAAGGGGTACGCAGATCTCTCATTTCACCGGTTATGTTCGAGTTACATGAAATCTATTCTGGCGTTATAGTTACCTTACTAACTTACCTACTACGTAGGTACAACTAAAAAGTTAAAAATAAAAAACTTTTTTGCAAAAAAATACTACCGACTTCCAAATACAAAACTACAAAGTGAAAAATAACTTTTTTTTTTGAAGTCGGTGTCCATAACGCAAAAAAATTGGTACCTACGAAAGACACCGACTTCAAAAAATAAAGTTATTTTTCACTTTGTAGTTTTGTATTTGGAAGTCGGTAGTATTTTTTTGCAAAATAGTTTTTTATTTAAAGCAAAATACGCAAAAACCATGTTTCACAAATAATGTACATGATTCAATAATATTTTTATTTTTTTTCAAATCTTTTTACTTCAAAAGTTACTAAGGAGTAGGCTTTAGAAAGTAACCGTTTTGGCCTTAACCAGGTAGGTTCGCAATTGAATACGGCGACTCAGTGGTTTGTACCAAACACAGGCGCAAAAACATATGTGCAGAACTTTTAAACTGCTATTCAAACTTACACAAAGCTTTTTTTTTGTTCGAACAGCGAGGGAAAAAGACAGCAACAGTCCACCGGATTCCAGTCCGACAGCGGGCGGACGGACTCCACATAATATAATTTACTATATTATTCTACTTGTACTAATAATAAAACCTACAGTTACCTACATTACGACTTGCTAGTGTTGCCACGAGGAACGGTTTTGTGGGACATTCCTGAATAATTCTACAATGTCGTAAAACCTAACAGGAAACTTGAAAGCCAGTCTTTAGCTGTGAGCGTTAACCCTTTTGTGTTACTAATCGTACGTGGTATACCACTGATATGGTTTTATTATCTTTACTGTTTATACAAAATGTGAGCCATTTTTTTAATACTATGACAGTATTAAAAAAAAATGCGTGTCGGACTTCGCACATTTAGGGTTCAGTACCAAACCGCAAAATTTGGTTGGTTGTAACAGGAAAAATAAGGAAATTTCAAAGAAAAAATCCGACTTCCAACACAAAACACCAAAAATCGAAAAATAACTTTCTTTGCCGAAGTCGGTGTCGAAAAACGGAAAATAATAGTTACCAAAGACACCGACTTCTATTGGAAGTCGTGGAAGGTTTGATTTTTTATTAAAAAGTTTTTTTATTTATATCTTTTTAGTTTTGATAGGTACCTCCAATTACCAAGAAAATCATTTATAGCCAAAGTACATCTCATGACCATTCCAATAAGCCCAAACACGACTAGGATACTCGTACATTGTTTTATTTCGGCGTTACAGTGCCTACCTGATGGCTTTGGGATGGGAAGTATACCATTTCAAACAAAAGAAGATTTTTTCAAATCAGTCCAGGCTTCAGAAAATATCAAAAAAAAAAAAAATTGACGAATTGAGAAACTACTCTTTTTTTTGAAGTCGGTTAAAAATATGACTTATCATTAAATTGGTATTTTTTGTAAAATCCACGTTATAATAAACATTATCACCAAATTTCAAGTTCATAGATCAATGGCAAGTTAAAAAATTCTTCAGTTCAAAATTTTGTAAAAAAAGCTGACTTAGGTGGCTTCTCATTCATATATTTTGGTAAACAACGATATCCCATTCGATGGGGTTTGTCAATTTTGACCACGCTTTATCTGTATGGAAGCCCCCCTTACAGACCCCCGTTTGGCCGTAAAACCCGTGTGACAGACGACGGACAGACTGACACATGAGTGACAGCAATAGGGTTCCGTTTGGACCCATCAGGTACGAGAACTTAAAAATTGGCTCGCGTTTTGAACAATTAAGGAAATAGCTATTTATGCAACTGTTACGTTATGGACGGTCTTTTAATACGAGTGCCATTTTTCGGTACAAGCGTAGCGCGTACCGAAATAGGTGGGCACGAGTTATTAAGACTGCACCGTGCAAAATAATTCAAAACGATCGTCACAGTTATAGGGATATAATCAATATTATTACCATAATTGCGATAAAAAATATGTAATGAACACCACAATGAATGTGTTAACGATTCTATTTTGGCAAAAATAAAAAATATTGTCTAGTTTAAATAACAAAAATACGTAAAGTTAGACAAAAATCTTAAAATAGCATGCTAGTGTTTTAATGATTTTTGATAGTAAACTGTTGAATTTTTTCATAATCTTTAATTCATATTATACTCTAATGGTCATACCACAATTTAGTGTTTTAACATTTTCGAAATGTCATTTGGTTATTTTTGTGTTCTTTTTTTACTTAATTGTCGCGCTGTTTTGAATCAAACGCAACGTGCACCTATCGTCAATTCAGTCGTCCACGAGAGCTCGGAGAGAGGTCACGTCTCATCGTGGAGCGACGCGCCGATAACGATAATTCGCGATCTATTGTGTACGTATACATTGCCGCAAATAGTTGAATAAGGTAAGTCATATTTTTTTATTTTTGTGTAGGAATTTTTATGCATACCTAACATTTACTTTTTATGTTTTTACTATTCAATACATATTTCTGTTTTTGTTTTTAAATATTTTTTTTAGTAAATATAATGCCTATCTCATAAAAAGTATGTATTTCTATTTTTTTTTTTATTTCCTTTTTAACCGATTTTCAAAAATGAGGCGGTTTTATGTTCAGCTGTATGTTTGTTTTTTTGTGTATGTTTATCGATTTCATAAATTGTGGACCGATTTTGGAAATTCTTTTTTTGTTTGGAAGAGTACGTTCCATTTAAATTTGTTGAAGATCTGTTGAAGAATTCTGGAGATTTGCAACAGAACTCCTCAAATAATTACGGCTGATCTTTCAGGATTGTTGCAATCGCATGTCTGTTTATTGTCATATGTTCATAACATAACATCACGCTGGTACGCTCTAAAGAGAGAGGTACGAAGATGTGTACAGTAAACCCTGGTAAACCCATTTTACCGGTTATGTTCAAGTTTTATGTTAGATTTTTTTGGATAAATGTTTTATCTAACATAATGGCGAATGTAGGTAATCGATTTTTTCAATTGTTTCTCAAATATTTGATATTGGTATCGTTTAATGGGTTTTTACGGATGCCGAATGCAAATCTGACATTCTTTTTAAAATCCAAGATGGCGGATGCAACTTTTTCTCAAACATTCGATATGGGTATCGCACTGGGATATCGTGTAATGGGTTTTTAGGGATGCCGATTGCAAATCTGACATTCTTTTTAAAATTCAAGATGGCGGATGCAACTTTTTCTCAAACATTCGATATGGGTATCGTGTAATGGGTTTTTAGGGATGCCGATTGCAAATCTGACATTCTTTTTAAAATCCAAAATGGCGGATGCAACTTTTTCTCAAACATTCGATATGGGTATCGTGTAATGGGTTTTTAGGGATGCTGATTGCAAATCTGACATTCTTTTTAAAATCCAAGATGGCGGATGCATCTTTTTCTCAAACATTCGATATGGGTATTGTGTAATGGGTTTTTAGGGATGGCGATTGCAAATCTGATATTCTTTTCAAAATCCAAGATGGCGGATGCAACTTTTTCTCAAACATTCTATATGGGTATCGTGTAATGGGTTTTTGGGGATGCCGATTGCAAATCTGACATTCTTTTCAAAATCCAAGATGGCGGATGCAACTTTTTCTCAAACATTCGATATGGGTATCGTGTAATGGGTTTTTGGGGATGCCGATTGCAAATCTGATATTCTTTTTAAAATCCAAGATGGCGGATGTAAAGTTTTCTCAAACATTCGATATGGGTATCGTGTAATGGGTTTTTAGGGATGCTGATTGCAAATCTGACAATCTTTTTAGAATACACGATGGTGGATCACCCATACTCTACTTACAATATTCTTATAATTGTGAATTTATTTTATTTTTGATCTATCTCAAGAAACAGTAGTAGGTATCTATACTACTGTTTTTTTAAGAGATATCAAAGAGTAATATGAAAGTTGCTTGCAACTTGCGCACCGTGCACCACGAGACCTTAAGTCTAGTTTTTGTATGTACTGCTGGAATTCGCACTTCCCCCAATATGATTATAAATTAAAGGCTATTTATTATTCTGAATCCTGATGAATGGAAACTTCTCATATTTTTTATAGTTTATATAACTGTAAGTTTACAGTACCGTTTTTATTACTGTTTTGGGACTGTATGTTTCCAGTTCTAAGACATGCTTTTTGACTACTTACAATATTCTTATTTTATTTCAGTATTCTTCAAAACATACGGATTCATATTCAATCATTTTGATTGAAGAAGAAACTGAAGATAAAGACGAGATCATAATACATGGCAATAGAAGTGGGTTTCACATGATGCAGTTGAGCTGACTAGAAACACAAGCTACCCATTAAGGTACCGAAAAGCAGTTAAAAAATCTGGATCTGAAGCAGGATTTGTTGAAAGGGCCACGTGTTTGGAAATCATAGTACATGCAAATCTTATTATTGCAAAAAACTGACCGAAGGGGAATCATCGACAGAAGAAAATCTGATTTCAACGAAGAAAAGTAAAGAGGGTGGCTTTATATTTTCAGCCATATTAAAATTTAGTTCCAGACCGATGAATAATGCTACAAGCTTGACGCATAATGCATAGAGCAACATTACTGAAATTTTTAATGCTATCATAGCGAAGTTTATTGGCGGAAAAATAATAAATTACTCAGGCAGGCAGACATATGCTGGAAGATGTGCCGCATCAGTGGTATCATTCAGTTTGAGACAACCACTGGCATACCCGCGTATAAAAATATTACTCAAGTACTAACAAACTTATAAAACATCTCGAAACCAAGAGAAATACCAAAAGATTGGCGTCAGCAAAACGCAGAGTACATAAATCGTATAATTTAATTTAAAAAATAATTTCTGGAAAAGCGACAAGGAAGGAAATATTAAACAAAAAAAACCATAATTGATAATTCCAAGCACAAGGACAACTTCATATTACACAAAGAAAAACATGCATATTTGCAGTTTGGACTGAATTGGACATGAAGGTTGAACTTATCGAGGAAGAATAGAATTTTGGTCTAAAATGGAAGAAAAATTTAAAACTTTTTATTTTGATTGCTTAATGCCGGAAATCCTTGTTCTCAGTTAGATAGGCAAATGAAACTCAGGGAATTAAATCTCAATGAAAGATCAATGAAAAGGAGAAAAAAAGATTCGAAACGAACACTTGCAACTGAAGAAACAACAAAACGCAAAAGAAAAGCGCAATAAATCGCATGGGCACGTTATTCCGTTATGCACCAGTGGTGGAAAATAACAATAATGTTTTTAAATGTGATTGATATTACCCTTCTTGTCTCTTTTCCAGTTATTATTATAATCTTTTTTATCTTAACCCCACACAAATTTTGGTCATCTGGTGACAACTTTGTATGAAAAATTTAAATTCTGGAGAAAGTTGTTCATTTACAGAAGCAAAAGCAATTTTTAAAATATGATCTTTCCGTTACATCCTGTATTATTATACAGGATGTAACGGAAAGATATAATATACTACGTTTCCCTGGGCTTTTTGTAAAATGGTAAAACACGCATTAGGTAATTATAGTTTTTTTTATTACGGTCTGGTTTTATTATACAATATACGTACCCATCTACAGCTACTCCCCTAGCTTACCTACAAAATCTACAAACCCAGTATAATGCCCGGGCCTACAATCAACAAAGCCAAAATTTCATCGCAATCGGATGAATATTAAGGTAACGGTTATTGTATTACTATAGTACAATACAACCAAACATAATTTTTATATAATACTAGAGGACGCCTCGCGGTTTCACCCGCGTAGTTCCCGTTCCCGTGGGAATACAGGGATAAAAAGTAGCCTATGTCACCCGGGGATAGAGGAGCTTCCCAACGGTGAAAGAATTTTTGAAATCGGTCCAGTAGTTTTGGAGCCTATTCGGTACAAACAAACAAACAAACAAAAAAATCTTTCCTCTTTATAATATTGGTATAGATAGATTATAAGATTTAATTATGGGCTTTATGTACATATAAAACCATCTAAATAATAAATATTCGTCATTTCAAGTCACTCAACACAACGACCCAAATTTTAAAAATCTTTAGTTACCAACTTTTGTCATGCAACTGCAAGCGGGGATCGAGCGAACTTGTCATTGTGTGCGTGACTACGCACACGACTAGCGCGCTGCAGTAAATACCTATTTGCCGCGCGCATCTTTTGCTCGGCCCAGTCTTAAAAGACCAATAACGTACAGTTGCATACAAGATTTTATCTACGAAGGAAGGAATAAAACACAGATATAAACAAATAAGTATTTCAGGAAGTGTGTTTTAAGTATTTCATTTCTCTTACGTCTTGATTTTTCTGCTAGTAAATTATTTGTAGCCGCAACTGCTCTATTTGTTACATCTGGTGGAGTATTTTCACACTTTTCACTTGATGTTGAAGACATTTTTAATAAATTTGAAATAAAATTTCACTCAGAAATTTTTTCGCGCGTCCACTTTATTTTTTATTTTTTTTATTTATTCTTTATTAGGTATAAGGCAAAGATCTTGTAGCCGCAACAGCCAAATAGTGTACGATACTTTTGTTCTAAACTTGTTCCATTTTTAAAAACATCATTTACATTGTCTCGATTTCGAAGTAATATTCTAGGTACCTGGCTGTATGTTCAGAATGTCTTTGCTTGTGTTTTAGAATTTATGACGATTCGCATAATGCAACCCGATGTCGTTATGGGTATCATAATGAAACCGCTGTCAATTTTGTAATTGGAATATAAGAAACCGAAGTAGATAAATATTTCAATGCGTGACCCATCGCGATACTCCGTTTGCCGGCCGTATATAAATTCCTCTAAGAGCGTTAATTCAACATGATATAAGTCCTAAATCAGGGCAATTAATAAAACAGTGGTATTAAAAGGTTGTAGAATAGGTATGACTATGAAGCGAGTTAGTAATACTTAAAGTAATTTATTTAATTAAGAGAGAGAGAGTCATCAGAGAGGATTCAGCTGAGTACCAGTGTTTTTACATGGAGCGACTGCCTATCTGACTTCCACAACCCAGTAACTGGGCAACACAATACCCCTTAGCAAGACTGGTGTCAGATCTCAGGCTTCTAACTACCCGTAACGACTGTCAAAGATCTTCAAATGACAGCCGGGACCAACGGCTTAACGTGCTTTCTGAAGCACGAGGGGATCTCGGTATGTTGAAATGGTCACCCATCCACGGACCGACCTCGGCGATGGCTGTTATCATTTAGCCACGAGCTCCTCCTTAGAGAGTAACAAAAGTTTTTTTTTCTTTACGAAAAAGTTACCAAGTAGGTACTCTTAAAAATATCCCGTTCTAAAACCAAACTTAAGAATACTCATAGCCACCCTACAGTACTTCGGAGGTCCACAGAGGTCCCTTATACGTCCGAACGACCATTCCAGATCCGTTACCTTCGCAAATGGAACCATTTACTGGAATATTATGGCGATTGCCACGAACAACAATATTATTTCTTAGCGCAGCTGTGATTGCAATCAGGTTGTTCAAAGTAAATGTGCAGGTATTTTACATACTCGTTTCTGCGATTATTGTTATTTGTTGGATGATGTTTTTGCTAATTCTTGAATAATTAATGGTAGGCCTTTTTAGGAGTAGTCGTAAATGTAAGCTTGGGGGTTCTGGTTGGGTCGCGGATAAATTTGAAAGAGAGTTCCTGTGGACCTGGCACAAGATATGCCGCAGCATATGCTGTCAGAAAAATTCGTAATTTAACTGACATAGAGACAGCCCGTTTAGTATACTTTAGTTATTTTCATAGTGTAATGTCATACGGTATTCTGTTGTGGGGAAATGCCGCCGACATCCAGACTATCTTTGTTTTGCAGAAAAGAGCTGTTCGATCAATTTATAAATTAAGCCCGAGACACTCTCTCAGAGAGAAATTTAAGGAGATTAATGTAATGACTGTGCCTTCTCAGTATATTTATGAAAATCTTTTATATGCCCATAAAAATATAAAATTGTTTAAAAATACAGTGATATCCATAACATAAATACTAGGAACAAACACAAATTTGTAGTACCTACAACAAGGCTCAAGAAAATAGGTGGCTCGTTTAGATGTCAATGTGTACGCTTTTATAATAAGCTTCCAAGCCACGTGCAAGATCTAAGTCTTAATAAATTCAAGTCTTTCATTAAACGTAAGTTGTGCCAGAAAGCGTTTTATACAACAAAAGATTACATTGAGGACAAAAAGGCTTGGGATTGAGCTGCTCCAATTAATTTTGTTTTTTTATTATATTTTGCACTATGCATTTTGTTATTATAAATATTTTTTTTATTTTTTTGGTTTTCTTGCAATGACAAGAATATTTACTTTTTAAAGTATTATATTATTTTATTTTAATTATTGTGAATGTGAAGACTATGTGGATATTTTTTTTTTGTTTTTATTTAAATTTATCTTAGTTTTTAATCATGGTCTGGCAGTTTGAGTAGTTTATGCGGCCTACCCGAATGTCCTTTCTTTGGTATTGTTTGTCGAATCGTTGAGCTCCTTAAATTCTGAGTTGAGCTGCTCGGTTATTGACAAATGCGTGCACTGACTGGACAGGTCCACTCAATCTGGCTGGTTCTTTCCTCAAAAGACCATTTCAGACATCAGTCTACATGGTCTTCACATGATCTAATCAAGATTTTGTCAGGACTTTAAAAGAGACTGTGACCTCTGAGTTTGTTTCGGCCTTTCTTCTCAGAGTAGTCAGATAGGAAACGCCGACCTCATCTAGTTTTAAAAATATGTTCGACATGTAAAAGTGTTTGTACAAACCAACTTACAGAAATAAAATCATTTATCATTAAAACTGAAGGAACAGGGGTGGGTTTTAATCAGTAAACGTCCGAAACATCCCGCGGCGGAGCGAGGAAGTCATTGGATAATACCCCAAACTTAAAAAAAAAGCTGATCTGGTTAAGCAGAAGATTGGCAAACCGTTCAATGATTGCGTTATTATTTTATGTTAAGTTAACTTGACGACAGAGCATGCGCATATCCAATAGGTAGGCTTTTAGAACGGACACCACGGATAAAAAATTGCATGCATATTAATGGGTCCTAACATTGTGAGCTGTTATATATGATTCCAATAATAGGTATGGTAAAAACGCTTGAACGCAGAACGCGAAATTTGTTCTAGTTTCCACAAGGTCCGCATAGTAAACAACTCCTGATGCAGCCTGTACATTATTCAACATAATATTGCTTTCATTCTGCCAAAGAATACATTCCACTAAGATATGATGTGCGCAGTCAGAAGCACAGCACTGACATAAAGGCGAGGCAACGAGCTTGTAGGAAAATAATTTACTTTTAAAGTTACCATGCCCTGAGAGAAATTGGGCAACACAGTTATCCACCTGCAGCCACGTCCTGGCCAGCCGCACGCGAACATATGGAATGAATTGGTGGAGGTGTTGGCCCTTGATTATCCAACCTACATTGCCATTCGGATAAAATTTTCTCCCAGACGTCAATATATGGTTTAAATAATTTATAGATTTTCTCACGGTCACTCCGCGTTAAAATGTCCACGTCCATGTTCTCTCGTGCGGAATAGTACATTGCAGCACGTCGCTGCACTTCAACGTCGACCGGAAGTACGCCAGCAAGTACCGGTAAGGCCTCTGTACTAACCATCTTGTATGATTTGCATAAGAATATCAAAGCTAAACGCTGACTTTGAAGTAATTTACGTCGTACCGCCCCTATTGTGGCCCTATCAGCCCAAACAGGCGCCCCATAGCACATACAACCCAAGTAAGTAGCTTCTTATATACCTATAATAAACTGCCGTTCCATTTTGAAAGGAGAATGAGAGATGGTGAACAGATAGGTGTGATGCTCAGTCTCTCCCCAGTTCAGTCCTCAAGATTGCCTCGCCTCGGAAAATCCCTTGGTATGAAAATTTGGTGGTGAAAATCATGTTCCATCGACCATCATGAATGGTAATTCATCAGCCATCAGCATGCTTGTAAGTTTTGGGATCCTATTTTCGTAAAGCATTGAAGGCATGAAAGCAAGCAAGGGAAAACAAAAACCCGTTGAGATATTATGAAAGTTATTCATATGACGAGGGTCGCTTACAAAAATGATTTATAGCACGCAACCCCGCTTTCATAACTGTTAGGTACTAGTTTAACAGTAATTTTCACATTTTTTATAAAGAAATAGCTATAGGTAAGTTATAAGTCCCTTGATCTTACACCTCATTCATGTGCCCTAAGAATCATGCTTCGGCTTCTTCCTGATCATGATAGATTTTATTTTGAGGGTCAGTCATTTTAACAGGAACTGAACAGGAACTCCACAAACCAGTAACTTTGTGGAGACTTTGGTCAGACTTTAAATCTGAGGCTGTTATATCTTAACTACGAGTGTAGGTAAATGGTGTACCTAGTTGCAGGCTTTTTCAGTAGGTACCTAGCTACTCGTACTGAAATAACCACCAATGGGACCCTGCTTAAAAAGCCACCATTCACTTGACCTCTTCCCTGTCCAATGAGTCATATATGACTCACGTGATTGTTTAACCATTGTGTCTGCTATGTGGACAGTGAACCTGTTAATAATGTCTTCATAAAAGATAACTTGATCTCTGCGACATATGTCAAACTGACGTACACGTTATTGTTACGCTATTGTTATCCTGTCAAGCGCTATTGTTACTGTATTCATACTGACAGCTGTCACAGAGATCAAGGTATCTTTTATGAAATATAGGTTTATATTTCTATGATCCAATGCTACACATATTTCACAGGATTTCTATTTTAATTACACAGGAAGATATTAGTTCGACGTTTTATCTCGAGGTGGGCTAAAGAAATGGTGGTGCGTAGGTTGGTAATGCGAATGTCTGCTAGATCTCGTTAGCTGATTGCAATAGCTTTTGCAGTATGCTTAGAAGTGGTTCTAGTAATTTGCTCTAGGTACTGGTACGAGTATTCCAATGGGGATCTTTCTCATATTTTTACCGATAAATTGTAATTCATTGAAGCTAGTTAAAACCAAGAATTAAGCCTAGTAGTCATCATCAACATCAGCCTTTTAATGTTTCCACGGCTGGGATACTGGTCCTCTCTTTTTTTTTTGTAATGATTTTTTTTGCTTAGCCCTACACTAGGAGTTTCTCCTGTATGGTGGGGCGGTATGGAACATTATCCAGCCATTCATGGGTTACCAGATTTTGCAGCTAAACTGGAAACCCACAGGTTACCGCTAACTGAAAGCTGGCAACCTTACTTTTTTCTATCTTCTACACCACTTTCTTTTAAATACCGTTAGATTCACTTGAAAAACTTATTTAATTGGGGTTAACTATCAAATATAAATTTCAATTTATTCAATTAAGGTAATTGCCTCAAAACTGCAAGACGGTAACCCTGCAACAATCAATTTCGCTTTTCATGAAAATTAAGTTGAATCAAAAACGCTTTATTCTGCAGATTTCTTCAGTCAGATCTTAGGCTATATACAAGTGTTGGAATTGGAAGTACGTGTGACGTCATTAAATCATGAATTTTCACTTTTTAAGCCACAATGGTTTGATAAATAATAAAAACTGTTATATTTATTAAGAACCTACCGACAAATGTCGAAATACCTACCTGAATTATTATTGTGTTGTGAAATATCTAGAATTGTAAGAATAGTGGGTATTCTTACAATTGTAAATAATGTTGTGTGTACAGGATATAACTCAAAATTTTCATTTAAGCTACAATGACTCGTAAATACCTTTACTTGTATATGGAGTTCCTTCATGATTCTAACACAAGCAACTAAAATAAAAATCAGTCCGCAACTGGCAATAATGCGATGGATGTTAAATACATCCATCGCATTATTTTCGTTTCAGATTCATGAAATCCTGGCATCCTAATTTTCAATTATCAAGGTCTTGTACATTCTACAATATTAACTGCCTACTAGACCTTTAAAAGCTTAACTAATACAATTATAGAAAGACGGTAGGATTTTTAAGTATCTACATTGCCAAGCAAAATTATGCGTTTTAATACATAAAAACGCGGTTTAACTAACCATAAACTAGTACCTATTACTGGTACTAGTTCACCGAACAAGTAGGTATAATAGGTAGCTATTCACAGGTATAAAGTTGTTAATATCCTTAGAACGAGCACTTTTAAAAGCTCGTAAACCAAGGTATATAAACTTGTGACGCAACAAGAGTACTTAAAATGAAATCCAGGTTAGGTACTAAGGTTCCTTGATAAGAAAATTAGGAACTGTAAAATTTAACAATAAATCTAACAGTAAGGAAATAATCATACTATTGTTGTCTTCTAACTACAAGACTAAGACCTTGTATGGGTAGTTCAGCGGGGATGGCGATGTAAATAAAAATGCTTAGAGGGACTCACCTGTGTGTATTCTCATATCAAATACACAGTTACAGAAAACACTGTTTATAGAACAGCACTTACCCTTATAGTTATATATCGCGCCTTGATCAAAGATGGACTGACTTTGATGGCATGAGCCACAATTTTTATAACATTGGAATGGGCGGGAAAGGAGATGTGCAAATTTATCGTTTACCAACCTGACAAGTAGAAGTCTATCTTTGTTGCAAGCGTAAAAATATCAAATTAATTGTTAACACAGAAAAATCACTTGGTGTGCTTAATTAAATATAAAGATCGCTAATAATCTACTGGTATTCAAGTGCATTCAGCAAAACCGGAAGTCGATCTATAGTTTGAAGAAGGATAGGAAGATGGATGGGTAAAGTCTTAGCAAACGAAGTGGTAGGGAGCAGGCCATATGGGTATTGGAAACCACAGTCAGACCTTTTGGCAGAACAATCGTGATATTGCAACCACAACACAAGATAGATAATCCACCTGGCATATAGCGGATAGACAAGAACAGATCTTTGAGGAAATCTATGAACTATGTTCAACAGTCGAGTTGCCAGTAACACGGGGTCCCAGCGCTAAAAATGAAAATTTGGTTCAAATAAATATCACTAGATGGCGCGTAATGCACCGATTTGTTATTCAATTGTGTGTAATATTAAAATTTTCTGCAATTGAAAATAAAAATTGTTGCTAACACCATCTATCTATCGCTGTGGAACGGAACCGAACGCGATCGATGTACAAAAAAAATATCAGATAAAAAAAATGACGTAAAAACGCTAGTTATAGTGCTAACCTCAGATCAAATAAAAAGTCAAGATGGAACGTTGCAAACAACAAAGTGAAGCCGGTTCAAACTAAGCCTTGCCGTACAAAGACACAATTACACGCAGTCACTAACAACGAAATTACGCCTTAGCTTGTCCTTCGAGGTTACAGATCAAATAATAAAGCTCAACTGACAAGCTAAGGGGTAGTTTGGTTATATGTGTGCGCGTATAATTGTGTATTTATACGGCAAGGCTTACTTTGAACCGGCTTCACTTTGTTGTTTGCAACGTTCCATCTTGACTTTTTATTTGATCTGAGGTGCTAACACACGTCCGGATTTGGTCCGGCCGGACTAACTCCGCCCACAAATCCTTTCTCGCTTACACACGCTTGTGTTGAGTGAGACGGACTCAATTAATAATAATAATGTCCGGCGGACCACGCTACACACGCTCGGATATGGTCGGGACCGGACTAACTCCGCCCACAAATCCGCGGTCCGGCCGGACCAAATCCGAACGTGTGTAAGCACTATTACGTCGGCACCGTTTCTTTGTATGGGATGAGGCATCTGTATGCTAGTATTAATTATCTGTGCCAGAAGGTATCTTTCAACAATACACTTACCATAGGTGTTCCTGTTTTTTTTTTTCAATTTATATGGAGTCAGTGCAGCATGTCTTGTCATGTCTTCATTGTATTAATTCTTTCAACAAAACAATTCAGCAAAGAAAATATGTATTTCTTTCTCATTATTGCCCCTTGAAAAGGAAAACCCATTACAAATGTTCAGAGTTACCCCTTTATATAAAAAATACAGAAACTAACCTATAATTTATAACAAAAACGATAAAATTTTCCTAGCGTAGTGAAAGGCGATTTTCATTTTAGTTTTATAACAAAGTAACGTGCACCTAATTAAGTCGTCGGCGGTCACAGAATGCGTCAATAAATCATTTCGAGGTTCAATCGCCTGTAGTAGCCTTGTTTTTATACTGTGCGGGGTTTTGAAGAAAAATATGTCATTGTTTTCTCCGTATGTATGTGTCGCATCAAGGCTGGCCGATAGATGCAAACCATCGGGAAGTCAGGATGTATTCCCTTAGGTTAAGACATCGTGTGTGGGCAGGTCGTTGGGCACAATCGTGCAAATGAAATCACAGAAATTATTCGATACACTGGGTTTATTCAAATATTCAGAGTTACAATCTTGCTTACTAATATTACGGATCGACACTGATTCTACCACGTCTTCGCTCTAAGGCTGTCCGTATTCGACTGCCCTATTCCACTGTCCCCACCGCGCAAGCGCTTAGTAAAAGCGCGCCAATGCGTAGTTCTTGCTTTGCCGCCAGATGGCGAGCTTGCGATTTGTTTTGACGTCCGTACTATTGACTAAACCCGACATATGTTTATTTAATTTACCGAAAAAAAAAATAACACCAAATAAACTTAGTCCTCCTTACCTACTAGTCGAAAGTACTTCCATACAAACATAGTCTAGCGATTACTCCACTGTTTGACGATGTACGTTTAAAATAAAAAATGATATCAATTAGTCTCATCATTATCTAGCCCTGTATGGAAACAAAAAAGTAAAAACAAAATATATTTGAAAGTTATAAGCGTCGAAAGTTCCTTATTTCAACACTAATTTTAACGCATCTTTGGGCGGAAATAAATACTAAATAAGAAGTAAAATTGCAGAACGGCCTCCATACAGTGATATATTAGTAATTCAACAATGCAAATAATTTTATTTTGAAAATATACGTTTAGTCGTTTTTCCATGATATCTAGACTCCCAAAGGTCTGTTTATAAAATTTCGCGTGCTCGTTTTCGTCCTAAATCATCACACATTTCGATACAAATTTGCAAAAGTGCTAATTTGTACGTGAATTAGCTTCTTACTGTTCATCTATCTCTTTCGCACGAGTTGTTGGATGAGATAGCATGCATTTTAACCTCACGCACAAAATAGTTCGTGCCGTCGACTAGTTGAACCTTAAATGGTAAAGTTGGCTATATGTCTATGTTTTTGTGAATAAAATCTGTTATGAAATTAACCACGTCGTTTTATTTCGGTGTTAAAAACCAATGGGGTCGTTTTTACAAGCTTTTATTTAACTTGCAATGTTTGTATGTATGTAAGTGTTCGGGTCAAATTAATTTGCAACTGAATTTTAAAGCAGTTATCCTCCACCGATAAAGATGAAATTTTGCATACACGTTTAGTTTGGATGACCATGCATGGTTAGCTAAGTGACGTCATTCTGAATCCAATATGGCGGACGGCCCAAGATGGCGGACTAGTTATATTTTGTGCACTGCCGTTATATTTGTATCAAATGAAAGGGTTTGCTGAAAATAATACAAAACAAGTTGTGATAAAAAAAGATTTTTTAATGAATAATTATATTATCATACAATACCTATGGATAAAGAGGGAGAGATAGGCCAAAGAAAAATGGATGGGTTGTGTGAGGAATGAAATAAAAGGGAGTGTATGATGGCGTGACGATTGACATTGGAGAATGGAAAAAGAAAACGTGTTGTGCCGACTAGTAACATGGGACAAGGGCAGGAAGATAATATTATTTTATTTATTTTGTCCTTTTATTTTGGCTAACTTAAACCAAAGTCTATGTGTAGGTAGACCCCTATATAATATTATGTCAAATGGTTTATTTCGTCACTCGTTCTAAATATCAGCATAATCATCGCAGTCGTGTTAAAGTTATGGTGGAATTATCTAACGCCTACGACATGGCTAGTTAGATCCTTACTAATTAGTAGGCTTTATACGAGTATGTCACGCTGTACGCTAGAAGAGCACTAGGATTGCCAAACTGTCGTTATTTGTTCGTTGTCAATAACATTGCTTCTCTGAAGTTGGCTGCAAGACTCTGCGTAGTAGCAATTTAATTTGTCAGTGTTGAAATAGAATATAGCATTGTATAACTGCCTCTTGTACTCGCTTACGTTTGTCGCATCGTCCTATACCTATCGAACGTTTGTATACCTGTACCAGGTAATCTGGCTTGAAAATTACTACCTAGACAGCGACACCACTGTACCCCTAATACCTAAGATGACATTCAAACAACAATTTCTCATCACTTATTCGAAGGAAATTAACTGTCCTACAACCAACCCGTATCGCACTCGTGTCGTACGCTCCGAAAGGCCCCCATTGCAGTCGAGGTGTAATTTTAACGTGTCTAATAGTCGACAAGGCCTCTATTACTAATAATGGCTGCCTGTGACCTGTAGATCTTGATCGAGTCTGGCGAAATAGCTGGGGAGTAAATATCAGGTAGAAATGTTGGTAGGTTGTGTTTTGTATGTGGATCAAAACTTTGTTTATGTTGGTGATGAGTTGGTCTATTTTTGATGATATGGCATGGTTTATTTTTGTGGTGAATATGATGATATTTCACGTGGATTCACATTGTGGTGAACGGGTTTTTAACCGACTTCAAAAACGAGTAGGTTATCAATTCGACTGTATTTTTTTTATGTGTGTCACCTTACAACTTTTTACTATAGTATGATGTTGATAATTATTTTTAGTTTTATTTGAAAGGTGGTGCTTCTCTTGTGGTCCTTGTGGTGAAGGTCTGGTGAAGAACAAGTAGATATACAATAGAACTCTTTAATAAACAACGGCAAATCTCACGGGATTGCTGCAATCGCATGTACCTATGTTTATTGTTTACACCATTTCATAACATAACATGGCGCCGGAACGCTCTAAAGGGGTACGAAGATGTGTACAGTTGACCCTGGTACACTCTCATTTCACCGGACAATTTTTTTATTTTTTTTTATTCGGGTAATCTATTCTAGCATTGTTTTGTGCATTATTGATACCTTCCCATAGAACTTGCTCATTAAAATAAAAATATTTTATTGCAGACTCTAAGGTCCATAGTTTTGTTAGTATTACACATTAATTATAAACTATATTATTAACACACTAACCCCCAGTTTCCCAGCTCAAAATTATCGGAGAAATAATAGAATTAACGCGTTATCTGCTGTGATTGGCTGTTGAAAATTCATTCAACCAATCACAGCAGATAACACGTGCTTGACAATTTGTCACATTAATTCTCCGATAATTTTGAGCTGGGAAACTGGGGGATAGAATTAAACACGATATTTTATTTATATTGTTAGTACACAATACTTAGAAACTATGTTACTATTAATGTGTGTAGTGTTGTATGTGTTCAAAAAACGAAAAAACAAAAACAGGCAGACCGACATCCGAAATTGAAGTAATTTTTCACATTGTAGCGTGTTGTTAATGTCTATATGTTGTGAAAGGAAGTTTCATATTTGAAACTTCCTGGGCCTCAAAACCTTGACAGCCTATAGCAAAAACGGTTGCCAAAATTCCAAAAGGAACTTTTGGGATTCATCATGTGACATTTTGCTTGCATTTAAGAATTAGATTTTTTACTTTCTGAACCGAACGCGATCGATTTACAAAAAATAATCGGTATAATCAGATGATAAACGCTAGTTAGGTACGTCGGCACGGTTTCTTTGTATATTATCTGTGGCTTTGTTTACGGTTGCCCTCTGGACCGTGGTCAAGTTTTCTAACATACCTAGAAAGAATAAAACAAAAAGTATTTAATTAACACAAATCGATATACCAACAAACATTACAAGAACAAGAACACCCACCTAGGTAGGTACTCTCTGAAAACGATCACCAAACCTGCTGTCAATTCCTATACTTATTAGAACCTGTGATCAAATCCGCGTCTGGTTAGTAAACATACATATCATCATCATCATTTTAGCAGAAAGACGTCCACTGCTGGACATAGGCCTCCCCCAGGCGTCGCCACATTGACCGATCCCGCGCGTCTCGCATCCAGCGCATTCCCACAACCTTAACCAGATCATCGGTCCACCTAATGGGAGGCCTTCCAACGTATCGTCTTCCGGTTCGCGGTCGCCATTCCAGGACTTTTCGCCCCATCGGCCATCCGTTCTGCAAGTAATGTGCCCTGCCCACTTCCACTTAAGTTTCGCAATTTTTCGGGCTATGTCGGTAGTTTTGGTTCTCCTGCGGATTGCATCAGTCATTTCTGATGCGATCACGCAAGGAAACTCCGAGCATAGCCCTCTCCATTGCCCTTTGGGTGACTTTAAGCTTTCTGATTAGGCCCATTGTGAGCGACCACATCTTGGGCGCATAGGTATTACTGGCAACACACATACATAAGTGTATCATATTCCTATAAGAACTAGATAAGTCTTGTAACATTATTGGAATCTTTTCTCTACCAAATAATCATACCCAAGCGTTAATGAAGCAATAATACCAAATAGGGAAGTAGCAGGTATAGTAAAATTCCTGCTACTACCCTATTTGGTATTATTGTACCAAACATGTACTTATATTGTAGGAATAAGTAACTTAGGTATATCTATCCATCACGAAACATTAAAATAAATCACACACCAACCTAACATTACGGCCAAATATGCCGTAAACCGAGAATTGCACAATCTAGATTACGAAAACCTAATACCCACTATCATAACTTAAGCTCGGGATACACTTGTAGCACGCTAGAGTATAGTACACGTGAAAGTAACCAGCAAGTTGTCATTGCGAACGAAATCCCGCGTGCAGTGGCGTCGTGTGCTACAAGTGTGGTTGGCCCCTTAGTCTGAATAGGGATAGAGAATCTCTGGTGTCCTAAGCGTATTAAGAGGAAATGCGGTCGCAGACATCCGACTGAATTTCCTAAGTAAAAAGTCGTAATTCGAGGTTTGGCTCTCACCTATTTCCTTCTTCAATATTGGACCAATTTATAAGATATTCCATAAACTAAAAAATAAAGATATATACTATGTCCCTATGTTTTCCTTTTTTATGATTCATTATCGTTAGAAGCACTAGAACCCTCAAATAATGCTAAAAATTACGCTGTCAACAGAGGCCTAGTGTACAAATTTGACAACTATATTTTATATGAAAAAAGAAAAACATGGGGCATCGTATCTCTTTCTTTGCTAGTTTATGGAATATATTTTAAATGGTCTTTTATGGGAGGAGGAAATAGGCGAGAGCCAAACCGAATCATGACTTTTTACTAAGGCAATTCAGTCGGAGCTTTTCGTATGTAACATCATTACCTATTCCGTACGCAAAATACGCGCTTGGTCGTGGAGTTGCGGATACCAGCCGGTTTTAACCTAACCTACCTATTAAATTCTCCGAATGGCCTTCCCTATTGCCTAATATGCCATTCAATGAGTAGGACGTTTATCAAACAACCACGTTCTACCAAGTCCCATGTTATGAACTCGGCAGTTTTTCCTTACTTTGTCACTAACATAGGTCCGAGATCCGTGTACCATTTTACGGTATAGAAGCTAAAATTGTACACTATTGTCTTTAAATCATACTTAAATAATGCTATGATAGTCGAGACGCCTGATTTTTTTACCGACTTCCCAAAAAGGAGGAGGTTCTATGTTCGACATTATGTTTGTTTTTTTTTTTTTTGTTTTTTTTAACCGATATCTCTGTCAATTGTGGACCGATTTTGAAAATTCTTTTTTTGTTTGAGAAAGTATGTTTCGAAATTGGTCCCATTTTAATTTGGTGAAGATCTGATGAAGAACTTCGGAGATATACAACAGAACTCTTCAATAAATAATGGTAAATCTCTCAGGATTGCTGCAATCGCATGTCTGTTTATGTTTATACAATTTCATAACATAACATCACGCCAGTACGCTCTTAAGGGGTATGCAGATCTCTCATTACACCGGTTATGTTCAAGTTTCATGAAATCTATTTTGGCGTTCAAGTTACCTTACTAAATTGCCTATTAGGTAGGTACCACTAAAAAGTGAGAAAAATAAAAAAATATTGTAATTAAGTATTTTTTTGCAAAAAGGTTTTTTTTTTTATAAATCAGTAGCACAATAAGTAATGGCAAACTTTTTATTTGTAAAAATCCTCCGACACAAAAACCTCTAAAAAGCAAAAATAAGCCTCGTACTCGCGTTGGGGAACCGCCAACGTTTACAGCAGTTTATTCTATTTACTTAGCGGTTTTGAGAGATGTTTATGTCGGGGGCTTTTAAAATTTAATTTTTATTTCATTATTTGTAAACTACATATAATATACCTAGTAATAGACACGCTTCAATCAACAATCTATCGAAACATGTAATAAAATAATGACATGATATCTTGCGAAAAACCCAGATTCAAAGAGTAAAATGCGAATAACTTTTGAACGGGTCAACCGATTTTAATTAATCATAGCTAAGAACACTCTCGACAAAGTCATCTTTCAAACAAAACAAAAAAAAACATAATCAGTTCATCCATTCGGGAGCTACGATGCCGCAGACAGACACACACACAGACACACCCCATCGCTTTTGCGTCGAGGGTTAAAATGACACGCTTTTTAACAAAAGTTTCACTACCCCTGTACCAGGCAAATGATTATAAAATTACACGATCCACGATCTTAACAGCACGTTTCTCGTGTTAAATCAGTACATTTAGAAACTACAGCGATCGTTTATCCCTCTTAATGAAATAAACTAGTAATTTTAGAACGGTAATCTCATGTATTGGCGTGATTTAAGGGCTAAGTAATGTGTTTAACTGTTTACGTATAAATTATCCAACGGAACTCGTGAAGGGTTTAATGAGGAGTGAGTATGTTAATTTATTCTGTACTTAGTGGAGTTACAGGAACAATATTTAACTTGAATAGTGATTGGCTTAAGTTTGTAGTGATCGATCTGATTGGTGCAATGGCCGGGCGGTAGGGCATGTAATATCGGAAGTTTTCAATTCCGATATTGATATCTGATATTAGATCTCAATATCGGTATTCCGATATTAGTATCGGAATCGCGTACTTTCGTTAAATATCACACATATTTTTGTTAATTGCCCCAATTCGGTATGAGATTGGATTGAAAACAATAAAAAACACGTTCATGCCGCGACTTATTAGAATTTTATATTGTGTCTATGTGTCTCCATCTAATCAATGTTTATCGATCAATCTGAAAGTAGTCCAGATAAGTGTAATGCGTAATAATGATTTATAAATCCAGTATAAGTATCGGTCAATGTGGCGACGCCTCCTGGGGTAGGCCTATGTTCAGCCGTAGACGTCTTTTGGCTGAAATGATGATGAGAGACAATGTAGTCAAGAAGTGAAAGTTGATTTATCCAACAGATTAGTTATCGGATAGACTAATTTGTTGTATTTAATACAAACAGAAGACTGAAAAATATTAAGCTTTAATTTATCAAGGTTTCCAAGCCAGTAACACATTGTAAATTTAAAATAAGTTTACTCGTTCCGAAACAGCCCCACCAAAAGTATGAAAAATATCTTGGCATTCATCATCATTACCATTGTCATCGTTATTTCAGCCGATAGCCGTCTACTTCTGAACATAACCCTCCTCAAAGTGTCGTCAAATTAGCCGATAACGTGCGTCTCAAATCCAGTGGATGCCCGTAACCAAAGCATTAATCTATGAAAATATAATTGTTACAACGGGTTGTATGAAACTGTGTATTTACTTGTAATCTTAAAGGTATCATGTTTACCAATCTCGGGACTATAAATATAGAATTCATCAAAGCACATATTATTTATTCATGAAGTAAAGTTTAAGTAAAGAAGCGCCCGATTAGTAAACAGATTATCCGAACACTGAAAATCACCGTAATCAACGGGCGTAGCCGAGCTATCTTGTTAAACGCTTCACAAGCAGCTAATTTTTTTTTTTTATCCGAGTTTACTATATTGGATCACTCAGTATCGGAATTGAAATACCGGTAATTTCGCTCAGAGATTCCGATATTACGGGATTCCGAGATGCCAATATTCATGCCCTACTGGGCGGTTGACTTCTGACACTGTGTGTCGTGGGTTCAATTCCCCGCACTGAACAAGTTGCTGCCCTGCTACTTACATAGTAGCTTTAGGTCTTTTAGAAGTATGTGTATTCTTTTCTATAAGATTCAACCAAATTGAGAACCTCCTCCTTTTTTTAAAGCCATGATGCTTACCTACCTACATCTGTGAAAACAAAAAATACCTTTGAAAAAGCAACTAATGTTACTATAGGTGCCAAAATAAATAATTTCAATCCCCGTTCCTTTTCTAAATAACCATTTTCAATAAAAAAAATATAAAAAAAGTATTTTTAGCTTACCATGCCTTGTCATCCAAACCAAACGTGTATGCAAAATTTAATCTTACTCGGTTGAGGATAACTGCTTTAAAATTAAATTGTAAGAATTGACCCGAACATTGAAAATTGCAAGTTAATAAAAACCTTGTAAACATATCTAAGCATCTTATAATCAAAACTCCTCGATAAAATCCTATTCAATTTTCAATTTACTTAAGGTCATTGAGCACAATAAATTTGAAATAGGTAGATAGGTACTTATTACCGCAGAAAATGCCTACCGAAATACCTACCTCGGTACCTATCTAAAATTCTTTCTCTTGAATCTGTTGCCAGTACAATTGATCCGCGTGTTGACCTTTAGTTCAACCTACGCAGTGGGAATGTTTATTTCGAAGATGTTTTTTCTGTATGTTTGCTGAAGAAAATTGCGAGCAAAAAAAACAGTGCTTGTATTTACAGCCATCAGTACAACTTTGTTTTACTGAAAAAGTGTAAGGGTGGCTGCACACGGAGACTTTTAAAGCGCTTGTGCAGGGATTCTATCGCGAATATCACAATACAGACGCTTACTGCTACACACACTATAAATAAATCCACATTTCCATTAAGGCCAAGTTTTTTATCCGATTGGTAATTCAACCAATGGATAAATACCGTGAATATGGAATCCAATCCCGCATCAAAATAGGGATCCCACAAAACTGCGGGATTGAGATCATCAATCTCGGGGGATTTGCTGGATTGAAATTTTCATTATATATTTTTTGTTTTAACTAGTATTTTTTATTATGAAATACCCATAATAAACTGAAAATTGTTTAGTAACGCTGTGGAGGATATGTTTCAGATGCTGGATTGGGAAGGACTAAGGCATTAATATAAACGCCGAGTACATCCCACACTTGAGATTTGCGGATGACATCGTTATAATGGCAGAGTCGCAGCATGACTTGCAGCAGATGCTGGTCGGCCTAGCTGATTCTTCCATTGGCTATTATGCCATTGGCCGTCACGACTATCGGCACAATGACTGCTGTATTCACATCCCACATGTCGACAACCTCGCGAGCCAGATCAAGATACTAGCTTTCTTATCTCTCTCAGCCTTCACGAGGTTCTCTTCATGGGGTACCGCTGTATTAACAATAATTGCGCGACGCTCTAGTCGGTCTATCACCAATATGTCAGATTAATTGGCCACAATAGTCCTGTCAGTGATGATAGACCGATCCCAATAGCTTCAACGTGACATTGGCATTTTCGAGAATTGGGTCGGACGCATAGCTATAATACGATACTGCCGATTCCACACGATTGTATTTAAGTGCAAGTTGCTGATGGATAATATTGGCTACAAGGTTGCGACTTTTGTCTATGCAAATAGTCTCCGTTAGCTAGACAAAGCTAGACTAGAACGACCGGAGATAATGTGACGGTTTAATTCCCCCGGCCGCTGGCCGTTGACATGCCCGACAGATGTCAACCGTGCAGTCCTTCACAAAGTATTTCCGGTTGTTATTCGTCATCATAACTTCGTCCAAAAAATGTCACCAAAGCGCAGCCAGGCCACGGACGAAAATATCTACATCGAGCCCGTGTAGGACACGGTAGAAGCGTCCGCAAAGCCCCTTGCTCTGTCATACCTCCCTGTGGTCATTAGTATCCGATGCTATTGGTTTGCGCCAGTTCTTGTTAGCCAAGGAGAGCGGGGTAAGGCCCTTGTCCACCGCTACCACATCTCGATGCATACCCACGTCGGTTTTCTGGAAATATTCCCTAAGACTGCATACCTCGCGGTTGTGCAGGGTCTTAGCATTTAAAAAGCCACGACCCCCGAACTTCTGTGGGATCTTCATCATCAGCCTTATAATGTTCTCACTGCTAGGACACAGGCATCCTCTCTGTGAGAGAGGCAATGGGCCTTAATCCACCACGCAGGCCTAGTGGAGGTTGGTGGATGTCACATGTCTTCGAATTGAAAATATAATATCCTTGCCTCTGATTGGTAAGATTTTCTTTTACCATTAATACCGTCTGACATAGAAGTCTACTTAACTAAGCATAAAAGAGAGAACTGAAAATTTTACCTTATTATATTTTATTTCTATGAATCTATTCTGACGCCAATTATATATACGGTATTCGTAGAAGTCACAATGTCGACTCTTCGCTCGAAATCAACTTAGGATGTAATAAAAAAACAACAGCGCAATTTATAATCAATTGAATAATCGATAGAATGTTTGATATCTATTTTTTCAAACATTTTATTTTATGATTTTGGTGAAGCCTAAAGCTGCCTACCGACAATTTTAGCATCTCGGTACGACAGTTATTAAAAGGGTGAGCCGGACGAATCCAGACTCCAGGCTGCTTAGAAATTCTGGTGGAATTCAATTGCTATAACAAGTTGACCGATCTGGGAATCGAACCCAGAACACAACAAACATTCGTCGCGTTGTTTGCGACCTAGTAAATTGTGTCACAACTCTGCGATGACTGTGTCGCAGAGTTTAACAAATGTGCGTCTGTCTGTAGATACCTATCGCTGCAAATAGTTGCCCCCTTGTTTCTTAGATACGATAATATAAACGATGCCTTTCAGATTTTGCTAAGATGTTGTCTGATCTACTAAAGTACCTACATATTAGTATTTTTAGAGTTATGCTAACATATGGTTGTAAGTTTAATAAGCTGATGAATTAATTCGTTTGTTGAAAGCGTGTTGGTAAATGTATTCAGCTGACTATAACGGTCGCCGGTATTGTAGAATCTCAACCTAATAATAACACATCTGTGGAGATTCGTCAATAATTCACAAGGAAGTTTATAGACGTACGGTAAGCACCAAAAGTAAATAATTAACTTTATAAATGATGGCAAATTATTCGATAAGAAGTACCTCTAGACCGCGTCTTAGACAGTTTGCTTTGCAGTGGCAAACGTAGATACCTACGTCAAGTACGAGAGCTATTGACGGAAAATTAATACCAACAGCAAAATATTAGGTATTAATAAACTTCTAATAATTAAGTACTAATATATTAGGTCCTACACGTTACAATTTTGCACGAACACTTAATTATAATTTAAAATTACCGGTATTGGCGGTATTTTCGTTAATAGCATATTAACTCCGTGCAATATGCCGTAATAAATAGGAAACCAGTCAAGTGAATGATTTGTATCGTAAAGTAGGTACTTTAATCTTGGATATGATATAGTAGATGTTGTGGTTAATTTTATGCTTTTAAAATAATTAGTTAATGAATATTGAATAACATTTTGCTGGTTGGCAACCGATATACTTATTTGAACGTTGTTACGCTTTGGTACTTAATTAAGCTTAATAAAGTAACTTCCGATGATTGGTTTTGTTAGCCAAAGATAGACTTATAATAATCTCACATGAAAATTCTTCCCGAAGTACCTACCAGGCAGACGTGTAAAGTTTAACTGACGTAGTGGCACCAATGATCGACACTTTTAGGACAAAGTGAGCTTCTTTCACTGACCTCTATTATACAAGTACGCTGGACTAAACATACTATATGAAATAACAGTTGATTTTTGTGCTGATTCAAAGCACCCCGCTCGAGCGTATTAGGAACTAAAATTGACACATTTAGAGATAGGTTAATACCGATATTTCTCAAATTTGGTAATACTAATATATTCGCCTGGAAATATTATAATATTGTAACTAATATATCAGTATTAGTGATATTTTTAAATTACACTAATATCAAAATAGTAGAATTGGCAAGGCGTATCACTCATCTACTGTATTGACTTCTCGTAGTATGCTGGAACTAAATATCTCATATTGGTATTGGTGATGAATGTTATATGAATGCCTAATAATCAGTAATAATATGTTCAAAAGCAATGTGTAATACCAAATTCTGGAAACATCATCATGTTCATCCACAGCCCGACTTCGCCAACCGCTGAGCACAGGGCTCACTCTTGTACCAATCACCACGTTTCTGAGCATTGAGTTAAATATACTACGTACTAGAGGAGACTCCTCAACTCAATTGTTTGTAAAACGCGTTAGAGCGCGCGTACCCCAACTCACTTCTGTGGCAAGCGCTCGCTGCAACGTGACATGTTTGAGTACTAAGTTTTGTTTCTTATAATATGCCTTCGTGTGTATTGAGATACTGTTCAAACAACTCGAGAAATATAAATAAAAGTCAAGGAATGAGTTTTCAACAGTAAGTTTAAAACACGCTTAATTTAATTATATTTTATCAATTTATTGTATCTCGTGACGTTGCGTCACCGCGGAGGCGGGAGGGCGGCCATGTTTGTGTAAATTTCAAAGAGTAAGAACAAGTTCATCTGCGCGCATTGATTGTCTAATATATTGTGTTATGGTCCGAGGATGTTGCTCCTGTGTCGACCCGCCAGCCGTCCACCAGGTCAAAAAGGTCGAGCGAGCATGCCGTGACGTCCACGTGGCTTTTATACACTCGACCACCTCGGACAGTGTCAAATGTGGGAGCGTCACCAGTGTTCAGCACCTGAAGCTCTAAGTCCTCCAGGGTTCCGGACATTTCCTCGCCCTTGGAGTCTTCGACGATGCTGCCCCACCAAGGACTCTTAGCGTTAGCGTCGCCACCAATAAGCAATCTACCGGTGGCCACTTCCGATTTGATCTGGGTCAACTGGTCCAGGTATGGCCCTATGGGTTGGTCTGGCTCGAAGTAGTAAGAAACTACTGCTTTGGTCCGGATCCCCACCACAACGATGTTGTTTGTGGTGAGTTTCGGGTAGGGAATGACATCAAGGTCATCGTCAAAGACGGCAATTGCCGCCTTTACCCTCCCGCTTCCATCAACCTCGCACTGGTAGATTCGCGAACCTCGGTAGCTCTTCATACCTCGCGCCCCTCCCACGTACGGCTCCTGGATAAGTGCCCATGCGATCTTCCTTTTACTGGCCTCTAAAAAGAGTTCGGTCGTTAGGTAGGGTAGGTAGGGTAGGTAGGGTAGGTAGGGTAGGTAGGGTAGGTAGGGTAGGTAGGGTAGGTAGGGTAGGTAGGGTAGGTAGGGTAGGTAGGGTAGGTAGGGTAGGTAGGGTAGGTAGGGTAGGTAGGGTAGGTAGGGTAGGTAGGGTAGGTAGGGTAGGTAGGGTAGGTAGGGTAGGTAGGGTAGGTAGGGTAGGTAGGGTAGGTAGGGTAGGTAGGGTAGGTAGGGTAGGTAGGGTAGGTAGGGTAGGTAGGGTAGGTAGGGTAGGTAGGGTAGGTAGGGTAGGTAGGGTAGGTAGGGTAGGTAGGTTAGGTAGGGTAGGTAGGGTAGGTAGGGTAGGTAGGGTAGGTAGGGTAGGTAGGGTAGGTAGGGTAGGTAGGGTAGGTAGGGTAGGTAGGGTAGGTAGGGTAGGTAGGGTAGGTAGGGTAGGTAGGGTAGGTAGGGTAGGTAGGGTAGGTAGGGTAGGTAGGGTAGGTAGGATATTTAGTAGATGAATGTTTGGTGTTTTTATGGCAAAACAAAGTTTGCCGGGTCAGCTAGTAGTTAATAAAAATACAAAGACTAGAAAAAAAGCCAATATAAAGAAAACGCTGAACGCTTGTTTGTACTTTTTTTTTACAGTTCTCTGTTACTTTGTGATTTTTGTTGTCGTGTTGTGTCTATGTCGAATAAATGTTTTCTATTCATTTTCTATTCAAAAAAATTGTATAAATCGAAAATCATCGACACTGAATCTCCAATAATCAACACCCAGTAGACAGTTACCAGTTACCGACTATTACCCGTAATATGAATCTGCCAGATCAACACCATGATACCTTTGTCGGTAATTAACTAAAATTAACTATTCAAGAAGATGCAATTCTCTAAGTCCGAGTCGTTAGAATCAAGGTCTAGGTGCTTGATTCTTTGTACTCGTATTTGTGATGTTTGCTCTTTCTGGTTCTTTCTCATCGTGATCTTCTAAATTATAACTACCTAGCGGACGCATCGCGGTTTCACCCGCATAGTTCCCGTTTCCGTGGAAATACCTACATGGATAAAAAGTAGCCTATGTCTATGTCTGTATGTGTAGCTTCCCAACGGTGAATGAATTTTTGAAATCGGTCCAGTAGTTTTTAAGTTTATTCGTTACATACAAAAATACAAATATTTCCTCTTTATATTATTAGTATAGACGTATAGATATCACTTTCAGCGTATAAAATCTCCACATCTGACTCTTTTGATGTCATACCTTCTTGAACGGTATTCTTTGCTTTCTTAATCTTACCTTTATTTTTCTTTTCATTAGTTATCTGTTCTTTTAATGTTTTTTTTTCTATTATCTGTCTTATTGCTCTTTTTTCTTGCTGTTTTTATTTTTCTCAGTTTGTTTTTTCTCGTGATATTCTTTCCTTTTGTCTAATTTCAGACATATCGATGTAACTAGGACCAAATGGAAAAAGGCCCCCGCTCGGAATCCATTTTGGGCGCAATCTTTTGTTATATTTGTTAGAGCTTTTTGCAGCAGTTCTCTTTCCGAAGAATGTTGGCAAGGTTCTCCACTTTCCGTTGTGCGTAATATTTGGGTATAAAATTACCATTTTTGGGCAAAACCTTGATAAATGAAGCGTCCGGTGTGATTTGTGACAATGCACAAAGAATTAGACTGTATGGCCGTTTTCCCCGATTTTTCTTTTTCATGGAGCGTAATCAATTTTTTCGCCATGTTTCACAGCCTCAACGGCTTTTTCTAATTGGTCGGGGGTATCATTTTTTCTCGGAACCATCTGTAAGAACCAATCATCGACACATAATAATACTCAATTTATCGACACTGTCGATTACTGATAGCTCGACTTTGATTAATTTATTTCGAATATCTACCAAATAGGCAAAACAAAAAGACTATATTCGCTTGTCAAATGAAATAATTTTCAAAAAATTACTATCGACACGTGTCGATTATTGGAAAAGTCAGTTTGTGAAACCAGTGATCGACACCAACAATTTACTATTATCTTAATATATAAAATAACCTACTTTCGTTATAACAAAAATTGATCCTATAGTTCATATAATAACCCGTGAAAACATCAAATGCGAGTAAGTCACATTACATTAGGATAATTAACAAAAAAAATGTACTCACTTCCTTAAGAATTTCTTTAATTCTGTTATTTTCACCAGATCTCTAACCGCAATCAGCTCTCACGCTCTCAATTTTGTTTAAAATGGCGGATTTCGCTCAAATGTCAATGGGAGCCAGTAAAAAGTCTGCTGAATTGCGAAATCGGTTGCCTACTCTTATTTTATAGGATCGAGGGAGGGGGGGGGTAGATCGGTAATTGGGTCTTGTTGATCATTTGTGCCACTAACGTTTTACCAGTTTTGTTAATATGACAATAAACTGTGAGAATATCAAACCCAATGACACTGCCCGGGAATCGAACCTTGCACAGGCCCTCGGGCCCTAGACAAGTGACATTCTATCACCGAGAGCGTCGCGATAGTGATTGTCAAAAAGGCAAAATCAAGCGATATCGAAAAATCACGTGAACAATCCCTTACATATTAACATTTCGACTATCGCCTTCGCTGACATCGAAGCCACTAGTCTAGAACCTGGAGGTCTACTCCATACTTAATTTAATTTTTATTTTGATTATAATGGTATTTTAATTGTATGATTGATTTTATTTCAATTGATATTTTAATTGTAATATTTAATTGTATTTAATGGTATTTTTAATTGTAGGTATTTCTATAAGTCCTAATATCTTTGTTGTAGTAACATCGCATTGGCGATATAGCTGTTAAGGTGTTACTTACATAATTTTGAATAAATAAGCACGAAGTCCGTAGTTTCGGCCTTCGTTACGGGCGTTTCCTATTCCGTATCACCTACGGACGGATGATTCGTTCGGGGCCAAAACTAAGAATGAATACCAACACAATTTGACTTGTAAATACTCTCGATGTGTTTTTACCCGTCCGAAAAATTTAACTAATCACTTGTTTTTTCACTCCGAAGTTTCGGAATACTTTCGGACGGGATCCGTAACTTCGTTGACGGATATAGGGAGTAAACCTCCTGAGAAGCGTATCGTACTTACTTCATTTTGATGCAGCAGTTTTCCTAGACCAATGCGTTCCCATTGAAGACTATTAAATTCACCACCAGATAACAAAAAACTAAAAGAAGGAGACCATATACGAAGGCACGCGCGTCCCCGCTTTTCCAGAAGAATTCAAATAGGTATGTGTAGAGAGGTATGAAATAAAACTCACCCAATTATTTAAATGTATGTAAGTGTATTAGCAACATTGGTACATGAGATTACTGAATAATACTGTTGTGGAATATTGTAATACCGCGAGTCCGCAGAACACCCACATTATTAACAATTAGTGTTTATTTAATACATTAAGTAAAAAAAGACATTTCTTTATCACCGATATCCGTGCACGCACCTAAAATGCAACTTACGATAATTCATTACAATTTTCGTTTATTTACGCGTCTATCACACCTATAAATTCAATAACTGGTTTTTTTTTTTCGATATTTTAATGTCACTACTGATAAATATAAAACGTGAGCATTCATACAGATAGGAGACTTCACTTAAGATTATCGAAAGCCTTCACTTCCAGTCTGGTTGACCATAGACAATTTAGGAATGGCCTATTCACGAATTTCAGAAATAAAACGATTCGTAGCCCGCTTTAGTCTTACAAGACAACCAGACCAAGATTCGACTTTACATGAATTTTAATTCACTTCGTCGTGCGTTTCAAACATTGTACGTTTCGACAGAATCAGTATAAATAACAGTTCGAAATAAAACAATTCTACTATTTATTCGCTACATGACTTAATACCCAGTTATCGTCACTCGGTAAAAAATATTCTAATTTAACTAGAAAATTGTGAGTTTTACTATAATGATAACAAAACAAAAATGGAAGCCATGACTGAAAATATGCCCTAACAGCTGTATATCCTGTTGTAAATGCTTATAAAATGTTTTAATTCCATTACAAAGTCTCGTACAGTGGTACACAAATCCATACTCTACGCACTTAGCAATAAAGTCCATTTCAATAAACAGAGCCTACTCGTTACAATATGATGAGCTACCCATTCTGACGCACTCCATAGGCCATAACATTCGAATAACTATTATTTAAACTGTTCTGAAAAAAATAAAAAGGAAAAGTAAGGAAACAAAAAAAGGAAAAACCAAAAATAAAAAAATCATTCGTTTAATTCTCTTTGATAATATAATTTGTTTAATGATAAGGTATCTTTATGTAAGAGAATAATGCTCTATTAAACTACATACAACGTGACATAAGACAAACTATTATTATATTTATCTACTAAACTGTCGCAACGACAAACGCAGACGATCTCGTTAAATATTATTTTCTCAATATAATTTTTTTAAATAAAATATAAATAATCGAGTATTACTGTTCCAACAACTATAACCTATGGTTGACCATAGACCGTAATATATTTTACTTGTGGTTTAACACTAAGTCCCGTTGTTTACTATCATGTGACGTCATAAAAGCATCAGTTGTTTGTAATATAATCTGTTGTGTATGGCGTTTACTATGAAGGGCTGCACTGATGAATCCGTGACGTCACAAGCCAGTAAACGACAGCGCTAAGACGCTCGACATCATGGTGAAACTATACGTCTTAAAAAATAAAATTTGGAAACATCTAGAGATCTTTTAATGTGAAGTGGAAGTACAAAAACGAAATAAGACAGCCCCATAAAATAAAAATTCATACAACTATACAAAGCCTAAGGATGACTCCTATAAAATTTAATATAGACATAAATTTCAATAGATATATAATATAAACAATATATCTAATAATGCCTACAATTTACTAATAATTCCCGTCTAAAGACACGATAAATAAAATTATAGAATGATGGGTAAATAATATACTTACTTCTAGTCAAACTCGAACACAATGAAAGTAAGCTTTTTATGCGGGAATACAATTTATAAAGAAATGTTCGCTTCATAGAAGCAACGTCGCCGTGGCAAGCATATTGTAATGAAAACATTGTTGTACATTTGCTTACATTTTTATAATAAAAAAATATGTTACAAAAACTTACATACGTGGGTACTTAACTCAATATAATGCACTGGATGAGGTTATATTTGTACCAGTTCAGTCAGTCAACTTTATCCTGCCGAGGACGTACCAAAATGCATTATTGTGCATAAAATATATTACCAATTAAAAAAAACTGTTTCCTCACAAAAACCCCTTATTTATTATTATAACTACAAATATAATCTTACGATATAATGTAAAATAAATAGTTACGCTAACATTTAAACTCATAAACGGAGGGAAATGAACCGAAAAAATTATATTTTAAAGCTGCCGTAGTTCACAATTTTACGTGGTCATGGGTACGGTCGCTGCACCGCGATAACTGCCTTCATTAATGTAGATATAGAGTCTATAATTGCTTAATTATTTTCTTAGTAGGGTCGTTTACAAATGAGGATTTTATATTAGCAGTCCTCTTACCAATAAATGACATTACAAGAAAAATGCAACGAAATAATAAATTATCTATAAATGATTGTAACTTCGTCATTATTAAACATGTCAGTATGCCGTCTGCTTGCGAACTGTGAGTGGGCCTTTATAATTGCCACTATATGGACCAAGATGACCACAGATAACTAAGTCAATATTTGCCTATGGTTCATAGACAAGATAATATTATGACACTCTGTGGACCAAGATGACCTTACACCACAGACTAACTAGATGACGCGATTGTATGTACTTCGCGTGCCAAAAAACGGACTAAAGTTTTTTCATTTTTTCGAAGCTTTTTCATTTAGCATTATCGGTAATCCACCGAAATCTAGAAAAATGCTTTTTTTATGCCATATTGAGCTGTAAAGTCTGTATAGATAAAGTTGGCCGAGGCATTGTAAATGTTTTCATTCATTGGTAAGTAAATTTGTTTTTAAATTGTTTGTGAAAATGTGGCACGCTTGGTTTTCATACAGATGGAGGGACTTGCGTTATCTAGTTAGATTTATGTCTCTGCCTTACACAAATTTTATATTGCATAGTGGCCCATAGACATGATAATTTTGTAATTTTATATATCTCTGAATACTTCGACGTTTTATAATCCAGTGTCAAAATAAAGGCACCACTCACACACCCCCAGAATAATTGAAAACAAACGCGAACGTCCCACGGTTATGCATCTTAACGCTAAATATAAGACGGATATTACTTATCGTACGTTAGAGGACAATAGACGCCTATATTACATTACCATAGAGGGTCTGGAATGGATACAAAATATTACAAAACTTCTATAATTACCTTTAAATACTATAAGACCTTACTGAGAAATCATTAAGCAGGGGATACACAAGCCTGAAACTTGCACTAAGGTATGCAAGAAACTGACAAGCTTCTCGAGTCACAAGCTACTTGCATGCTTTCTGCAAGTCAAAGGCCTATGTATAACACGCTTTAGTTAGTAAATCTCCGATTTCGAGTAAAAAGATCGTGTGTCTAAACTAACCATTATAAATTATAACAATTATGTTCAAATCCCGATTATTTGAAATGTATTTTTATCAATGTAAAACGTTAGTCGACGTCTTTAGTATAAATGGTTAATTATTAGGATATCATAATAGATTTCATTTGTTGAACAATGTTATGTCAAAGAAAGAAAGAAAAGATTTTAGAACTCCTTTTATCCTGGTTTCTAGAGCAGTTACGGTCGAAAAACTATCTGAGAGCTGAGATTTAATTACTATCTTTGAAAAACTTTTTCCCACTTCTGATTTTCGAGAATCCATTAAAACATCAGAAGTGGGATAAATAGTTTAAAGGTATAAAACCCTTACAGGCAATTCCACTTCAAAATATTTCAATTTTCATTGTCCAACAAACCAAATCTGTTTCAATTACTGTGAGCCTCAACGTTTAAATAGAAAATACACAACACACCTACAGGAAACCCTTTTTAAGATTTATTTTTTATTATAAATACAGAAATGGCACGACTATTTACAAAGGGAATTGACATGATATCTTTACAAATCAAAATGGCAATTATATAATAGTATAAAACGTACATCCGAATGCGATGATAAAATTTTAGGCCTCAGGGCTAATAAATTTTTAATGTACAGTCAATCACAACAAGGTTATAAAAGAAAATAGTATCAATATTGCTTATTTATTTGTAGGTAGTACAAAAAAAGATCCGTAAAAAGACATTTATTCATAGTTGTTATACTAAACTATTATGGAACGATTCTCATTCTTCCAATTCTTATTTTCATGAGAAGCTCAGTTATTCAGTATTGAACCTTAGCATTCAAACACAGCCACTGATTTTGTAACATGTAGCCAAATCTAGACTGTACAGAACAATTACATCCCATTATATCTTTTTACGTGGTGCCTGAAAATGTATACAACTAACTTTAAGGCCACGTTTCCTGCTGCAACCAGCTCGCATACAAGTTGCATTACATTGCGGGAAACGGTAGTAAATTAAATTTATATGCGAATTGCTTGCAGATAGAAACACGGCCTAAGAGGAATTAATATTAGTATTAACAAAATCTTTCATTTAAAAAGTGCAAAACTCCATAATATAACAGTGCTCTTGTAGATGACTGTACAAAATGAACGTTGAAACAGCGTATACCACATTCAACGAGCGACCACTAAAATTTAATGATTATTTAACATAAATGCTTGTGCATGTTACCTCTCATACCGTAATAAATATCATTCAGAATTTAATTAACTTCGTGAGAACTCCAATTACAAAGAAACCATCCATCTTTATTATTAGAATGAAAAAGCCTTTAAAAATGCTATTTTCTTGTCACAACAACGATAATACTGTTCTTATACCTTAAATACAAAATGGAACACAACCGAAAAGTTGCCAGCGTATAAAATGTTTAAATAATATTGCCATGTTGAAATTCTCACGAAGCCAATCTTCCTAGCACAGTAGATAGATAAGATATACAATATCATCATGTGTTTGTGCTGCGTTTACACTCGATTTTAGTACACCAGTACCTTTTTCAAGGTATTCTCAAAATAGCCTTTCGTCATTGACGAGTGTGAACGCAGCACGGTACATCTAGATACTTGATTTCTCGGATTGAAACATTTCTATCATGCTGGCTGATTATCTCTTGCCGATTAAAATTAAATAAATACTGATTCAGTATTGCTATCCTTTTCTATCACATCAAGTCATAATTAAAAAAATATTCAACGTGTTTCTGTAAGCTTGTTTTACTCTTTGATCAGTCAACCAACTAAATCAGTTACAATCAATAATTTCAACTAACATGAAACTTGACTACAAATCGAATTGAAAGTAAGACAAATACCATCCATATTGAAAAAAAACAACCTTTGTATCACAAAATGCGAAGTAAATAGAATACCAGTTTTCGTTCAAAAGAATCACCCTTTCAGTCCAAACCTCAAAAAAATATCTTCTGTTTTAGAACAGAAAAAAAGAGAGAAAACAAAAGCATAGTAAGAGAAAACTTGTGAAAAAACCTCCTTGACTCGAAGAGCAAACTTCTTTTTCTTGGATTGTCAAACATACTCGTAACATCACTCCTGCTGCCAGCAGAGATTGTCATCATGATTGTTATGAATTATCCTTATAAACAAAAAAAAATTAACAAAAAACTTAAACACCAAGAAAAGGACAGCCTCCAAACCAGTATTTGATCAAGTTCCACCGTCAAGTCTTGGTTGCTGGCCAGCTAACGACTGCTAGGGGGCATGGGCATCTGCGCCTGTACCCCCTGCAGGTTCATAGGCCTGCCGTTGGGGTTGCCCATCCCCAGACCGTCGTGGTAGTTGTTCACTTCCATCGCTGGTATGTCATCGTTCTGTGGAAAAAATAGGGGTTGTGTGTAAGGTACAGGACAGCAAGGGATAATTTGTATCAAACATATATAGAGTCTTTGATGGGCTTAGTATATCTTTCAATTTAGTATTTAAAACGGGGTCTCGAGCAATCAAACTTTTTGTTGTGTTTTCTTATCCCTCCGCATTATAAACTCTGCATCCCGATTTTGACATTGAATCAAATGATACCTAATTTTTTTTTTTTATCCGAGTTTACTATATTGGATCACTCAGTATCGGAATTGAAATACCGGTAATTTCGCTCAGAGATTCCGATATTACGGGATTCCGAGATGCCAATATTCATGCCCTACTGGGCGGTTGACTTCTGACACTGTGTGTCGTGGGTTCAATTCCCCGCACTGAACAAGTTGCTGCCCTGCTACTTACATAGTAGCTTTAGGTCTTTTAGAAGTATGTGTATTCTTTTCTATAAGATTCAACCAAATTGAGAACCTCCTCCTTTTTTTAAAGCCATGATGCTTACCTACCTACATCTGTGAAAACAAAAAATACCTTTGAAAAAGCAACTAATGTTACTATAGGTGCCAAAATAAATAATTTCAATCCCCGTTCCTTTTCTAAATAACCATTTTCAATAAAAAAAATATAAAAAAAGTATTTTTAGCTTACCATGCCTTGTCATCCAAACCAAACGTGTATGCAAAATTTAATCTTACTCGGTTGAGGATAACTGCTTTAAAATTAAATTGTAAGAATTGACCCGAACATTGAAAATTGCAAGTTAATAAAAACCTTGTAAACATATCTAAGCATCTTATAATCAAAACTCCTCGATAAAATCCTATTCAATTTTCAATTTACTTAAGGTCATTGAGCACAATAAATTTGAAATAGGTAGATAGGTACTTATTACCGCAGAAAATGCCTACCGAAATACCTACCTCGGTACCTATCTAAAATTCTTTCTCTTGAATCTGTTGCCAGTACAATTGATCCGCGTGTTGACCTTTAGTTCAACCTACGCAGTGGGAATGTTTATTTCGAAGATGTTTTTTCTGTATGTTTGCTGAAGAAAATTGCGAGCAAAAAAAACAGTGCTTGTATTTACAGCCATCAGTACAACTTTGTTTTACTGAAAAAGTGTAAGGGTGGCTGCACACGGAGACTTTTAAAGCGCTTGTGCAGGGATTCTATCGCGAATATCACAATACAGACGCTTACTGCTACACACACTATAAATAAATCCACATTTCCATTAAGGCCAAGTTTTTTATCCGATTGGTAATTCAACCAATGGATAAATACCGTGAATATGGAATCCAATCCCGCATCAAAATAGGGATCCCACAAAACTGCGGGATTGAGATCATCAATCTCGGGGGATTTGCTGGATTGAAATTTTCATTATATATTTTTTGTTTTAACTAGTATTTTTTATTATGAAATACCCATAATAAACTGAAAATTGTTTAGTAACGCTGTGGAGGATATGTTTCAGATGCTGGATTGGGAAGGACTAAGGCATTAATATAAACGCCGAGTACATCCCACACTTGAGATTTGCGGATGACATCGTTATAATGGCAGAGTCGCAGCATGACTTGCAGCAGATGCTGGTCGGCCTAGCTGATTCTTCCATTGGCTATTATGCCATTGGCCGTCACGACTATCGGCACAATGACTGCTGTATTCACATCCCACATGTCGACAACCTCGCGAGCCAGATCAAGATACTAGCTTTCTTATCTCTCTCAGCCTTCACGAGGTTCTCTTCATGGGGTACCGCTGTATTAACAATAATTGCGCGACGCTCTAGTCGGTCTATCACCAATATGTCAGATTAATTGGCCACAATAGTCCTGTCAGTGATGATAGACCGATCCCAATAGCTTCAACGTGACATTGGCATTTTCGAGAATTGGGTCGGACGCATAGCTATAATACGATACTGCCGATTCCACACGATTGTATTTAAGTGCAAGTTGCTGATGGATAATATTGGCTACAAGGTTGCGACTTTTGTCTATGCAAATAGTCTCCGTTAGCTAGACAAAGCTAGACTAGAACGACCGGAGATAATGTGACGGTTTAATTCCCCCGGCCGCTGGCCGTTGACATGCCCGACAGATGTCAACCGTGCAGTCCTTCACAAAGTATTTCCGGTTGTTATTCGTCATCATAACTTCGTCCAAAAAATGTCACCAAAGCGCAGCCAGGCCACGGACGAAAATATCTACATCGAGCCCGTGTAGGACACGGTAGAAGCGTCCGCAAAGCCCCTTGCTCTGTCATACCTCCCTGTGGTCATTAGTATCCGATGCTATTGGTTTGCGCCAGTTCTTGTTAGCCAAGGAGAGCGGGGTAAGGCCCTTGTCCACCGCTACCACATCTCGATGCATACCCACGTCGGTTTTCTGGAAATATTCCCTAAGACTGCATACCTCGCGGTTGTGCAGGGTCTTAGCATTTAAAAAGCCACGACCCCCGAACTTCTGTGGGATCTTCATCATCAGCCTTATAATGTTCTCACTGCTAGGACACAGGCATCCTCTCTGTGAGAGAGGCAATGGGCCTTAATCCACCACGCAGGCCTAGTGGAGGTTGGTGGATGTCACATGTCTTCGAATTGAAAATATAATATCCTTGCCTCTGATTGGTAAGATTTTCTTTTACCATTAATACCGTCTGACATAGAAGTCTACTTAACTAAGCATAAAAGAGAGAACTGAAAATTTTACCTTATTATATTTTATTTCTATGAATCTATTCTGACGCCAATTATATATACGGTATTCGTAGAAGTCACAATGTCGACTCTTCGCTCGAAATCAACTTAGGATGTAATAAAAAAACAACAGCGCAATTTATAATCAATTGAATAATCGATAGAATGTTTGATATCTATTTTTTCAAACATTTTATTTTATGATTTTGGTGAAGCCTAAAGCTGCCTACCGACAATTTTAGCATCTCGGTACGACAGTTATTAAAAGGGTGAGCCGGACGAATCCAGACTCCAGGCTGCTTAGAAATTCTGGTGGAATTCAATTGCTATAACAAGTTGACCGATCTGGGAATCGAACCCAGAACACAACAAACATTCGTCGCGTTGTTTGCGACCTAGTAAATTGTGTCACAACTCTGCGATGACTGTGTCGCAGAGTTTAACAAATGTGCGTCTGTCTGTAGATACCTATCGCTGCAAATAGTTGCCCCCTTGTTTCTTAGATACGATAATATAAACGATGCCTTTCAGATTTTGCTAAGATGTTGTCTGATCTACTAAAGTACCTACATATTAGTATTTTTAGAGTTATGCTAACATATGGTTGTAAGTTTAATAAGCTGATGAATTAATTCGTTTGTTGAAAGCGTGTTGGTAAATGTATTCAGCTGACTATAACGGTCGCCGGTATTGTAGAATCTCAACCTAATAATAACACATCTGTGGAGATTCGTCAATAATTCACAAGGAAGTTTATAGACGTACGGTAAGCACCAAAAGTAAATAATTAACTTTATAAATGATGGCAAATTATTCGATAAGAAGTACCTCTAGACCGCGTCTTAGACAGTTTGCTTTGCAGTGGCAAACGTAGATACCTACGTCAAGTACGAGAGCTATTGACGGAAAATTAATACCAACAGCAAAATATTAGGTATTAATAAACTTCTAATAATTAAGTACTAATATATTAGGTCCTACACGTTACAATTTTGCACGAACACTTAATTATAATTTAAAATTACCGGTATTGGCGGTATTTTCGTTAATAGCATATTAACTCCGTGCAATATGCCGTAATAAATAGGAAACCAGTCAAGTGAATGATTTGTATCGTAAAGTAGGTACTTTAATCTTGGATATGATATAGTAGATGTTGTGGTTAATTTTATGCTTTTAAAATAATTAGTTAATGAATATTGAATAACATTTTGCTGGTTGGCAACCGATATACTTATTTGAACGTTGTTACGCTTTGGTACTTAATTAAGCTTAATAAAGTAACTTCCGATGATTGGTTTTGTTAGCCAAAGATAGACTTATAATAATCTCACATGAAAATTCTTCCCGAAGTACCTACCAGGCAGACGTGTAAAGTTTAACTGACGTAGTGGCACCAATGATCGACACTTTTAGGACAAAGTGAGCTTCTTTCACTGACCTCTATTATACAAGTACGCTGGACTAAACATACTATATGAAATAACAGTTGATTTTTGTGCTGATTCAAAGCACCCCGCTCGAGCGTATTAGGAACTAAAATTGACACATTTAGAGATAGGTTAATACCGATATTTCTCAAATTTGGTAATACTAATATATTCGCCTGGAAATATTATAATATTGTAACTAATATATCAGTATTAGTGATATTTTTAAATTACACTAATATCAAAATAGTAGAATTGGCAAGGCGTATCACTCATCTACTGTATTGACTTCTCGTAGTATGCTGGAACTAAATATCTCATATTGGTATTGGTGATGAATGTTATATGAATGCCTAATAATCAGTAATAATATGTTCAAAAGCAATGTGTAATACCAAATTCTGGAAACATCATCATGTTCATCCACAGCCCGACTTCGCCAACCGCTGAGCACAGGGCTCACTCTTGTACCAATCACCACGTTTCTGAGCATTGAGTTAAATATACTACGTACTAGAGGAGACTCCTCAACTCAATTGTTTGTAAAACGCGTTAGAGCGCGCGTACCCCAACTCACTTCTGTGGCAAGCGCTCGCTGCAACGTGACATGTTTGAGTACTAAGTTTTGTTTCTTATAATATGCCTTCGTGTGTATTGAGATACTGTTCAAACAACTCGAGAAATATAAATAAAAGTCAAGGAATGAGTTTTCAACAGTAAGTTTAAAACACGCTTAATTTAATTATATTTTATCAATTTATTGTATCTCGTGACGTTGCGTCACCGCGGAGGCGGGAGGGCGGCCATGTTTGTGTAAATTTCAAAGAGTAAGAACAAGTTCATCTGCGCGCATTGATTGTCTAATATATTGTGTTATGGTCCGAGGATGTTGCTCCTGTGTCGACCCGCCAGCCGTCCACCAGGTCAAAAAGGTCGAGCGAGCATGCCGTGACGTCCACGTGGCTTTTATACACTCGACCACCTCGGACAGTGTCAAATGTGGGAGCGTCACCAGTGTTCAGCACCTGAAGCTCTAAGTCCTCCAGGGTTCCGGACATTTCCTCGCCCTTGGAGTCTTCGACGATGCTGCCCCACCAAGGACTCTTAGCGTTAGCGTCGCCACCAATAAGCAATCTACCGGTGGCCACTTCCGATTTGATCTGGGTCAACTGGTCCAGGTATGGCCCTATGGGTTGGTCTGGCTCGAAGTAGTAAGAAACTACTGCTTTGGTCCGGATCCCCACCACAACGATGTTGTTTGTGGTGAGTTTCGGGTAGGGAATGACATCAAGGTCATCGTCAAAGACGGCAATTGCCGCCTTTACCCTCCCGCTTCCATCAACCTCGCACTGGTAGATTCGCGAACCTCGGTAGCTCTTCATACCTCGCGCCCCTCCCACGTACGGCTCCTGGATAAGTGCCCATGCGATCTTCCTTTTACTGGCCTCTAAAAAGAGTTCGGTCGTTAGGTAGGGTAGGTAGGGTAGGTAGGGTAGGTAGGGTAGGTAGGGTAGGTAGGGTAGGTAGGGTAGGTAGGGTAGGTAGGGTAGGTAGGGTAGGTAGGGTAGGTAGGGTAGGTAGGGTAGGTAGGGTAGGTAGGGTAGGTAGGGTAGGTAGGGTAGGTAGGGTAGGTAGGGTAGGTAGGGTAGGTAGGGTAGGTAGGGTAGGTAGGGTAGGTAGGGTAGGTAGGGTAGGTAGGGTAGGTAGGGTAGGTAGGGTAGGTAGGGTAGGTAGGGTAGGTAGGGTAGGTAGGGTAGGTAGGGTAGGTAGGGTAGGTAGGGTAGGTAGGGTAGGTAGGGTAGGTAGGGTAGGTAGGGTAGGTAGGGTAGGTAGGGTAGGTAGGGTAGGTAGGGTAGGTAGGGTAGGTAGGGTAGGTAGGGTAGGTAGGGTAGGTAGGGTAGGTAGGGTAGGTAGGGTAGGTAGGGTAGGTAGGGTAGGTAGGATATTTAGTAGATGAATGTTTGGTGTTTTTATGGCAAAACAAAGTTTGCCGGGTCAGCTAGTAGTTAATAAAAATACAAAGACTAGAAAAAAAGCCAATATAAAGAAAACGCTGAACGCTTGTTTGTACTTTTTTTTTACAGTTCTCTGTTACTTTGTGATTTTTGTTGTCGTGTTGTGTCTATGTCGAATAAATGTTTTCTATTCATTTTCTATTCAAAAAAATTGTATAAATCGAAAATCATCGACACTGAATCTCCAATAATCAACACCCAGTAGACAGTTACCAGTTACCGACTATTACCCGTAATATGAATCTGCCAGATCAACACCATGATACCTTTGTCGGTAATTAACTAAAATTAACTATTCAAGAAGATGCAATTCTCTAAGTCCGAGTCGTTAGAATCAAGGTCTAGGTGCTTGATTCTTTGTACTCGTATTTGTGATGTTTGCTCTTTCTGGTTCTTTCTCATCGTGATCTTCTAAATTATAACTACCTAGCGGACGCATCGCGGTTTCACCCGCATAGTTCCCGTTTCCGTGGAAATACCTACATGGATAAAAAGTAGCCTATGTCTATGTCTGTATGTGTAGCTTCCCAACGGTGAATGAATTTTTGAAATCGGTCCAGTAGTTTTTAAGTTTATTCGTTACATACAAAAATACAAATATTTCCTCTTTATATTATTAGTATAGACGTATAGATATCACTTTCAGCGTATAAAATCTCCACATCTGACTCTTTTGATGTCATACCTTCTTGAACGGTATTCTTTGCTTTCTTAATCTTACCTTTATTTTTCTTTTCATTAGTTATCTGTTCTTTTAATGTTTTTTTTTCTATTATCTGTCTTATTGCTCTTTTTTCTTGCTGTTTTTATTTTTCTCAGTTTGTTTTTTCTCGTGATATTCTTTCCTTTTGTCTAATTTCAGACATATCGATGTAACTAGGACCAAATGGAAAAAGGCCCCCGCTCGGAATCCATTTTGGGCGCAATCTTTTGTTATATTTGTTAGAGCTTTTTGCAGCAGTTCTCTTTCCGAAGAATGTTGGCAAGGTTCTCCACTTTCCGTTGTGCGTAATATTTGGGTATAAAATTACCATTTTTGGGCAAAACCTTGATAAATGAAGCGTCCGGTGTGATTTGTGACAATGCACAAAGAATTAGACTGTATGGCCGTTTTCCCCGATTTTTCTTTTTCATGGAGCGTAATCAATTTTTTCGCCATGTTTCACAGCCTCAACGGCTTTTTCTAATTGGTCGGGGGTATCATTTTTTCTCGGAACCATCTGTAAGAACCAATCATCGACACATAATAATACTCAATTTATCGACACTGTCGATTACTGATAGCTCGACTTTGATTAATTTATTTCGAATATCTACCAAATAGGCAAAACAAAAAGACTATATTCGCTTGTCAAATGAAATAATTTTCAAAAAATTACTATCGACACGTGTCGATTATTGGAAAAGTCAGTTTGTGAAACCAGTGATCGACACCAACAATTTACTATTATCTTAATATATAAAATAACCTACTTTCGTTATAACAAAAATTGATCCTATAGTTCATATAATAACCCGTGAAAACATCAAATGCGAGTAAGTCACATTACATTAGGATAATTAACAAAAAAAATGTACTCACTTCCTTAAGAATTTCTTTAATTCTGTTATTTTCACCAGATCTCTAACCGCAATCAGCTCTCACGCTCTCAATTTTGTTTAAAATGGCGGATTTCGCTCAAATGTCAATGGGAGCCAGTAAAAAGTCTGCTGAATTGCGAAATCGGTTGCCTACTCTTATTTTATAGGATCGAGGGAGGGGGGGGGTAGATCGGTAATTGGGTCTTGTTGATCATTTGTGCCACTAACGTTTTACCAGTTTTGTTAATATGACAATAAACTGTGAGAATATCAAACCCAATGACACTGCCCGGGAATCGAACCTTGCACAGGCCCTCGGGCCCTAGACAAGTGACATTCTATCACCGAGAGCGTCGCGATAGTGATTGTCAAAAAGGCAAAATCAAGCGATATCGAAAAATCACGTGAACAATCCCTTACATATTAACATTTCGACTATCGCCTTCGCTGACATCGAAGCCACTAGTCTAGAACCTGGAGGTCTACTCCATACTTAATTTAATTTTTATTTTGATTATAATGGTATTTTAATTGTATGATTGATTTTATTTCAATTGATATTTTAATTGTAATATTTAATTGTATTTAATGGTATTTTTAATTGTAGGTATTTCTATAAGTCCTAATATCTTTGTTGTAGTAACATCGCATTGGCGATATAGCTGTTAAGGTGTTACTTACATAATTTTGAATAAATAAGCACGAAGTCCGTAGTTTCGGCCTTCGTTACGGGCGTTTCCTATTCCGTATCACCTACGGACGGATGATTCGTTCGGGGCCAAAACTAAGAATGAATACCAACACAATTTGACTTGTAAATACTCTCGATGTGTTTTTACCCGTCCGAAAAATTTAACTAATCACTTGTTTTTTCACTCCGAAGTTTCGGAATACTTTCGGACGGGATCCGTAACTTCGTTGACGGATATAGGGAGTAAACCTCCTGAGAAGCGTATCGTACTTACTTCATTTTGATGCAGCAGTTTTCCTAGACCAATGCGTTCCCATTGAAGACTATTAAATTCACCACCAGATAACAAAAAACTAAAAGAAGGAGACCATATACGAAGGCACGCGCGTCCCCGCTTTTCCAGAAGAATTCAAATAGGTATGTGTAGAGAGGTATGAAATAAAACTCACCCAATTATTTAAATGTATGTAAGTGTATTAGCAACATTGGTACATGAGATTACTGAATAATACTGTTGTGGAATATTGTAATACCGCGAGTCCGCAGAACACCCACATTATTAACAATTAGTGTTTATTTAATACATTAAGTAAAAAAAGACATTTCTTTATCACCGATATCCGTGCACGCACCTAAAATGCAACTTACGATAATTCATTACAATTTTCGTTTATTTACGCGTCTATCACACCTATAAATTCAATAACTGGTTTTTTTTTTTCGATATTTTAATGTCACTACTGATAAATATAAAACGTGAGCATTCATACAGATAGGAGACTTCACTTAAGATTATCGAAAGCCTTCACTTCCAGTCTGGTTGACCATAGACAATTTAGGAATGGCCTATTCACGAATTTCAGAAATAAAACGATTCGTAGCCCGCTTTAGTCTTACAAGACAACCAGACCAAGATTCGACTTTACATGAATTTTAATTCACTTCGTCGTGCGTTTCAAACATTGTACGTTTCGACAGAATCAGTATAAATAACAGTTCGAAATAAAACAATTCTACTATTTATTCGCTACATGACTTAATACCCAGTTATCGTCACTCGGTAAAAAATATTCTAATTTAACTAGAAAATTGTGAGTTTTACTATAATGATAACAAAACAAAAATGGAAGCCATGACTGAAAATATGCCCTAACAGCTGTATATCCTGTTGTAAATGCTTATAAAATGTTTTAATTCCATTACAAAGTCTCGTACAGTGGTACACAAATCCATACTCTACGCACTTAGCAATAAAGTCCATTTCAATAAACAGAGCCTACTCGTTACAATATGATGAGCTACCCATTCTGACGCACTCCATAGGCCATAACATTCGAATAACTATTATTTAAACTGTTCTGAAAAAAATAAAAAGGAAAAGTAAGGAAACAAAAAAAGGAAAAACCAAAAATAAAAAAATCATTCGTTTAATTCTCTTTGATAATATAATTTGTTTAATGATAAGGTATCTTTATGTAAGAGAATAATGCTCTATTAAACTACATACAACGTGACATAAGACAAACTATTATTATATTTATCTACTAAACTGTCGCAACGACAAACGCAGACGATCTCGTTAAATATTATTTTCTCAATATAATTTTTTTAAATAAAATATAAATAATCGAGTATTACTGTTCCAACAACTATAACCTATGGTTGACCATAGACCGTAATATATTTTACTTGTGGTTTAACACTAAGTCCCGTTGTTTACTATCATGTGACGTCATAAAAGCATCAGTTGTTTGTAATATAATCTGTTGTGTATGGCGTTTACTATGAAGGGCTGCACTGATGAATCCGTGACGTCACAAGCCAGTAAACGACAGCGCTAAGACGCTCGACATCATGGTGAAACTATACGTCTTAAAAAATAAAATTTGGAAACATCTAGAGATCTTTTAATGTGAAGTGGAAGTACAAAAACGAAATAAGACAGCCCCATAAAATAAAAATTCATACAACTATACAAAGCCTAAGGATGACTCCTATAAAATTTAATATAGACATAAATTTCAATAGATATATAATATAAACAATATATCTAATAATGCCTACAATTTACTAATAATTCCCGTCTAAAGACACGATAAATAAAATTATAGAATGATGGGTAAATAATATACTTACTTCTAGTCAAACTCGAACACAATGAAAGTAAGCTTTTTATGCGGGAATACAATTTATAAAGAAATGTTCGCTTCATAGAAGCAACGTCGCCGTGGCAAGCATATTGTAATGAAAACATTGTTGTACATTTGCTTACATTTTTATAATAAAAAAATATGTTACAAAAACTTACATACGTGGGTACTTAACTCAATATAATGCACTGGATGAGGTTATATTTGTACCAGTTCAGTCAGTCAACTTTATCCTGCCGAGGACGTACCAAAATGCATTATTGTGCATAAAATATATTACCAATTAAAAAAAACTGTTTCCTCACAAAAACCCCTTATTTATTATTATAACTACAAATATAATCTTACGATATAATGTAAAATAAATAGTTACGCTAACATTTAAACTCATAAACGGAGGGAAATGAACCGAAAAAATTATATTTTAAAGCTGCCGTAGTTCACAATTTTACGTGGTCATGGGTACGGTCGCTGCACCGCGATAACTGCCTTCATTAATGTAGATATAGAGTCTATAATTGCTTAATTATTTTCTTAGTAGGGTCGTTTACAAATGAGGATTTTATATTAGCAGTCCTCTTACCAATAAATGACATTACAAGAAAAATGCAACGAAATAATAAATTATCTATAAATGATTGTAACTTCGTCATTATTAAACATGTCAGTATGCCGTCTGCTTGCGAACTGTGAGTGGGCCTTTATAATTGCCACTATATGGACCAAGATGACCACAGATAACTAAGTCAATATTTGCCTATGGTTCATAGACAAGATAATATTATGACACTCTGTGGACCAAGATGACCTTACACCACAGACTAACTAGATGACGCGATTGTATGTACTTCGCGTGCCAAAAAACGGACTAAAGTTTTTTCATTTTTTCGAAGCTTTTTCATTTAGCATTATCGGTAATCCACCGAAATCTAGAAAAATGCTTTTTTTATGCCATATTGAGCTGTAAAGTCTGTATAGATAAAGTTGGCCGAGGCATTGTAAATGTTTTCATTCATTGGTAAGTAAATTTGTTTTTAAATTGTTTGTGAAAATGTGGCACGCTTGGTTTTCATACAGATGGAGGGACTTGCGTTATCTAGTTAGATTTATGTCTCTGCCTTACACAAATTTTATATTGCATAGTGGCCCATAGACATGATAATTTTGTAATTTTATATATCTCTGAATACTTCGACGTTTTATAATCCAGTGTCAAAATAAAGGCACCACTCACACACCCCCAGAATAATTGAAAACAAACGCGAACGTCCCACGGTTATGCATCTTAACGCTAAATATAAGACGGATATTACTTATCGTACGTTAGAGGACAATAGACGCCTATATTACATTACCATAGAGGGTCTGGAATGGATACAAAATATTACAAAACTTCTATAATTACCTTTAAATACTATAAGACCTTACTGAGAAATCATTAAGCAGGGGATACACAAGCCTGAAACTTGCACTAAGGTATGCAAGAAACTGACAAGCTTCTCGAGTCACAAGCTACTTGCATGCTTTCTGCAAGTCAAAGGCCTATGTATAACACGCTTTAGTTAGTAAATCTCCGATTTCGAGTAAAAAGATCGTGTGTCTAAACTAACCATTATAAATTATAACAATTATGTTCAAATCCCGATTATTTGAAATGTATTTTTATCAATGTAAAACGTTAGTCGACGTCTTTAGTATAAATGGTTAATTATTAGGATATCATAATAGATTTCATTTGTTGAACAATGTTATGTCAAAGAAAGAAAGAAAAGATTTTAGAACTCCTTTTATCCTGGTTTCTAGAGCAGTTACGGTCGAAAAACTATCTGAGAGCTGAGATTTAATTACTATCTTTGAAAAACTTTTTCCCACTTCTGATTTTCGAGAATCCATTAAAACATCAGAAGTGGGATAAATAGTTTAAAGGTATAAAACCCTTACAGGCAATTCCACTTCAAAATATTTCAATTTTCATTGTCCAACAAACCAAATCTGTTTCAATTACTGTGAGCCTCAACGTTTAAATAGAAAATACACAACACACCTACAGGAAACCCTTTTTAAGATTTATTTTTTATTATAAATACAGAAATGGCACGACTATTTACAAAGGGAATTGACATGATATCTTTACAAATCAAAATGGCAATTATATAATAGTATAAAACGTACATCCGAATGCGATGATAAAATTTTAGGCCTCAGGGCTAATAAATTTTTAATGTACAGTCAATCACAACAAGGTTATAAAAGAAAATAGTATCAATATTGCTTATTTATTTGTAGGTAGTACAAAAAAAGATCCGTAAAAAGACATTTATTCATAGTTGTTATACTAAACTATTATGGAACGATTCTCATTCTTCCAATTCTTATTTTCATGAGAAGCTCAGTTATTCAGTATTGAACCTTAGCATTCAAACACAGCCACTGATTTTGTAACATGTAGCCAAATCTAGACTGTACAGAACAATTACATCCCATTATATCTTTTTACGTGGTGCCTGAAAATGTATACAACTAACTTTAAGGCCACGTTTCCTGCTGCAACCAGCTCGCATACAAGTTGCATTACATTGCGGGAAACGGTAGTAAATTAAATTTATATGCGAATTGCTTGCAGATAGAAACACGGCCTAAGAGGAATTAATATTAGTATTAACAAAATCTTTCATTTAAAAAGTGCAAAACTCCATAATATAACAGTGCTCTTGTAGATGACTGTACAAAATGAACGTTGAAACAGCGTATACCACATTCAACGAGCGACCACTAAAATTTAATGATTATTTAACATAAATGCTTGTGCATGTTACCTCTCATACCGTAATAAATATCATTCAGAATTTAATTAACTTCGTGAGAACTCCAATTACAAAGAAACCATCCATCTTTATTATTAGAATGAAAAAGCCTTTAAAAATGCTATTTTCTTGTCACAACAACGATAATACTGTTCTTATACCTTAAATACAAAATGGAACACAACCGAAAAGTTGCCAGCGTATAAAATGTTTAAATAATATTGCCATGTTGAAATTCTCACGAAGCCAATCTTCCTAGCACAGTAGATAGATAAGATATACAATATCATCATGTGTTTGTGCTGCGTTTACACTCGATTTTAGTACACCAGTACCTTTTTCAAGGTATTCTCAAAATAGCCTTTCGTCATTGACGAGTGTGAACGCAGCACGGTACATCTAGATACTTGATTTCTCGGATTGAAACATTTCTATCATGCTGGCTGATTATCTCTTGCCGATTAAAATTAAATAAATACTGATTCAGTATTGCTATCCTTTTCTATCACATCAAGTCATAATTAAAAAAATATTCAACGTGTTTCTGTAAGCTTGTTTTACTCTTTGATCAGTCAACCAACTAAATCAGTTACAATCAATAATTTCAACTAACATGAAACTTGACTACAAATCGAATTGAAAGTAAGACAAATACCATCCATATTGAAAAAAAACAACCTTTGTATCACAAAATGCGAAGTAAATAGAATACCAGTTTTCGTTCAAAAGAATCACCCTTTCAGTCCAAACCTCAAAAAAATATCTTCTGTTTTAGAACAGAAAAAAAGAGAGAAAACAAAAGCATAGTAAGAGAAAACTTGTGAAAAAACCTCCTTGACTCGAAGAGCAAACTTCTTTTTCTTGGATTGTCAAACATACTCGTAACATCACTCCTGCTGCCAGCAGAGATTGTCATCATGATTGTTATGAATTATCCTTATAAACAAAAAAAAATTAACAAAAAACTTAAACACCAAGAAAAGGACAGCCTCCAAACCAGTATTTGATCAAGTTCCACCGTCAAGTCTTGGTTGCTGGCCAGCTAACGACTGCTAGGGGGCATGGGCATCTGCGCCTGTACCCCCTGCAGGTTCATAGGCCTGCCGTTGGGGTTGCCCATCCCCAGACCGTCGTGGTAGTTGTTCACTTCCATCGCTGGTATGTCATCGTTCTGTGGAAAAAATAGGGGTTGTGTGTAAGGTACAGGACAGCAAGGGATAATTTGTATCAAACATATATAGAGTCTTTGATGGGCTTAGTATATCTTTCAATTTAGTATTTAAAACGGGGTCTCGAGCAATCAAACTTTTTGTTGTGTTTTCTTATCCCTCCGCATTATAAACTCTGCATCCCGATTTTGACATTGAATCAAATGATACCTACTTCTCAAAAAATAAATATTAAGAACAGTTTTTATACACCGTGGCTAGAAAATTTTGTATTACTTTAAAATCATCAGGTGTGCCAGAGAAGTCAATAAGCTAATATATTTTCTCATGAGTCATGACGGTTAAAATGGCCTTGATTAAAAAAAAAGCTTATTCCTTGCAAGTAATTATCAATGAGCAGAAATTTACAGAAAACTCAAACATAAAACAGTGTGTTTAGTAAAACTGTACAGTCAGAATCATGAGTCATTTAAGTCTTTACTTCTATGCATCTTAATTACTGATCTCTTTAGATGCAGACTCTACAGCCCACATAAAGGAACGAAGCTGTGAATTGTTTGAACAGTGCCTTTATTGCTGAAAGAATAGCATAAAAAAAGCTGCCTTGAGCGAATGTTGTGCTGTTTTTATGTAAAGCCAATTAGGGTTTTGTGCTCAAACTCTGCATAAATTGTGAAAACATATAAATATTTACTGAAACAAGCTGCATATTACTAAATTTATACAGAATGTATTTTTGAATATAAGTATTGTGAGTCATTCAAGATAGAGCCTTCTTATTAAATGTGTATACTCGTATTCTAAAATACATATTGTTTTACAAGGCAGTTGACTACTTATGGCAAAAAAAGTTTAGTTTAGTTCCCATATCCATATATATTGATCACGAATCTATCAAATGACAAAGCATATGATTATGGAAGTTTCTCCTTTGATTGTTCACTGTAACTTACACTTTATTAATGGGCAATTTAAAGCACATGGTTCAAGATTCCCCGGTTCACGATTTCAACGTATTCAATCAAAATAGTCAACTTTCTTTCAATAAAAGTGAAGGCCCTGTTTCCAGTCTCCAGATAATTTAACACATCTTGTTTGTCTGATAAAAAAAATCTTTTTATAAATAGGCTTTCAGATATATGGTATATTATTATCCATAGACTGTCTAACAGACCCTTAACCAAATTAAACAAATAAATCAAGGTGCAATAGCATTATCAGCGGTGCATTACCTCCCGATGCCTGCGGATGGTCCTGTCTTCATACCGCGTGCCGCCCGTGCTGGCCATAGGGCGGCTCAGTGTGCTGTTGGCGTTGCTGGGCGAGTGCGGAGCCCCGGCGCCTGAAGATGGCGTGCCCTGACCTACGCGACCAGCCCACACCGTAAGCGATTTGTTACGCGAATGGAATCTCGACGCTAACGTTTTTATTTTATTTTTTCATAGGGAAGTTATACAGTTGCTTTTCGGTTCTTCAGTTTTTTAATAAGTATGTTATTTTTTACTAGTTTCGTTTTGTCTTTTTTGTAATTATATACATACATATAAGTTTAATTACATTATGGGGCACGATCAAGCCATCAGTCATCACATCAATGCCTCAGTAGCCCGAAATATAAAGCAATTTGGATGCGTTGTAGATGGAAACGTGTCCTTAGTATTTTAAAACAATTTGTATCCTCCTTTACTGGTTGTTACGGATTTTTATTTCGTCCTATCATTTCTGCCATAGATCTTCTTTATTTTAAGCTATACTTTAGAAATTACTTTACTTAGATAGGTAGAAATTATTTTCAACCTGTTTCTTTAAGGCTGCCCTAGTCGACGGCACGAACTATTTTGTGCGCGGGGTTAAAATGCATGCTATCTCATCCAATAACACGTGCGAATGAGATAGATGCTGCAGACTACGTTTGTATGGATGAATGATCGACTAGGACAACCTTAAGTTAATACCCATTGATATAAATAAAATTATTTATTTTAGACTTGTTTTTCGTCATTTATTGCAACAAACTCAAATACTATCTCCACTTCTGCAGCATAGTCTCGCTGCATGTAGTGACGATTTATATCCTTCGTTTATTTACAAATTCTACTTAGATATCTCGCCGCGAAGTTGATCTAATTTGCTAATTATTAAAGCGTGACAACATGTAACTAGTACGATATTTAACATTTAGTACGTGACTATTAGTTCACTATTAGTTTATTATGCTTAGGCTACACTATTGGATGTCGGTGAAAATTCGACGAAGAACATTTGTTTATTAATTTATAGTTAACACCGATAGTGTAGCTCAAACATTGTTAGCGTGAGATTCACATAGCGTTATGTATGAATGACAATGATACACATTTACACATAATATACACAGTTTTGATATTTACAAAGTAATTGCAAAGTTAATTCAAGAGGAAAAAGTACATGTCACTTTTGACACAGTAAAAATATACAAACAGTATGGAAACTACCTACAAACGCTCAAAACGGCACACTCACACAACGAGAGACCACTCGGGCACCTTTGCAGTGCTGTCAATAGTGCGAGCCGCTTAGGGGTCTCGTCGGTGCGTATCTTTGTTTGAGTGTGCCGTTTCGAGTGTTTGTAGGTAGTTTCCATACTGTTTGTATATTTATTCTGTACTTTTGATATGTGCCATCTATTAAGAACATTAATAAATAATTATTTATTATTAGACAGTTTTATAAGTGCATTATTTTTGTTGCACATTTTCTTAGTCTACAGTAGACTTTCTATAACATGTTACACATTTCTGTAACTTGCACAAGTATAAGTAGCTTGCATGCAATTGTGGCATTCACCAATCAGAAGTTATTATAGCACAATGGCATGCAAGCTACTTGCATTCTTTATGCAAGTTACAGGCATGTGTATTTTCGTCCTAACGATAAACAACTGTACAGTAGACAACAGCGACGGATGGTCATTGTCCAATCACGGTTGATGATTGGATTATGTAATCTTGAATCTCAAATTTAAACTAATATGAATGTCTACTAAAATCTAGTTCTAAATCGAGATTCAACCTAGGTATTCATTCTAGAATGCTGGTTTCCATTTATGTACCTTTTTTATTATTCTCTGATTTTTAATTTCGTAGACTATACTGACATTTGGGGGGTTGTCACTTTATAGTTACATAAAAATAGTGTCGTATCCTGACTATCCTGAGAGATCAAAAGTTAATCAATGTAAAATTTCACAGCAAAAAAATTACATTTGCTATGAAACTAGCGGCCCTTATTTAGCCTCTACTCATTAATGTCAGACTTAATTTTATCGATCGCATTTATTTTATTGTTGATTTCATATTTAACACAATAAAAGTTTATGTACTATGTGTATGAATACTGTTATATTTAAAAATATTACGCTTATATTCATAAAACATTTATTTACACTAATAATTAAAATTAAATAGATGAGTCATGTCACATCAATTCGATGAATCCTTTATGATTGAGTCTTACCTACAACATATGCTTTGCGCTTGCAACATTTAAAAAAATAAGGTCATTGGCAGCTGTCAGGTTAGACTACGAAATTCAAAATTAGAGTATAGACATTCTAGAATACAAGTTTCTATTTATGTACCTTTTCTATTATTAAGGTAATGTATGTCTACGTACCGCTGGCAGTAGAGGGCGCCCGCGGCTGCGCGGCGCGTGCGGGCGTGAGGAAGTCGGCTTCACGCCAGCCGTGCTTGCGGTACACCTCGCGCAGCTCCGCGTGCGACCACATCGTCATCAGCACTTGACCTGTGCACATAACAGCGTTGTTAGTGTGCCTGGAGGTGGAAACTAAACAGTGCACTATATTTTAGGCGTAGGTTTACTGCCGTTACTATTCAATTACAAACTATCCTGCACAAACAATAAAGATCTTAGATTAAAGATAGTGTCGCGTGCGTTTGCAGCTCGAGATTTGGTTTCTATTAACATCTGATTTATTAGAGGTATGCGGAACAGGGCGTAAAGCCCGACCGACAAGATGGGACCAGATGGGATCGTCCGACCAGATGGGTGTTGTGTTTGGTCCGGCAAACTGCCCAATGTCCGGTTACTGTCGGGCCGTTGGATATGTTAATTCGCGCAGAGAACTTTGTTTGCACAATGTAATATTTACCCGACTACCGAAGGAGGGTAATGAATTTATCAGCCTATGTATGTATGTTTGTTCCTATGTGGCTTTCTAGAGATCAAACGCGTTTTATGATTCTTACGTCATGATTCGTCTGAACCTTGAGTGTTACTGACTACATTAAAATTGGCAAATGGACATGGCGTAATTTGGACGCCCTATTGAGGGGCCAAAAAGGGGGAAGGGGGAAAAAGTTAATTTAAAAAAATCAAGAAACTCGAAGAAGCGAACTAAAAAGACGTAAACAAGAAGAAAATCATGCTGTGCAGTCGGAGGAAACATCTGGTTTTGGTCAGCCAGCCGACTGCACAGCATGATTTTCATCTTGTATAAGCCTTTTTATTTCGCTTCTCAAGCAGTCGGGTATTTTTTTATAGTTCGCAATACCACACTGGTGTTATTTACTTGCTATGTGTCGAAAATTGCGGGAGGCATATGTTCAGCAGCGGATGTCTTTCAGCTGAAATGATAATGATTTACCTGCAAACTTGAGCACCCTAGGAGTGTGTCGGTGGCGCTGCTTGGTCAGGTTAAGCAGGCGCTCTACTCCACCAGCCTCCAGCAACGAACGAGAGAACTCGCCGCTCTTCTTAATCACTTCGTTGAGGGTCGCTAGCACTGCGGCTATCGTGTCATCTGATGTGCCCTAGGAGAGGAATAGGTACTTTTTTGAGGAGAAAGTTCTAACAGGTGGTACATTCAAGAAATTCAAGATTGAATAACACCAGTTCTGTTAACGGGCTGGCAAAACGACAGTATCGCCGGCTTTTCTGCTTTAAATATATGACAAAGCAAGATTGCTTGAAGCTTTTGATAAAACAATTGACAAATAAAAAAATAAAATAAACAAAAAACGCAGATGGACAAACAATGCACTTAGTTCCAGGGTGATACTTATAGCATCCACAAAATCGACCTCGCTTCAATCGATGTCGAGCACTCTTCAGCATCTACTACCCGGGCGACCGAGCTCTGCTCAGGTGAAAATAGAGAAAACGACGTTTTCTGAAAATGAAACCTAGCTAGATCGATTTATCGCCCCCGAAACCCCTTGCATACTTAATTTCATGAAAATCGTTTGAGCCGTTTCCGAGATTCAGATTATATATATACCAGAATTGTTTGTTAAAAGGTATTTAACCTAGCTAGATCGATTTATCGCCCCCGAAACCCCTTGCATACTTAATTTCATGAAAATCGTTGGAGCCGTTTCCGAGATTCAGATTATATATATACCAGAATTGTTTGTTAAAAGGTATTTAACCTAGCTAGATCGATTTATCGCCCCCGAAACCCCTTGCATACTAAATTTCATGAAAATCATTGGAGCCCTTTCCGAGATTCAGATTATATATATACCAGAATTGCTTGTTGAAAAGATATTTAACCAAGCTAGATCGATTTATCGAACCATTTTTTAAAAGAGTAACCATGGAGTTTCTTGCCGGTTCTTCTCCATAGGAAACGACCAATCCGAACCATGCACCTTTTGTCGACGTTTTATAAGTGCCTATGTAGGCCTATGTAAAATAAAATAAAAATGATTTCGATCGCCCCCGAAACCCCTACATACAAAATTTCATGAAAATCGTTGGAGCCGTTTCAGAGATTCACATTATATAGATTCAGATTGTATAGACCGTTCACGGTTGAGCGTTACATCATACGGTAAAGTTCTCGCCAAACATCTTGGCCGCCCTGAAGTTGGCTACAATGGCTGCACAGGAGTAAATCTCATACAAAAACAGCACAGTTTCGTTTACCACAGCCGATTCTAAACCTTTAATTAATAAAGTTATTTACAATAAATTATCCTACATATGACCATTCCAAATCGAGGTTGGAACATGGAATGATTACAATTACAAACTACAACTAGCTAACCTACAAAAGTCCATTCCAAACAGATTTTAGGACATGGAGTGGTTACATAAATTAAACAGACTAACTACAACTAACTAGCCTACGAATATCCATCCTACTCGAAGTAGTAATATGGAGTGCCTTCTTCTTATAAAAAATGCTCGTTAATATTAGTTCGGAATTGATTCCTTGACGTCATGAATGCAACGGTTTCAAGGTAATTGCAACGTCAGTAACTTCCTGTATTGACGCTACGTAGTTTCTGTGTCAGCAAATTCCTAAGCTAAGTGCGTCGGCTTGCGCACTCACGCCTCCATCGATGTTTAATCGATCATCGATCACTGTACGTCAAAAGTATCGATTATATTTACAAACTTCAAACAATGAGATCGCCGTACATCGTCGTGGTGCAAAACCACCCTGACTAGCAAATACATTGTCTTCCATCTACCACTACATTCGGCATACAGACCTTAGCACTAACCTGGTCATGCTGATGGTTCCCACTAGGCAGCTTCTGCACCAGATCCCTCATAGCATACTTCCCGATCAGCTCTTTATTCCTCTGATCAATCGCCAGGTTCCTCAGCGCGGTGGCCACGGCACAAACCACTCGGTCGACCTCCATCCGCAACAGTTCCACGAGTATCGGGAGGCCTGAAAATGCTGGTCATGTTAGCGTTGTTCACTGTCGGTTACTGGGCCTGGTGTGACTAGCGCAACTACTGGAAGTTAAAGAAGGAGGCCCACTACCTTATAGAGCATGCGTTTTTAGCGAATAAGAGGTTTTACTACTTAGGATATAAGGTACATTTTATGTTAGCCATTTCTCTTAATAATACAGTAAATAAAGTAAAATTTCCGAAGTAAAAAACTCTTGAAGTGTTGTTATTTGAACTGTATGTTGCACTTCACAACCTTGTGAATTTCATTGTATTTTTCATCCCTCATCTAAACTCTTTTCCGATTCTAGCAAAGGCCGCTTACATATTTGTACACATACAAGCAAAATAATGCACATGCAAGCCTAGGTAAATTAATTTTTCCACTACCTTGTCCATTATGTAGAACATTGCCTAAGAAATTCATTTCGAATTATTGAACATTTAGACACATGAATATAAAATTTAAAAAAAAACAATATTACATAATAACAGTTACGAAATGACTTTTTATGGAGTTTTGATATCATTATGTAACCGGCAGAATGATACTGAATCTGTTACCTCTCGCAAAAGCGCGCGTTGATTGTGTGTATAGTCTGTGGTTTTAGTCTGAAACTTTCTAATAAATTGTTGTTGGAACTTATTTACATTTAATTAAGTAAGATCATCAGGTAGTGGAAAAAGAATCATTCGGTTCTCACATAAAAAGGTTTTATTTTAACACTCGCATGCAGCTTTCGACGAAATTGGGTACAACGCTCGTGTTAAAATCTCGACTTTTTATGCTCGTTGTTACCAACTTTATCCCTCATTACATAAGGTATATTATCCTTTCCAATCCAAAATTCCCCTTTCAAATTGCTTTTATTCCATTCCAGCACCCAATCCCCATTCGATATTGAAATTCATCAAGCTTGACATTCATTGCACCATTCTAAAAGCAACAAAGTTAGCACCTTACTCCTGGCAACATAAGGTTCATTCTCACCTTTTTCTTTTCTGACAGCGGCTCGTATGTCGATGGAGGGCTGCCAGTAGCAGGCGGCGAGGTTCTGTAGAGCTCCGGCTGCAGCTTCCAAGGTCTCGGGGTTGGAACAGGTCTGTAGTAGTGCCATGTAGAGGGGTACCACCTGGAGAAAGACAGTAGCAATAACGAATTAATTACTGTTTGTTGACTACGCCTTTTATAGCATCTGCCTTTCAATGCATCCAACGGCTGTCTGTAAGAGATGGCCTTGTAGAATAAGTCCGCCCATTCATCATCATCATTATCCTTTTTAATGTTCCCACTGCTGGGACACTGGGGCCGTAATCCACCACGCGGGCCCAAAGCGGGTTGGTGGATGTCACATGTATTCGAATTTTTGTTGCTAGGACATGCCGGTATCCTCACGATGTTTTCCTTCACCGTTTTGAGAGCAGTGATGGTGAAATAATTTACACAAAGTAAAGCGCCTGCCTGGGTTTGAATCCACGACCTTCAACTTATAAGTCGCGGCCGATACAACTAAACCACCACTGCACTCACTCACAGACCGCCCATTGCACATTGCAATTTCAGAACCATGATCAGAACCATTTTGTGAGCAAATTCAAAAGATATTTAATTCGACTTTGGACACGCTAGAACACTTAACGAATACATAGGTTTGTAAAGTGCAGGTCCTAACTCCTAAGGTCTGACAGATTAGGATCTACTCTTTTATTTGAAGCGTGAATTGAAGATGAAGCTCAATGATTTATTATTTACAAACAGTAAATTAATCGACATCGAGGAGCAGCTAAAAGCAGTATCTAGCAGTTATTGCAAAAGATTATTTATAAAAGCTGTATAGTCCGCGGCATGTAACTTGGCAAGGTTTTGGCGTAAAGGGGTTAAGTTCGCGCATAGTGCGTCAACTGACCAACCACCATATAGAGCGAAAGGAATGTGGACGCGATTGGTCAGTCGATCCTTGTGTCAACTGACCAACCAATCGCGCGCTCGGAACGGTGCTAAACGTTCCCCGCGTCCCGCTTGGTAACCAAAGAGACCTAAAAAGCTACATGTACGCATCTAAAGACTCTTGCCAAGTTACGTGCCTACAACTATATCAGATGCGATTTTATCAATAAGGACATAATATGAGTAGTGACTATAGAACACTTTTTTTTTAAAAATTCCAAGATAAGGATAAGCAATGTTGTGAAACTATGGGCTACTTCCTTCAGGAATAGAACTTAAAATAAACTTATAGCCTTACCTCTGGAGACCACAGCATCTCCGTGCCTTTGGGCACAGAGTAGCCGAGCTGTGTAGTACCGGTTTCGCCTAATGGTTGTGCCTCTGGCTCGCTCTTGCCCAGTGGACTGGTGGAGTTTGAAGACGATGAGCCTTCCTTCTTCTTTTTACTGCCACCGAAACAGCCTAAGTTTTCGCCTGTAAGTAGAAAATATAATTTGTAACCTCAATTGTTACCAAGATCTTATGCAAATCTTCAACTTACATACTATACATATGTTTTTTCTGATTCTAATTAAATTTATTGTATTTATAATGTACTTCTGTACTCAATGTATGTTTCAGTAACTTATATTTGCCACATGTATGTAGTAAATATAAGTTACAGAAACAATTATGGACCCTGTCCAGCACAGCAACATTCTTGATACAGTCAGTGTAATATTTTCCTTATTAATTAAGATTTCAGTTATCTATTTGCCATCTATCATGCTTTTATGTGGTTAAATGTACTAATATGTGTGTGTCCTTCTGTGTGTATGTTAAATTATGTATTATTCTTACTTATCAATTTATTCAATAAAATGTTTGATTTTATTAAAATTTGTTTATTTGATATTTATAGATTATTGCCTGCACCAATAATTTATTTACAAGGCAAACGTGAATGGAAACGCCGGGAGGGGACGCCCTAGAAAGACATACATAGACCTTATAGGTGATATTCTTCAAAAAGGCCAGGTGCGCAGTACTCATAACCGTCGTGTGTGTATGACTAGATTTATGAATGTGAGTGAAGCAAAAGTATGTAAGGATCGTAGCAAATACAAATACAAATACAAATATCTTTATTTGTTGAACATAGGTAGGTTAGGTACAGATGTTGTGATTATTAAAGAACGCTATGTCTAGCCGTCATCGGCGTACAAATATTGATTTGGTACAAACATGCTGATTATAATAAATTATCATACAGTTATCACACATTATTAAATAATTCCAAATTAAATAGTTGACAATAAAAATAAAAAATAAAAACATTCCAATCAAATATAATAGGTAATAATAAATTCTAGTAAATTGTCAATTAAAATGTCAAAACTAAAAACTAAAAGAATTTTAATTATAATGTGTGGCGTTCTGTAGTTTCTGCCTACCCCCATGGGAAAAAGACGTGAGTTTATGTATGTATTGCCTGTACCAATAGTATACAATGTCAACGGACAGTAAGAGAAGTTTCTATACTCTTTAATTTAAATCATAAGTCAAAGTGGCTAGCTTTTGAATTGAATTTTGAGACATTTCGATGTGTGGAAATTTGAAAATACGCCCAATCAGATTTTTATTGTTTTTAATCGTACAATAGTCGTATTTTTTTTTGTTATATGGATAAATTACCTTTAGAAGCACTGGCAGCTATCCTCGCCTGTCCCGATGACTGTGTGGGCGGCGCTCTCGTGTCGTATAGCGGGTCTTCGATCTCTTGGCACCTAGAAGACAACACATCATTTTTTTTGAGTCAGGTGGGCGCCGAACTATCAAAATCGCTGTCGGCGTCCACACTTAAGGTTGCCCTAGTCGACGGCACGAACTATAATATTGTGCGCGGGGTTAAAATCCATGCTATCTCATCCGACAACACGTGCGAAAGAGATAGGTGCTGTGATGAGCAGTAAGAAGCTAGTTCGCGTACGAATTAGCACTTTTGCAAATGGATGATGATTTAGGACGAAAACGAGCCCGCGAAATTTTATAAACAGACCTTTGGGAATATTGATATCATTAAAAAATTTCTATATGTATCTGTTTAAAATAAAATTATTTGCATTGTGGAACTACTAATCTATCCCTATACGGTGACTGTTTTGCAATTTTCCTTCTTCTTATGGTATTTATTTTCGCCCAAAGATGCGTTAAAAGTAGTGTTGACATATGGAACTTTCGACACTCATAGATTTTTTTTTTTCTTTTTTGTTTCCATACAGGGCTGGATAATGATGAGACAAATTGATATAATTTTTTAATTTGAACTTACATCTTCAAACAGTGGAGTAATCGCCAGACTACGTTTGTATGGAAGAATGATCGACTAGGGCAACCTTAAGTGACTTCGGAGGGTGCCTAGAGTGATGTTACGGAGCGGCTGACCGAGTGACCGTCTATTGTGGAAACACGTCCTAAGCTTCTAATTGCCTGCTACAACAACTCGTGGTGCACTTTGGCCACCTAAACCCACCTTTCACCGAGCTTTCACTCAGGACAAGGCTGCATTAAAGAATCAAATATTACCTGTACGACAAATTCCTGAGCACACAGACACAGTTCTCGACGATCTTGGTACCGATAGCGTTAGCCTGCAGCGCAGCCCTCACGGCATGTAGCAGAGCCTCCGTGAGCCCCGCCAGGCAGCGCAGCCGACGCCGCGCGTATTCACCAGCTGATGATGCGTTGCGGAGTACGCCTGACGCGTTGCGGAATACTATGGAAGAAATGGAAGTTTGTTTTGTAAAGTGATGCAGGTATTTTTACATTCGATGATAGAGTCAGTCAAAAATTTATTTGCAAATAAATAGGGTTACAAAAGTTTTTACAATGGTAGCTTAACATATTTAATCAAACCATAATGACATGCAAAGTTTTGGTATGTATACAATTAAGTCATTTAGATTTAAACTGAAGGAATTATTTTATAGTATAGAAGGCATTCTCTATTAACCACCTGCGTAAAGCCCTTCTGAAGCAGACCATAAGAAGTTCTACTAATCTAAAACTAATTCTTTTTTTTGTTGTGTTTGTTATTATTAGGAGAAGGATGTTATAAGAAAAAAATAATACCTACCTATACCTACATAGGTATTTAGTTAGGGTAGGTAGGGTAGGTAGGGTAGGCAGGGTAGGCAGGGTAGGGTGGCTAGGGTTTTAGGGTGGGTAGTGTGGGTAGGGTGGGTATGGTGGGTAGGGTGGGTATGGTTTTGTGTATTTAGGGTGGGTAGGGTGTGTAGGGTGGGTAGGGTAGGGTGTGTAGTGTGGGTAGGGTAGGAAGGGTAGGTAGGGTAGGTAGGGTATGTAGGGTATGTAGGGTAGGTAGGGTAGGCAGGGTAGCTAGGGTAGGCAGGGTAGGCAGGATAGGCAGGGTAGGCAGGGTAGGCAGGGTAGGTAGGGTAGGGTATGTTTGGTGTTTTTATGGCAAAACAATGTTTGCCGGGTCAGCTAGTCTTGTTATAAATCTGAATACACATAGGATAGCAACTTCGCCTATATAGTTCCCTTATCATTCTAGGAATAATTAATCTATTAAGATATCTAGACAATGCACAACCTCTTCGTCTAGGAGCATAATATTTTGCAAGTCTTCCTTGCATTATGAAGAATATGCTGCGGTCTTTCCGTGCATAGGTACAAAATGTATCATCACACATTTCGTTCTCAAAAGTCTTCGGAAAGCAAGTCAAATCATGACTTACCAGTAGACCATAATGACCTTGTTGACGATGACCTACACGGCGTCATCGATAAACATCTGCTTCAAGTTTTCGCATGATGACATGTTCCAGGTTACGTCTGTTACTAACATATTGCATTAGTTTCTTACCAGTAGACCAATAAGTGTCCCCAGGGTTGGTGGGATGCCAGCCGGAGTGCGGAATGATGACCTTGTTGACGATAACCTGCGCGGCGTCGTCGATGATCGACTGCTTCAGGTCTTCGCATGACGACATGTTCCAGATTACACCTGTTACTAACTCCTTCACCTGTGGAAATAATAAACGACTAATGTAACAATGCTTTTTATGTATATAAGTCAGGCAGAAAAGGTGGAATAAACTTCAGGTATTTCATTAAGCCCGAGCCTTCTTTGTATGAGAAGTGGCCTTTGTCCTGGATTGGGATAATAAGAGGCTGGTTTCATATTTAACAAAGGCATACAAGAAGCCTGCATGCATTTTTTTCTATGATATCTTCGTGCTTCTGTGCATACGTGGTTGTGCTGGCGTTGCGCCTGCTGTCCCGTCGAAAGTTGGATTGCTGTCCTAACAGACTATGAGAGTGAGCTTGTTCTCGTCGTTCTGTCGCCCGTACGACAGGTTTCGCAGCGCATACTTCTGTGTCTAGTAGGAGACTAGACTGTCTAGTTCAGTCAGGAGGACTATATTCTTACCTCCATATCAGTAGCTCGACACAGCAGCGCCATGAGCGCAGGAATGCCGCCCGCGTCGCGTATGGCGCGCTTGTTCTCGTCGTTCTGTCGCCCGTACGACAGGTTGCGCAGCGCATACTTCTGTGTCTATTCAGTCAGGAGGACTATATTCTTACCTCCATATCAGTAGCTCGACACAGCAGCGCCATGAGCGCAGGAATGCCGCCCGCGTCGCGTATGGCGCGCTTGTTCTCGTCGTTCTGTCGCCCGTACGACAGGTTGCGCAGCGCATACTTCTGTGTCTATTCAGTCAGGAGGACTATATTCTTACCTCCATATCAGTAGCTCGACACAGCAGCGCCATGAGCGCAGGAATGCCGCCCGCGTCGCGTATGGCGCGCTTGTTCTCATCGTTCTGTCGCCCGTACGACAGGTTGCGCAGCGCATACTTCTGTGTCTATTCAGTCAGGAGGACTATATTCTTACCTCCATATCAGTAGCTCGACACAGCAGCGCCATGAGCGCAGGAATGCCGCCCGCGTCGCGTATGGCGCGCTTGTTCTCATCGTTCTGTCGCCCGTACGACAGGTTGCGCAGCGCATACTTCTGTGTCTATTCAGTCAGGAGGACTATATTCTTACCTCCATATCAGTAGCTCGACACAGCAGCGCCATGAGCGCAGGAATGCCGCCCGCGTCGCGTATGGCGCGCTTGTTCTCATCGTTCTGTCGCCCGTACGACAGGTTGCGCAGCGCATACTTCTGTGTCTATTCAGTCAGGAGGACTATATTCTTACCTCCATATCAGTAGCTCGACACAGCAGCGCCATGAGCGCAGGAATGCCGCCCGCGTCGCGTATGGCGCGCTTGTTCTCATCGTTCTGTCGCCCGTACGACAGGTTGCGCAGCGCATACTTCTGTGTCTATTCAGTCAGGAGGACTATATTCTTACCTCCATATCAGTAGCTCGACACAGCAGCGCCATGAGCGCAGGAATGCCACCCGCGTCGCGTATGGCGCGCTTGTTCTCATCGTTCTGTCGCCCGTACGACAGGTTGCGCAGCGCATACTTCTGTGTCTATTCAGTCAGGAGGACTATATTCTTACCTCCATATCAGTAGCTCGACACAGCAGCGCCATGAGCGCAGGAATGCCGCCCGCGTCGCGTATGGCGCGCTTGTTCTCATCGTTCTGTCGCCCGTACGACAGGTTGCGCAGCGCATACTTCTGTGTCTATTCAGTCAGGAGGACTATATTCTTACCTCCATATCAGTAGCTCGACACAGCAGCGCCATGAGCGCAGGAATGCCGCCCGCGTCGCGTATGGCGCGCTTGTTCTCATCGTTCTGTCGCCCGTACGACAGGTTGCGCAGCGCATACTTCTGTGTCTATTCAGTCAGGAGGACTATATTCTTACCTCCATATCAGTAGCTCGACACAGCAGCGCCATGAGCGCAGGAATGCCGCCCGCGTCGCGTATGGCGCGCTTGTTCTCATCGTTCTGTCGCCCGTACGACAGGTTGCGCAGCGCATACTTCTGTGTCTATTCAGTCAGGAGGACTATATTCTTACCTCCATATCAGTAGCTCGACACAGCAGCGCCATGAGCGCAGGAATGCCGCCCGCGTCGCGTATGGCGCGCTTGTTCTCATCGTTCTGTCGCCCGTACGACAGGTTGCGCAGCGCATACTTCTGTGTCTATTCAGTCAGGAGGACTATATTCTTACCTCCATATCAGTAGCTCGACACAGCAGCGCCATGAGCGCAGGAATGCCGCCCGCGTCGCGTATGGCGCGCTTGTTCTCATCGTTCTGTCGCCCGTACGACAGGTTGCGCAGCGCATACTTCTGTGTCTATTCAGTCAGGAGGACTATATTCTTACCTCCATATCAGTAGCTCGACACAGCAGCGCCATGAGCGCAGGAATGCCGCCCGCGTCGCGTATGGCGCGCTTGTTCTCATCGTTCTGTCGCCCGTACGACAGGTTGCGCAGCGCATACTTCTGTGTCTATTCAGTCAGGAGGACTATATTCTTACCTCCATATCAGTAGCTCGACACAGCAGCGCCATGAGCGCAGGAATGCCGCCCGCGTCGCGTATGGCGCGCTTGTTCTCATCGTTCTGTCGCCCGTACGACAGGTTGCGCAGCGCATACTTCTGTGTCTATTCAGTCAGGAGGACTATATTCTTACCTCCATATCAGTAGCTCGACACAGCAGCGCCATGAGCGCAGGAATGCCGCCCGCGTCGCGTATGGCGCGCTTGTTCTCATCGTTCTGTCGCCCGTACGACAGGTTGCGCAGCGCATACTTCTGTGTCTATTCAGTCAGGAGGACTATATTCTTACCTCCATATCAGTAGCTCGACACAGCAGCGCCATGAGCGCAGGAATGCCGCCCGCGTCGCGTATGGCGCGCTTGTTCTCATCGTTCTGTCGCCCGTACGACAGGTTGCGCAGCGCATACTTCTGTGTCTATTCAGTCAGGAGGACTATATTCTTACCTCCATATCAGTAGCTCGACACAGCAGCGCCATGAGCGCAGGAATGCCGCCCGCGTCGCGTATGGCGCGCTTGTTCTCATCGTTCTGTCGCCCGTACGACAGGTTGCGCAGCGCATACTTCTGTGTCTATTCAGTCAGGAGGACTATATTCTTACCTCCATATCAGTAGCTCGACACAGCAGCGCCATGAGCGCAGGAATGCCGCCCGCGTCGCGTATGGCGCGCTTGTTCTCATCGTTCTGTCGCCCGTACGACAGGTTGCGCAGCGCATACTTCTGTGTCTATTCAGTCAGGAGGACTATATTCTTACCTCCATATCAGTAGCTCGACACAGCAGCGCCATGAGCGCAGGAATGCCGCCCGCGTCGCGTATGGCGCGCTTGTTCTCATCGTTCTGTCGCCCGTACGACAGGTTGCGCAGCGCATACTTCTGTGTCTATTCAGTCAGGAGGACTATATTCTTACCTCCATATCAGTAGCTCGACACAGCAGCGCCATGAGCGCAGGAATGCCGCCCGCGTCGCGTATGGCGCGCTTGTTCTCATCGTTCTGTCGCCCGTACGACAGGTTGCGCAGCGCATACTTCTGTGTCTATTCAGTCAGGAGGACTATATTCTTACCTCCATATCAGTAGCTCGACACAGCAGCGCCATGAGCGCAGGAATGCCGCCCGCGTCGCGTATGGCGCGCTTGTTCTCATCGTTCTGTCGCCCGTACGACAGGTTGCGCAGCGCATACTTCTGTGTCTATTCAGTCAGGAGGACTATATTCTTACCTCCATATCAGTAGCTCGACACAGCAGCGCCATGAGCGCAGGAATGCCGCCCGCGTCGCGTATGGCGCGCTTGTTCTCATCGTTCTGTCGCCCGTACGACAGGTTGCGCAGCGCATACTTCTGTGTCTATTCAGTCAGGAGGACTATATTCTTACCTCCATATCAGTAGCTCGACACAGCAGCGCCATGAGCGCAGGAATGCCGCCCGCGTCGCGTATGGCGCGCTTGTTCTCATCGTTCTGTCGCCCGTAGGACAAGTTGCGCAGAGCGCCGCACGCGTTGCGGCATACTTCTGGGTTCTCGTGTGATACCAAGCGTACTAGTGGTGGGATGCCACCTGTAATAAAATAATAATAACATTAAACTCACTGACGTCATGATTTATTTCATTCCGCAGTTTTGGAAAGTCATAAATACTAATACGTAAGATTCAATTAAAAAGTGGTTTTATAGTTTACATTGGATAGTCATACGGATTTACTTCTATGCTTTTTCGATATTTGAAGGCTAGTGGAGGCATCCTATGCCATCATCAGGTAAGTTACCCCGAATTAGAACCTTATTTGATAAAATTTGAGTTGAATTTACCTAAACTCCTGGTCTTCTGTTTGTTAGGGTCGTCCATATACGTCAAATGCTGTAAATAAGCCGCTGCGTTCGCCTTTACGACGTCCGAAGGCGAATTGAGGAATCCTATGACTTCGGGTAAGTTCGGGTCCCGCCATTGTAGCCCACCGGTTTCTTCGCGACCGCCGACGCTGCCGTGAACTGGGAACAGACGGTTTGAAATTAGAATGTGCTTTGATTGGTAGGGTTTGGTGGAAGGAAGAAGATGCATAGAAATAAGTGTTGGCATTTGTAATATTGGACTAGAAGAGTAAAGTGAATTATTATCAACAGGAAAATTGGGAATTCTTCCTTTGCCATAAATGCCATCTTTAGTCATTTACATTATATATTCAAAAAGACATTTTAACAGTTTGAGTGGCCTACTATTTCTGGCTACTGAATCATTATATTATTAAGTGTTTGCATACAAAAAAAATGTATTGGTCCTCCATCATTTTACTAATATTATAAATGTAAAAGTTTCGATAGATTTGCGCGTGGATGTATGTTTGTTATACAATCACGCTAGAACGGCCGAACGGTTCTGGATGAAATTTGGCCCAGATAAAGATTATAGTCTGACTAATTTCATCCCGGTATAATGTTTCCTTGGGATAAGAAAATACTTTCCACGCGGGCGAAGCCATTGGCAGAAGCAATTAGAAGTAAGACAGTAGTAAGAAGTAAAAAATAAGCAAAATAGTTATTTAGGGATGTCGATTTAAGTACCTATCTCACCTAGAGCCATATTGGCCATCTGTTTCTGAAGCTCTTCCTCGTCGCCGTACATCGATTGACCTCCAGCGCTGCCCAAACTTAGTCCATTTTGTGAGTCCTGGAGACAAAATAAGAGTTTAGAGATTCGGTGACCAAATGCTGCCGCTTGATGAGAGTTTTAGAAAGCCAACAGTAAATCGTTTATACCGAGTGAAACAACCGAATAGTTATGTCCCGAACAGCCATAATACAACTCGAAACACGTAGTGACAGTTTACAATAAAAGAAATTGTCGATGTGATTCCATATCTGTATTTTGTGTTGGTCATAAGGAAAAATTTATTTATTTATTTTTGAGTTTCTTTTACAAAAAGTAGTGGGATCGAATGTAAAACCAATTCGTTTAATTTATTCAGTAGGAGCTTTTGAAAACTAGTTTTTTGTCCGTCAGGTAGATTAATTAATAAAAAATATTGGACACGTATTTTTCTTTTGACACGTAAACATAACGTGACGACGATATAATGCGTTAAAATATCGTGAAATTTCACGCCGCTAGTACACTTTATACTGCCTTAGTGACGTCACAATCCCCCACCCCTGAACTTTGATGCGTTTTAACTTTGTAATTTTTTATCTATTTATTTAAGCAAAAAATACGGGTCCAATTTTATTTGATAATCTCACTGACGGACTAAATAGAATTATCATTTTCCAGGAAACATCCCTATTGTGTTCTTCTAATATGGCGCACGGTTGGCGCAGTGGTTGAGCGATTGACTGCTGCGCTGCGTGTCGCGGGTTCGATTCCCGCACGGAACAAATATTTGTAAGACCTACAGATAGTTGTTCCGGCTCTGGGTGTTTGTGTATGTGAGTTTATATGTTTGTAAACGCATCCACGATACAGGAAGAAATTCCTAGTGTGGGGCAAAGTTTAAAAAAAAAAACATCTTAAAAAATCTAAAACTAAGTCGGATACCTTTTTCACAGCGGAATCAAGATACCGTTGACACGCTATAGTATGGTCTGACGTATTTTGTTAGTGATCCACCTAGCCTTGGACTTCCTGCATGGATGAACCGGTACATACCTTAAATGGCGGGGCTTGGTGCGGCGGTTCATAAGCTGTGGGGTAGTGTTGGTAACCGTACGCGTCGGGTGCGTACTCGCCGCGCGGTGACGTCACGCAGTAGTGTCGCCCTAGCTGCTCCAGGGACGCTGAGTCGTACCTGCGAATAGAAAAAGTTGTATTTAATGCCACTGCCGTATAAAACGCATACTATGCTGCAGGCAGGCATTATAAGTTTTTGGATTACATCGCTGATAAAACGGTTGGTTCAATGATAGTCTTGCTCCAGGGCGCAAAAACAAATAATAAGCAGAAGATTATTGTTTCGAAATATAGTTGGATCTGCTGAAGACTATGAATATATTTGTAATGTATAAAGTATTTTTTTTTTAGTATTATATAACTGAATAACTGCACAGCACATGTGTACAATGTACCAACTGTTAATCTACCATTTACTATACCAATTATGTCGTAAATGTCTCTCTGATACTGTAACATGTGTTGGATCATTCGGTTGGCATTCCCTTCATGATGGTTGAGCTAAGTGGTGTCAATCCATGCATCATGTTCGTGAACGGGCGCCATCAGTTGGGATGGGTTATAACTTGGCTGCCTCGGCCTGTTGGTAATTACTTATTGTATTTTGGGTTTGTTTGTTTAACTCTAATGTAATTTGTCAACAAGAATAATGTAACCAAATAATTGTAATAAAATTTTTTTGATGGAAAGGAGTGTATGTGGAGGTTTCTTGCACGTTCTTCTCCATAGAGACGTAATGACGCTTGCGAATGTGCTTAATTATTTTTTATTTCACAATTCAAAAGTACCTTTAAAGGGTTTAAATGAAATACATTATTTTGATTTGATTTGACTGTTTTACGAGTGGCCGGTTATCGAATCGTACTTAGACTTTGTCGTGAGGAATTTAAGATTGCTCAACTTCACAAACTGTTTAATGGTTTTTTTTTTTTTTTTTTTCAATTAAACTGTTTCAGCGTAACTTTGAATTTTCAAGGATTCGGTCTGTCAGAATCAATATGTGGGACGGGTACATGGGACGTTCACCAATCTAAACTTACGCTTAATAGAACTCACTTTTTCTCAAAGAGAGGACGCCTGTGTCTCCAATAGTGATGCTTTCAAGCTAGTATTTTTTAACGAATCGAATAAACACTAACTTTCACACAAATAACACTTTCTCCAAATAATATGATAAATAATCAATAATATTTTCCAATCTGACTAAACTACTTGAATCTCGCGAGCAAACTAATTGAAAAAAGGGTTATAAAGAACTGCATAACATTAGCTAACATGGTTATCTATAAACGGATTGTTTTATTCTTACATCATACAGTCATTGAAAGATCTCTATTGTTATGCTTTTCAATACAGTTTAGTCAAAACAAATTGAGATGGACGTAGGCTTGTACAATTAAGGGTAAACAAGTCAAAAATTCTTCCATACAAACGTAGTCTAGAGATTACTCCACTGTTTGACGATGTACTTTCAAAATAAAAAAAGATATCAATTTGTCTCATCATTATCTAGCCCTGTATGAAACCAAAAAAACAAAAAAATAAAATATTTGAATGTTATGAGCGTCGAAAGTTCCATATTTCAACACTAATTTTAACGTATCTTTGGGCGCAAATAAATACCATAAGAAAAAGGAAAATTAAAAAACGGCCTCCATACAGGGATAGATTAGTAATTCAACAATCCAAATAATTTTATTTTGATCAGATACATTCAGTAGTTTTTTCATGAAATCTAGACTCCCAAAGGTCTGTTTATAAAATTTCGCGCGCTCGTTTTCGTCCTAAATCATCATCCATTTCGATAAAAGATTGCAGAAGTGCTAATTCGTACGCGAACTAGCTTCTTACTGCTCATCACAGCATCTATATATTTCGCACGTGTTGTGGGATGAGATAGCATGCATTTTAACCTCGCGCACAAAATAGTTCGTGCCGTCGACTAGTTTAACCTTAAGCTGGAAACAAACTATCGGACGTAAGACGCGGACGTAACCTTGGGAGTTCGGACGTCCGCTAGACATCTGGCCCGCTGGATGTTTTTGTCAGCCGAAATCATCCGCGAACGCTATGCACGAGGTGCGGGACGCGTCCCTGGCGTCAGACCAACTCAGACTTCTTTTATTTTTGTTATTGGTTGCTCGCGCTTGACCACTATCACACCTGATGGTAAGCGATGATGCGGTCGACGATGTAGAATTGCTTTGAAGAAACCTATTCACTCTTGGCTTAAATACTCCCAGGTTGTAGCTATCAGGGAATACAGATTCCAATTCCACTCCTTAGCTGTACGCATAATAAAAGTATTCATTATCTTTTATTATGCGTAATCATAATAAAAAGTATTATCATAATAAATTATTGGTGCGTTTGGGTGGAATGTCCACCATGTACCGATGAGATACCGAGACTACGCGAAGATTTTTTTTCGCAAATTTCTTCTTTTGATGTTCTTTCTTGGTGGACAACATAAAGCAGCCGCCGCTAATACCAGAAAATTCACTACTCACTTTTACTTTCAGTACTTGACTAGTTTCTTCGACAACATATCTTCGTTGAATAAGCGGTCGGACGAGTCCGCAAGCCACGTCCCAAACGACTGTGGACACATATCAGTCGCGTCCGATATTTTGTTCCCAGCTTTACCATCACGCTCATTCAGTAAAAGTATAGTAAACAAATTGATGGCTTGAAGACCGGCTTTTAAAAAATTATGTGTATATTCTGACTATTTTCATGCTGTTTCAATTCCTTGCCAGTAATTTATTTGATGCAAGAAACAACCTAATCAAACATACCTTTGTTGTAGGTGTAAATTGTGTTGTGGCAGAGCACCCGGTGACGCGCTCCGGGGCGAAGCGCTGCCGCCGCCTTCCACATATTCCTGAGAAAAGATATATTATTGATATTCAATCATGTTACTGGCTACAAAAGAGCAGTAATAGAAAAGCCACACGACTATCGACCTTATTGTTGTATACATAAGGTTATACATATCTCAACATCTCCTTTTATTATGTTTATAATATGAGTCTTGTGTAGCACTCCCGAGTACCATTTGAGTATCACACACATATATAAGACTCGTCCTTATATCGCAAAACGTCCTGTCTCGCTCAGTTTCAAATTAATCGGTAATTTTGGTAATATCAACTTTATTCCTGAGTTAATAAGACTCAATGCACACAGGCGATTAGAGGTTACTAGGCAGAATATATGTCTCTACAATGATTAAGAATTATCAACCCTATTTGTTATGCAACAAGGTACAGACCCGTCCCATACACTGCGACACTTGCGTCGTCTCCACCATGTAAGCGGTCAGTGCCTGTTACGACATACCAAAAGCCCTTAAGTGCCTTTAGCGCTTAAGAAATATCGACTCTATTCTCAATACATTAAGGTACAAACCTGTCCCATATACTGTGGCACTTGCGTCGTCTCGACCATGTAAGCTGTCTGCGGTTGGTACGCCGCGGTACCGTAGTGTCCGTAAGTGCCGTAGTGGCCCGCGCCCCCCGCGCCTGCGTAGCTGCCGCCCCCGCTTACTGAGACTGAGTCCATTACCTGGATAACAGAAAATAAAATGTAAGTTTCTTTCTTAAGTTATGCCATTCTATCTAGATCCTAAAACTGTCCTGGAATATTTGCGAACAATTTTTGTAGAGCAAAGGCTCTCTGGAAGCTTCAACTGGAAAAACTTTAAGCAAATTGACTAGTTGTCTGTAAAACTGTGGATATTTTCTCTGTGCAAGTCGGTTGCAAGTAAAGTTGTATGAGTTATATCTAACTGGACATAGTATTTCCGTGGTCTTCTCGCTGCAACCAATTCTGAGGTCCATGATTTTCTCGGTAGTTCATTGGTCGCCAATAATCTGACCATTGTTTATTATATTCTTTTGTATGTACCATTATGGTGCTTCCACACCGCTGTTAAAAATGTTTACAAACATTTGATCACAATGTTAATGTGCTCCCACACCGCTTTTTTTATGGTAGGTAATATTAGTAAACATTGTGTAATATCATAATATAATGTAGTAATGTGCAGGATATATGTAGGAATAAGCATCAGTGTAGGAGCACTCAAAACATTAACAATTGCTAACAGAATGTAACAATTCGTAATATTTGTTAGTAAATGAATTGATGTTAGAAAATGTTTGTAAATTTTTTTTCAGCAATGCATGGGGATTTTGTTCAGCAATGCACTTCGATGGCTGTCGGCTACGATGGCTGTCGGCTACGATGGCTTTAACTTACATGCGGGTACTTTTGCGAGGGTGCCATGGTGAGATGTCCCATGTGATTATAGTGAGCTGCCGGCGACGACACATACTGTCCATAATCAGGCTCCACGCCTGCACCAACTACCGGATAGTCACCAGCCTGTAAAACAAATAGTCTTATTTTATAACCAAACGGTGTCGTGTTACGCAGTGACTTGGTACAGGAAATCAGATAGGCAGTTGCTCTGTCTTGGATCCCGCAACGAAATTAATCAGAAAAGAATAAAGGAGGAGTAGGAAAACAAAAACATAATTTCCACTTCCCTCCATATCAAGCAGGAGACAGAACAAACAAGGCCAATAGGTACAAAGGTTCGTTTACAAATTGGGATAAGCCCAGTTGCCTAACACCACGGATAATAATGTACATGAAGACAGTTAAATTCATTCTCCGGGACTTCGTCGAGCTTAATTGCCTGGGCGCTTTTCTGGTGTTCGCCACTGTTGATTCTGGCTTTCAGGAGTTGCAGTGGTTTGGGAATAGTGCGGTGGGAGGCAGTTGCTCTATCTTAAACACTGGTTATCAGCTTATACTGGCAGTAGACGTTAATATAGTATGGAAAAGACTAGGCAGATGATATCATTAAGGTTCAAACCTGTACCATATACATCCCACTTCCTCCTAATATTATATGCGAAAGTTTGGATGGATGTTTGTTTGTTACTCAATCACGCCAGAACGGCCGAAAGGATCTGGGTCCAGAGTATAATCTGTCTCTGTGCCACAGAGACAGATTATACTCTGTAATAGCACTACGCTACTTTTTAAACCGATAGTGTGTTCCCGTGGTATAATTCCCGACACGTACGAGGGCGAAGCCAAATACATCAATAATGCAATCCTGTTGCCCAAGAGGCAGGAGTCAAAAAACTGACAGTGGTTTTTTGACCACAAAACTGGTTACAGAAGCTAATCTGTCTATTGAAAACTTGTATACAAAACGGTTGTGCCCTTTGCGGTCCAACAGTCATAACAAAAAAGGGTTACCGACATAGCCCGAAGAATTGCCAAACTTAAGTGGCAGTGGGTAGGGCACAACCGACATAGCCCGAAGAATTGCCAACTTAAGTGACAGTGGGTAGGCCACATTGCTCGCAGAACGGATGGCCGATGGGGCAGAAAGGTTCTGGAATGGCGACCGCGAACCGGAAGACGCTGCGTTGGAAGGCCTCTCACCAGGTGGATCGATGACCTGGTGAAGGTTGCGGGGTGCCGCTGGATGCGAGACGCACAGGACCGATCAATGTGGCGACGTTTGAGGGAGGCCTATGTCCAGCAGTGGACGTCTTTCGGCTGATATGATGATGAGTCATAACAAATCTTGATCAAACTTTTATTGAGTTTTCAATCGTTTGAAGTTCCCAAGTCCCATTACGAACATTTTTAGGCGTGATTTGATATTATGCTGTGTTAAGGAATGCACGTCCATTTCGCAGCACATAAAAAAACAACATACGTAAATAGACCGCGGAGTTCGTAGAATCAACCGGCGAATTGACCTTTACACCCAATAGATATAATGAGATCATCATCAAGATAACAAGATTACAACGTAATTGGTCCAATTTTAGCTGGGATTGTGCGGTTTCCGGTGTTTAGGTCAGGGCAGAAAAAAAGGTATTTTGTATGTATAGGTGGTCTCGTCGATGTTGATAAAAAGAAGGTAAAGTTGTCCTCTTTGACAAGTAAATTAATTACATTAAGGTCCATCGTCATCTGGAGCGTTCGCCTGTAATGTAACATTTTAGATTCAATTTTGAGCATTACATTACAGAACTGCCTCCCTGACTTGACGAGCGTTCGCCTGTAATGTAAAATTTTAGATTCGATTTTGAGCATTACAGTACTGCCTCCATGACTTGACGAGCATTCGCCAGTAATGTAACATTTTAGATTCGATTTTGAGCATTACAGTACTGCCTCCATGATTTGACGAGCATTCGCCTGTAATGTAACATTTCAGATTCGATTTTCTCAAAATACAGCTGCATGATACATGTAAATGCTCGGTTCTCTTCCCTCACCTATGTAATGCTCGAACTTGTAACATTACAGGCTGCGCACTGTAATGCTCGGTTTTCCTCACTCACTGATGTAATGCTCGACTCTGTAACGTTACATTATAGGCGAATGGTTCAAGGGAGGGAGCACCTTTAAAATAATGTAGAATTAAGGGAGCGTGGCGGATATTTTGTAAGATTTTACTTTCTATCCCATAACCATGAATATCAGTGCAACGTTCTTTCCTTTTTGGATATCGCTGCACATGCATGAGATAGGAGAGGCTTTTTGGTCTCGCACGGGGTTTTTATATTTATTATTGTTTAATTTTATGCATCTTTCTCGTGTCTCTTAAATATGTTTTCGTTCTTCTTCCTTTATAACCCACCACGCTGGTACAGTGCGTGTTGGCGGGTCGCCATAGTCTCCACAAATTGGGGGGCTGGGGGTGGGCGAAGGCACCAAGGCCAGCCCAGAAAGAGGTGGTGACCTAGACGCCTACTGCAAGGGCTGGTCCGACTCCGAGGTGTCTCAGGAAAATAATACTTGGAAAGATTTGAGGGAGGCCTCTGCCCAGGCCCAGCTCATGTGAAAAGACCGGACGCGCCTTGACGCCGATTCGACTCTTGGGTGCGTGAGCGATTGCCCCAGCAGGCCGTTTTCTTTATGTCGCCGCTCTTTTTGTTCAGTGTGTACAAGAGATGCCGTAAGATGGCCCATTGTGTGATCGTACCATATAACTGACCTGCATAGCTAGGTGATGCTGGTGGGCCAGCGCCGCCGATAATTCGGCGTCCTCGGTGGAGGCGTCGGACCGCGACACAGGGCTGTGTTGCGGACCATACGCGTTCTCCACAGGCCCGTTGCTGTAACAAAGATACGTGTAACTTTATTGGGATGTTGCAGGAAGCTATAATATGTGGGTGCTCTATAAGATACTATATATGTAGGTTCTTATTGTAAACCTAAAAGAGAGGGCAAGGATTCAAATAGTCAATGTTTAGGTCAGCCGATAGTTGATGTTGCACTCCTAAACCTCGAAGACGACTGCTAACTTTCACGTCACATAAAACCTACACCACACATGAGAAAAATCTACGCGAAATCTGCATGTCATAACGACAATCATTGGCCAGTAGCCCATCAGACTAATATTACTACTAGGGTACTTGGTTGGAAGATACTTCTGTTTCCCTCTTATTTTAAGAAAAAGCACGTTAAACTGCGAACATCGTCTACATGGAAGATGTCTGAAGTAAGCCCTTAATAATGCCCTGCCATGGATAACGACAGACTTAGATAAACACTCGAACATAAATTCATCGAATTCTAAAATTAGAAACTTCTTGATACACTAAACTTCAGATAAACAGATTCAGACATCATTATATAAGAACTAGATTCTAACCTGTAAGTTTCAATGGTGGAAGAAGACTGATAAATACAGAAACGTCTTCTGTCATACTGGCGAACCGGCAAGACGGTGGTACCACGAATAACCAACATCGATACACTGAATTTAATTTAATACACAAAATAAAGCATAACACTTCGTTTGAAACACCGAGACACCGCTCACACATGCATTTCAATACAATAGTTTCACTAGTACAGTAATATTGAACAATAGGTTTCAATAGATTTCAATACAGTTCAAATCGTCACTTAAATACGTCTTTGACGCTTATTAAGGAATATCAATGATGTGTCAATAGAAATATCGATTATATTGAGAAATATTTTACGACAACGTAATTTAGAAAACAATTATGGAATTGAATACAAACAAAACTATGTGAATATAACAAAAAGTCTGTTTGGATGTTTGTTAATGAATTTTATCTCAACGGCCGAGAACACGGGTAGAACACGGCCTGGTTTAGGTAATAGTATACTTTTTATACCGACCGTATATTCCCATGGGATAATTAACTTCTCCGCGGACGAAGCCTATGGCAAAAGTATCAAATAATTGTGTCTTTTTATTTTATTGTATGGTTAAAAAGCATGTGTGCGAGTCTATGATAAGAGGCCACCGACGCATATGTTCATCTACAATAGACACGACAAGCTGAAATGTCTTCTGTACTGGTGCCAGTAATCACACAGGTACGAAACACAGCACCGCCACTTGGAGGCAGAAACAGGTATGGTGGACTAACACGCTCCCGAGGAGTGCTAAGTTCCACAGACGAGCTCCTTCGTAAAGAGGTCTACTACAACTAAAATGGAATTGGAAGAATTTCACAATCATAACACACAAATGACAAAAGACATTAATGACGACTTGTATGATTGCTTACTCGATCCAGTTAATTTCCAGAGTACTTTCAGTGCCATCATCATGAATCATTCATCACTAAATCAAGGATACTAGTTCGGAACAATTCGAACGATCCCGAAACGTGCATATCAACAAAACCGCAAACAGTTATGAAATTACTACACTGTTACTACCCAACTTAACCGTAATCAAATGTCATGTAAGCTTAGCAAATATCGTGATTGATTACTGCACACCTAATCTTAAAATCTAGATAATTAAAACCTCAATTAAATTATGACAAATATTGGGGCAACCACAGTAGTCGTCAATGCTACTAGGTAAGTTGATATCCTTACAAAATATCAACATGAACACAGAACCAGTAAGTATGGTACAAGAAAAAGCTGAAATTAATGATGATGAAATGGGAGAGAATAGCCCAAGGAGAAGCAAAAATATCAACCAGACCCAAGGAGATCGAATCAGAAATTTGATCCGCAAGAGAACCGAGATAGCCCGAAGAATTACCAAACTTAAGTAGCAGTGGCCAATGCACACGCTTGCAGCAGGGATGAACGATAGGGCCGAAAAAAATTGGAGTGGAGACCGCGTACGGGAATACGCAATATGCGAGAAGAACAAGACCTGTCGATGTAGCAATACTTGGTCCGGGGAAGCCTAGGTACGTATGGCTGAAAAGTTGAGTTAGGTGGTAGAGGGGACGATATCGCGGCTGAGGGTTGGGGCCGCGGCGGGAGAGGAGTGCCGGTATTGTGGTGCGCCGCTCTCCCTACCTTTCAGGGCCTGGACGGGTTCGTCACCGTCTTGAGGCGGATGCGGTGGGGCCGCAGGGGAGGAGGAGTGTCGGTATAACATTGGCCGCTCTCCCTATCCCCTGCTGCCGACAAATGGTAGATGGCGAGGCCATTGACCTTGAACCGTCACAAGGGGACCAAGGGTGCCATACACGGGGTCGTCTGGCACCCATATACATGGTCCCTGGGGTGGTCACGGCGCACAGTGTGTTCTGGTGCGCTGGTAATGGGGGGTACTCCCCAGTGGAGGGTCCGGTGACGGACAGCCGCGGCGGATTCGCGGTGAGTGCTAACGCGTGCCCGTGTTCCCGCCATAAGCGAGGACACCGTTGAGTTTTAGTGGGTTGGAGTCCCGCATAATAGCGCTATATCCCCGTGGTAGCGCAGTATGCGTGAGCATTTTTACAAGCTAAAAAAAAAACCTGGTAGAGGGGCTAACTCGCAAGCATGTAAAAGTCGCATCAGACATCCTTTAAGTAAACTTCAAAATACGAATGCAATTAGGTTGATTCACCAACGTACCTAAATAAGCAACACTTCCAAGTAACAACTTTAGCAAGAAGATAAGACACGCTCGCATTCATTCGTAGATCAAGTTGGCACCATTTTATGTGACACGGAAGAATGGCGACACATAAAACTAGGCAGGCGAAAAGTGCGTCCTCGTAAAACCAAAGGAAAACATTATTTAGGATGCTGATATGTGGGAAAACATGAAGGTACGTTCTTTCATGAAAATAAGCTTGTTTGGCTGGCTTCATCTTTCTAACTGACCGATTCCTTGACAGTTCAAAAGTGCCTATGAATGGTTTCTTAACAACGAAGGTTGAGTTATGAAAAAGCTTTGAATGAGAAACCTTGTAGTTTTATTTCAGGACTAGCTGTGCCCGCAGTTTCGCTCCCGTCAACTGCCTAACCAACCCTACCTACATAGTAGTACATACCTACCTACCATTTTTTTTACCGACTTCCCAAAAAGGAGGAGGTTCTATGTTCGACTTCATGTTTTTTTTTTTTTTTGTATGTTCACCGATTACTCCGTCAATTGTGGACCGATTTTGAAAATTCTTTTATTGTTTGAAAAAGTATGTTCCGAAATTGGTCCCATTTTAATTTGGTGAAGATCTGATAAAGAACTTCGGAGATATACAACAAAACTCTTCAATAAATAACGGCAAATCTCTCGGGATTGCTGCAATCGCATGTCTGTTTGTTGTTTATAACATTTCATAACATAACATCACGCCAGTTCGCTCTTAAGGGGTAAGCAGATCTCTCATTTCACCGGTTATGTTCAAGTTTCATGAAATCTATTCTGGCGAAATAGTTCCCTTACTAACTTGCCTATTAGGTATGTACAACTAAAAAATGAAAAATAAAAAAAACTTTTTGCAAAAAAATACTACCGACTTCCAAATACAAAACTACAAAGTCAAAAATAACTTAATTTTTTGAAGTCGGTGTCCATAACGCAAAAAATGGTACCTACGAAAAACACCGACTTCAAAAAATTAAGTTATTTTTCACTTTGTAGTTTTGTATTTGGAAGTCGGTAGTATTTTTTTGCAAAAAGTTTTTTTATTCTAGGGCCATTCTTCCGCGGCGAATCTCAACACCGCCATTCAGAAAATGACGTCAATGCAAAACGCCATCTATCGAATATGGAGTACAACTGTCCGAATATCTGAATTGCGTGTGTTGTCATATTTTACTTCTTGAACACTTTAAATTCATATATGTTTTGATAGAGTTAACAAATTGCGATGAAACAAAAGTAAATAATACTTAAAGTTACGCACAAATTTTATGTATAAAAGGTTTGACATAACATTGGTTTAGTGCATTTTACGCAAAGCGTGCACAACTAAACAAGCAAACAGAAAAACAGGCAAAAATGCAGAAAAGACGAGTTAGATGATAGAGGAACTAACTCACACTAACTCCCAAACTTGTAGGCATGGTAACATGGTTCTGTTGGTTATCCTTTCACACCCTGGCTATGTATTAGGAAATATTTTCGATGTACAAAAACGACTTTTCTACAGATTTATTATATGCATTGATGATATCTCATTGCATAAATAATTTGAAGTCTCGAAAAGGAAGCAGGTCAATAAAATCATCCAACAGCACTTAGCTGCTAGCCTAGGAAGATGCTCATCTTCCAATATTGATCTCAAAACCGCAGATTCTGCGCCTTTTGTCCCATTTACCCCAACTGCCCCCAAGTTTTCTAATATAGCAACCGTAATGACAATAGCCCACACTTAAAATCTCTCTCCGGACCATTTCAAACACAAGATTACGAAACTGTGCTAGTTATTATAAATCAATAAACTGACCCGAAGACAATCTCAATGCGAATCTATTGTTCCGTATTCTAGTTACGAAAACCGGAGCTTAGTCAGTTTCTGCGTGACCTTTAGTGTCACTCGCACGAGTATTTAAACAATATTAACTTTAAAACCTTCGCGTTTCATAATTGAGAAATTATATATCACGGGCATTTAACGGACACGGACACGGTCAGTTTGTGTGTAGAAATGTGAGGGTTAGAGGAAGAATTTTCTGCCCCAACGGAGCTAGTACACCGGGACACCAGTCTACCTGGGACCACGGTCGTTGCAACTTGCAACACGGCCGAAATGTCGGGTAAAATAGGTAAATAAAGAATCGAAATCATCGCGTTAAATTCCTGTGATATATTATTTCTCAATTATTTAAACAATAACTTGTAAAATAAGTGGCTTAGTATAATAACAAGCCAAACCATACTTTAATGGCTAAGTTTGACAGGAAGGTTAGCCTAAAAACCTGAAACTGTGATTCTTAATTCAGAAATGAACTTCAGTAACGGTATCGGGGGTCTTCAAAAATAAGAAACGCCGAGGGCGGTGCGTGGTCTCTATCCATTTCATCACCGAAACTACTTCGTGCTTCAAAGGCACGTTCGTTAAGGTTCCCCTAGTCGACGCAACGAACTATTTCGTGCGCAAGAAGAAGCTAGTTCGCGTACGAATTACAAACTTTGCAAATTTGTATCGAAAAAAAACCGGCCAAGTGCGAGATCGGACTCGCGCACGAAGGGTTCCGTACCAATATCGCAAAAAAAAAACGGCAAAAAATCACGTTTGTTGTATGGGAGCCCTCCTTATATATTTATTTTATTCTGTTTTTAGTATTTGGTGTTATAGCGGCAACAGAAATACATCATCTGTGAAAATTTCAACTTTCTAGCTATCATGGTTCATGAGATAAAGCCTGGTGACAGACAGACGGACCGCGGAGTCTTAGTAATAGGGTCCCGTTTTTACCCTTTGGGTACGGAACCCTAAAAACGACTAAATGTATATTTTCAAAATAAAGTTATTTGCATTGTTGAATTACTAATCTATCCCTGTATGGAGACCGTTTTGCTATTTTCCTTCTTCTTATGGTATTTATTTCCGCCCAAAGATGCGTTAAAATTAGTGTCGAAATATGGAACTTAGGACGCTCACAACTTTCAACTATATTTTTTTCTTTTTTGTTTCCATACAGGGCTAGATAATGACGAAACAAATTGATATCATTTTTTAATTTAAACGTACATCGTCAGACAGTGGATTAATCGCCAGACTACGTTTTTACGGAAGAATGATCGACTAGGTCAACCTTTGTTGTAGATCTTTGACAGTCGTTACGAAGAGTAAGAGACAAGTCTTACCAAGGGGTGCCTCATCTTACCCAGTTTCTGGGTTGGGGAGGTCGGATAAGCAGTCGCTTCATGTAAAATACTGGTACTCTGCTGCATCCGTTTATCATCATCAGCCTTTTAATGTTCCCACTCCTGGAACACAGGCCTCCTCTCTGTGAGAGAGGGAATGGGCCGTAATCCACCACGCAGGCCCAGTGCGGGTTGGTGGATGTCACATGTCTTTGAATTTTTGTTTCTAGGACATGCCGGTTTCCTCACGATGTTTTCCTTCACCGTTTTGAGAGCAGTGCCTGCCTGGGTTCAACCTACAACTTGTATGTCGCGGCCGCTAACACGGGGCCACCACTGCTCTTGGCATCCGTTTATACTGGAACCCAACATAGTTTACAAAAGGGTATGCAGGTTGAACTTGTTATAATTAATCCCGTTAAAATTACTCTGAAGGGTCCCTTAAGAGAATGAAAGGAGATATACAGATTATTATCTTAAGATGAGACGGTAAAGAGGAAAACATCAAAAGGGACTCTCGTATGTCTGACGACGGAGATGTTGGAGGGCTTAATTTGGGGTTGCTGTCGTACTTGTGCTGTACTTATGTATAATACTTGAGGATTTGTTACAAATAGAATTTATGGAACTCCTAAAAAAAGAATCTTATAAGCATCTTTCTATATTCGGGCCAATTTTTCAATAGTCGGATAACTTTTTCCTGAAGAAAAAACAGGCGGTTTGACAGCTTTTGTATAAAAAATATTACATCAAACCGCCATATTTATTCTGGAAATCCTAACTGGTGACCGAAATGTTGTGGAAATCGGTTATCAAGAATGTAGAACACTTTGATTATATACTTGGAAGAACATGTCGTGAGGCAACTTCTTTACGAATGAGTAGAGGAAGCCTAAAGAAACATGACGACAAACAGAGATGTATGGAAAAAGACATGCTGCATCAAATCCAAACATAATTGGGTAGTATAAGTTTTTAAGCTGACATGGTCACAATCATTAGAATTAATATTTGTGTCGGGATATTTACCATGTATATTTTGTTTGCTCTCAACCAAAAACAAAATATACATGGTGAATATCTCGAAACAAATATTAATACTAAGAATTGGGTAGGTTTATAAATGTAATTTAATTATAATAACTTCTTCAATTGCTTCAGTCGCTTATTCGCTATTGCTAAACGAGTCAAAAGTGTTTAGATTGCGACATCCAAACACTTTTGACTCGTTTAAAAGTCGATGATAAGGCACGTCTCACTTTATAGCAAAAAGTCAATAGTTTAATTACTAACTTTTGTTCAGATTAATTGTGATTTCCAAACGATCTCATAAAATAAGATTTCTGCGACCGTCACCTGCACATTAAAATACAATAGATTTTTCAAAACTTGTCTATGCAAATTCAGAGAGTATGATGAACGTCTGTCACTTCAGATCAGCATAAACAACAGATAAATTATCGATTTCTAAGAGAGACGTAAAATTCTAAATTACCGTAGAAGGAAAACTAGAATTATTGCTAAAGCTGACACAGTATAATAAAACTGGAGATAGTCGGCATATCGATCTCATTTAAAAATAAATGTGATTTTCCCTCACAATCTCTATAAATTGCAATTTCGAACATCCGTCCGCTGTAATGTCGTTTTTTAATTTAAGATAACTCAATTAATTACATGGGCTAGCGTTCATGAAACGTTTTACCAAATTAATAAAATGCTTTATAATAAAATTTATATCAATTTGCATCAGTAATGCCTGTCGTGGTGGCCCAGTGGCTAAGACCTCGCCTCTCATGCTTCGGGTCATGGGTTCAAATCCGGCCAAGTATAAATGTGACTTTTTCTAATTATAAGTACTTTCTTAGATTACTAACTAAACTGACAACGGTGAAAGAAAACGTCGTCAGGTAACCTGGACTTATAAGTTAACTAGCTGTCGCCCGCGGCTTCGCTCCCGTCAACTACCTACCCGACGCTATCCTACCTACCTACCCTACCCTACATATCTAACGATCCACCTCTCTACCCTACCTAACTACCTACCCTATCCTACATACCTGCCTAGGCCTACCCTACCTACCAAAGCTTTTTTTTTTCTTAGGATGTCATCTATCCCCTTATCAAATTTCATTGAATTCCGTTCAGTGGTTTAGGCGTGAAAAGGTAACAGACAGACAGACAGACAGACGGACAGAGTTACAATCGTATTTATAATATTAGTATGGATATAAAGTTTGAAATCACCAACTTGTCTTGAGCAAGCATGGTGATCAATGCGTGACATCTTTATATGAGAAGAGGCCTTTGTCCAGCAGTGGGACAGTTATAGGCTAGTATTAATACGTTAATTACACTATCCATCAACTTTATAAGTCACAAGACTTGATGGGGAACCTACCGTTGAAATAACTGCATGATTTATTGCTCGATCGATTTTTCTTCTAAAAATAAACCAATCAATAAACACATTGTTGACAACAAGACGTACCAGGAGTTCAGTGACTCTAGAGAGTAAATTGAATTTGTGCGCGTATAAAATAGTGCACCACCACCCCGTATACTTGGTCTGCACTGATTTAATTAAGATTGCGGCAGAAATTGTGATGGGCGATCTGATGTGGGGAACTCAGATAAGGCTTCACGACTTAGGATTTATCCCAGCAAGAGTTGTGAGTCTTCTGACAAATATAGTCAAAACTGACTTATCGTTAGTCTATACTAATATTATAAAGAGGTAAAGTTTGTGACGTTGTATCTCTGGATCTATTAAACCAATTTTGAAAATTATTTCACCAATAGAAAGCTACATTATTCCTGAGTGTCATAGGCTCTAATTTATTTTCATAAATATTAGATATCCTTATGAAAATTGTAATAATGTATCCGAAAGTAGCAAAATGTTGCCTATAAAATTCATTCTTTGGCGTGCGCTGAGAAAACTATAAATGATACATAAAAATTATGTACTACATGATTATAGTACTCATTATTACCTACAAAAAAGTCTGGCAGAGAATATATTAACTACGAGTATCATAGTTTAGTTAGTCACAATAGCAGCTTTTATGTTCTAAATTTTAGTTAGATTGCCGGTAGAAACAAAAGTTGGTTACATTTGTATTGTAGCATATTCTTATTCAAATAAATAGTTTAACAAATTGGTAGATAGGTAGGGTAGGGTAAGGTAGGGTACGGTAGGGTAGGTAGAGTTGGGTAGGTAGGGTAGGGTAGGGTAGGTAAGATAGGTAGGGTAGGGTTGGTAGGGTAGGTAGGGTAAGATAGGTAGGTTAGGTGGGTAGAGTACATATGGTAGAAAGGTGGTAGGTAGGTAGCCAGTTGACGGGAGCAAAGCCCCGAGGGGCAGCTGGTGTCAAATAAAACTAGTTAAAATTAATGTTCAAAACCAATAACAACAGTTTGTTTGTTTTAATAGCAATTAGACCAACAAACTTAGGACATGAATTCAGCGCACCACTCGAAGAAATTGCGTTAGAAATCAACATTTACATTCCACTTCAAATTCGTCCCTTACAAATATCAACAGGGATGGCCGTGTTTAGGCACGGCCATACTGATTACGTAACAATATATCGAAGACATTTAAGAAGTAGGCAGCTACTGTAGTACTGATAATCCGTGTTCAGTTAACAATTTATTTATTTATTTATGTATGCTTTATTGTACACCATAAAAAACAGGAACAAAAAAAAAAACTTAAAACTAAAAAATATACAACGGGCGGCCTTATCGCTTTCCGCGATCTCTTCCAGGCAACCTGGAATGGACAGTGATTGCCTGGACAATTGTAATAATTTATGTGGATTAACGAGGGAGATATCAAATGTATCGCTTATCGATCGACTGCTGCATATTGTCCTGGCTCAAATGAGATTAGGGTTACCAAATATCTTTAAAAGAAAGAGTAGGTACTTATATCTGATTTTAGGGAGGGTAAAAGAAAAGTACAGAGTTATAAAAAAGTACATTTCATAGTTTTTTAAACAGAACTTTTAACTAAATAGTTGTACGATTGCTAGAAAACAGTTTCAATGAAGCCCGGTTTTTTTCGGCTCCTATCGATAAACTCTCTCTCGTTAGACAAAAATTCTTTAGTGAAATGATAGGCAATGATGTAACTAAATTCAAAACAGAGTCAAATAAATAGAGCATTTTAGCGTATTCTATGGCTTTTGTAGATTATTAAGTACGTCAAATTAAGTAAGTCGAATGTGTACTGCGCAAGATATTTGACTTTCATGTTCATATTGCCCGCACTTATGATAACTGATAACTGTTACTGGTAACTTGATATGATAACTTACTGCAGGTAATTGTCTCTGACAAAGTAGAGACTAAACGTCCTAGAGGCAGACGTCCTACACGCTGCACATAGGAGTATTTGGCTAATAAAACCGGACAAAAGTCGGAATCAGTAAATTAGTCAAAAGTCTCACTGAATCTATTGTTCATCTAGCTAGGTAACCGGTCCATCAAATGACAGCCATTCAATCCCCGCAAGCTTCAAACTTGTTTACGTAGGTCAGTCGAAACTCATTCGTTCGCAGAATCGCATGTCTTTGTTTTCGACGCTCTCGGTTGCAGTATTACTTTGTTTTGTTATTGTGTTCTCGTGTTGTGGAGTTTTAAAAGAAAAACTTTTGAATATGGAAGATGAAGGTATGTACTGTATTTTAAAATATCAATTAGTTGATCTGCTGCTTAAATTTTATGTTTAAAAAGGGTATGATAACAGGCATAATTTGTATATATTTTTTTACTTAAATTTATCAGAAAACAGTGTTTTTGTTTATGTGTCCTGTCTTGTCCCGCTATCATTTATACATGGTCATAATAACCGGTCTTCCGACAATTGCACACCGTAGTTAAACAGTCCGCCCACGTCCGCCATTTTGTTTTGTATTACTTCAAAGTTAATGAGTGAAAAATGTGAATTATTTTAAATCATTATTTTTTATGTTTTTTTTCTACAGATTCTTCGGGAACTGTCAAGAAATTTACCAGAAGAGCATTGTATAACATCCTGAATGAATTTAAAGGAAAGAAAATGGAAGAAAAGTTTTTATTATTAGAAGAGAGACTTCTGAAACTGGCTAATTGTCCAAATAATGAAAAATCAAATTTTATCCGTTCTTTGAGGTGTTTCAAGACCACATTCAAGAAAAAATGGAAAGATGCTACTTACAAAGAAGAACGTTTCTTGAAAACTAATGAAGGCTGGCTCACATCTTCTATTGAATTGCCTTACTGGACGGAAATACCTACTCAAAAACCAGGACGACCATCAAAAACATTCGAAGAGCTTTGCGATCGCAGCAAACGACGAAAAACTAAAGAACTACGGGAGCAAGTACCTGTGGAGGAGTTGACGTATGCAGCTGGCGTGAGTCAGCGTATTTCAGGAACAAGCAAGAACAAGCACTTCCGGCAATACAGATTGAATTTTGCACGAAAATTTTCACGGGTGGATTGTAATAGAGACATATTACATAGACTGTTACTAAGTTCCGACCCATATCTGAGTAGTAATCGACCAAGGCAGCACAAAAGAACTCAGCCGTTTTCGCAAGAGGCAGTCAGTCTGATGATTGCAAGTACTCCTCATGAAGAAGATTACGGTGAAAATATAGACGGTGAAGAAGATGAAGACAAAGATGAAGAAAATGAAGACGAAGAAGTTGAAAATGAAGAGTTTTAATGAGATTAATTGTTAATGCACACTTATTTGTAATAAAAAATAATGTTTAAATCGAATTCATATAAAAAAACGCCTCAGATATTTTTGACCGGTTTTATTAGCCAAATACTCCTATGTGCGCTGGTCAGACCAAATCCGAACCTCGTTGAAAAACAAAGCCTGAGAAGCCGTGCATGTTGCTGAGCACATGTATGATAAAATTAATTGGGACAAGTGGAGTAACATCATCAAAACGAAAGTTTTGAAACCATGTTGTGGTCACGACCAGCATTGAGGAATCGACGCAAAGAGGAAGTACGCCGAAGCGAAGTACAATACTCTATATTAAAGTTCGGTAGGCAACCCTAAAGGGAACCGAAGCATAGTTCGCGACACTTCCTGCAAAACTAACGTTGTTATAGTTTATAGTTCAATGCATTACTATGATTGAGTTTAGAACGCTCAATGTTCGCGACAGTTTACACTCCAACGAAGCTCGATTAAAACGCCAACGACTCGTTCCCGTAATTAATGTGAATCCTTATAACAACGCCACAGTAGAATCAAATGATTGATTTTATAATTAAATGTGTCAGTGGAAAATTCTAGTTGAAAATGTTCCACATCAAAAAGGAGGTTTGGGCGTAATTGGAATTGAACGTTCGTTCGGAGGATCGATGCGTTTGTTTTAGTGTCCGACCGATCCCTTCGGCTTTGGGCAAAAATATGCCGAAGTTTTGGCCGAAGCCGAAGGTTTCTATTTATTTATTGTATAACAAAACACTACATTTAAACAAATTGATAACAAAATTCATGTACAAAGGCGAGATTAACTCCAAATTGAATTTTCTTCCAGCAAACCTTTGAGTGATAGAGATCATAATAGAGGGTTTGTTTCTGGCATGTGCCGAAATTAAACGAATAGGCAACGGGCGAGGGCAGAGGTTCGCGATCGTCAGAAGGTAGACAAATTAAAAAGTTGCCAATCATGGACTGAATTTCTTCAGCTTTGGTTTCGGCCGAAGGTTGCGGCGATAGCCGATAAATCGGTTTCGGCCAAAAATCGACCCCCCTCGGTCGGACACTAGTTTGTTCGTTCATTTGGCTCTAGCTCTGACAAATGTGCAGTGAGCTTCAACCTTAAATTAGAGACGATTCCTGACATGAACGTGAACAGTTTTAATTACAATTAGAGTCATGACGACATTGCTGTTATTATCTCTGCTTTTAATGGCTGCGGAATAACGCACAGTTAGATTAATGCGAGGAAGTTAGAAACGACAATTTTTGTTGAAATTTATAACCGTTGCGCATGCTTTATACTTGCTTAATAAAATAATTATAACTGGCCTAGCTATACTACCTAATGAAATAGAAAGGGGGCCAAAAGGGTTTTTGAGCAACCATATCCAAGGCGATAAGTTTAAAGCAACTAGGTGCGGAAATGGTTTCTCTAAAATCCTCTAGAGTCCACCTCTGGAATAATATAGATAGCTATATTAAAACTAAGGCTCGGTTCAGTGTAAAATACGGACTCTCAGTCCCATCCGGTTCCCAGGAAGATGACACTAACACTCGGATAAGACAAGGCTGGCAGTGCAAATTAATTTGATTAGCTCCCGTAAGCTCGATGGAGTTAATATGTGCAACTATTCAATGTCTAGGATATCAATGGAATAATTGGTGTCTATCATAAGCTCCATAATTATGCAGGAGGTGAATTTCGCATATAGTGACTTCGACAGTGCATTCTGCAGATTCTGCTGCTACCGCTTTGCTTTTTCCTTTACTTTTTGCACTTTGCTTCTTTTAGATTTCTTTATTTTTTCACTGCTTTCGGCCGCAACATTTTTGACAATTACCAGTGCCTGTAAATCTTTTACACAAATATTTTCACCGGCTTCCATTGAAAGTTATCAGCACTGTCAGCTAGGCACTGTTTGCCATTACGAGGTATTTTGTAGAACTGTGAACGCTGTCCCTTTCTTTATTTATTAGTGAACATTGAAGGCATTCTTGATTTTAGTTTAAGTTAGTCCCTGCTGTTTTCTTTTACAAAATACACATGGTCATCGTAACCACATTCCGTATTTTCTTTAGATTAGTCTGGAAATCATTATTCTAACACTAATTTTCATTATTTTTAACCGACTTCCCAAAAAGGAGGAGGTTCTATGTTCGACTTCAAGTTTTTTTTTTTTTTTTTGTGTATGTTCACCGATTACTCCGTCAATTGTGGACCGATTTTGAAAATTCTTTTTTTGTTTGATAAAGTATGTTCCGAAATTGGTCCCATTTTAATTTGGTGAAGATCTGATGAAGAACTTCGGAGATATACAACAGAACTCTTCAATAAATAACGGCAAATCTCTCGGGATTGCTGCAATCGCATGTCTGTTTGATGTTTATAACATTCACGCCAGTTCGCTCTTAAGGGGAAAGCAGACCTCTCATTTCACCGGTTATGTTCAAGTTTCATGAAATCTATTCTGGCGAAATAGTTCCCTTACTAACTTGCCTATTAGGTACGTACAACTAAAAAGTGAAAAATAAAAAAACTTTTTGCAAAAAAATACTACCGACTTCCAAATACAAAACTGCAAAGTGAAAAATAACTTAATTTTTTGAAGTCGGTGTCTTTCGTAGGTACCTTTTTCTTGCGTTATGGACACCGACTTCAAAAAATTAAGTTATTTTTCACTTTGCAGTTTTGTATTTGGAAGTCGGTAGTATTTTTTTGCAAAAAGTTTTTTTATTTTTCACTTTGCAGTTTTGTATTTGGAAGTCGGTAGTATTTTTTTGCAAAAAGTTTTTTTTATTAAAGCCTACATTAATGTGTTCTCCTTCTCTATGCTTCTCTACCCTTTACTGCTCATATTCTTCTTTTTCGTCGTTCTCTCACTACTGTGTTTCTCTAAGTTATGCAGTATTTTCCAGTGTGGACCGCTCGCTATTAACTCTAGCTTGCTCTATCAAACGCAATAATCATATCACCGTTTATATTTCCATGCACTTATATTATCAAGTGTACGGTACTATAAGCCTCATATTAGCCGTCTCACATGCATGACGGACTCTAATTGTGACTTATGCGATAATTTAGGCTCAGCGGGTAATAGACAATAACTGCTATGCTGAATTGCTGACCGTCACGGAAATGGAACGCTTTGTGGATTATCAATGTGCCTACCTTCTGCCCGTGCCTTCGCCCGGTTAAAAAATGTTTTTTCATCCCAAGGGAAAACTACCGAGATACAAATTATTCTATGTCCTCCCCAGGGTCTCAACCGATCTCCATACCAAATGTCATCTTAATCGGTTCAACCGTTTCGTCGTGAAAAGGTTACAAACAAACAGGAGTTACTTTCGCAATCATAATATCAGTATGGAAGTATGAATTATTGACGTACTTACTGGTAGGTGTATTTTTTGATAATGAATTGTCTGTAGTTTTGGACTACAATAGACGATAATGAACTCGTGAGGCCCATGAAGCAGTGGTGGCCCAGTGATTATGGCCTTGACTTACGAGTTGGAAGGTCGTGGGTTCGAACCCACACACAGGCAAACGCAGTGATTTGTGTAAATTATTTAATCACGATGCTCCCAAAACGGTAAAAATAAACATCTTGAGGAAAGTGGCTTGTCCTAGAACTAAACATTCAAACACATGTAACAGCCAATCCCTCTTACAGAGAGGAAGACTGTGTCCCAGCAGGGGGAACATTATAGGCTGTGAATATGCATATTAGATGCCAGATGACGAGACCAGTGACCAGACCAAAAGAAGACCTCGTAGTACTACAAAGGAGAATACGGTTTGAGAACTTGAATGTCTTTCTATGAATTGTTAGGATCCAATCCTCCAACACAAAAATCCTAAAAATCTGAAAGGAAAGGTTTTTTCGGAGACATGTTTGCCCAATAGTGGGCCACTACAGCTCATCATCATAATCAGTCTAGGACATAGGGTTCCTCTCTGTGAGAGGGAATGCCCCATGCGGGTTGTCAGCTCATAGTACTACAAATTAATAATGAAGGCGACAAGAAAACACTTATTGAAAAGTCGCAAACCTTACTTCCAAGAAAACACTTCTCGGAAAATTCTAACAAATAATTAAATTACCTTTTGTAATCTATTTTTTTTACGAAGTCTACGCAACGAATAAAGAAGTTCGTTGAAACCACTGAAAATTTTGTTTTCCATAAGTTTTCCCTAAATTGTTTATTAGCTTTATCAATCAATCGTTTGGTTTGCTTTCATTAATTTCGATATCTTGAAGTTTCATTTCTTTTGAAGTTTTCTTCTACCGTGACCCGAAAAGGGTGGGCAATCCTGCTCCAACCCGTACCCCACCCAGCAGAGGGTGGCGAATAATTAGTTTGTGTCCTACTACAAGCTTTATGAGAGACATTTACTGTTTTATGTAAGCCTCATTTTATTCAATTATCACTGTAGATTGTTCCAAGAATGTTTCTACAGGGTCGGCTCTTTCTCTTTGCTCGTGTTTCCTAGTATTCATGTTTGAGGTTATATTAACAAATATACCCTTACACGTGTAAGAACTAATAGGTTGTGTTATTTTATTAATATGTTTTCCTTCACGGTGAAGAAAAACATCGTGAGGATACCTGCCTCCCTAGCAAAGTTACAAACGATTCGTATGGAATCTCTTTCTACAATCGTTAACGCCTTATATTTGTATGGTCTGACCACGTGACTTAACGTTCAGATGTGTCATTCCTATACATTGATTCGTTTTCTATTAGCGTTATCGATTGTAGATTGTCAACTTGGCTACAGGTGCTGGACAAGTTAGTACAAGTTTGTGCTCCATTGCTGCAAGACGTTCAAGTGCGAAGACAAACAAATATATAAATACGCCTATTACGACTTCAGGAAATCACAAAAATCGCACTATTTGAGTAAAACTCCAGTCACTCCCATTCCGAAGATCTTCTTCTACTAACCGGGGGTGTCATTCACTCATATCATCATCCATTCAACCGGGAGACACCGAGCGTCAAACAAATAGACCGGTCCGGCACTCCTCGTATCCTTCGGATTCGCTTGTATAATCTTCACTGAACAATTGTCGAAGTCTTGAATCAAATATCAATGGCGCACAGAAACAGATACAAAGTTAAACCACTCTTACGCCACAACACCCATGAAACGACCTATCCTGATTGCTGAAGTCGATAAATTCTATTACAAAACACGTAATTGAGCATACACCATTATCTGATTCATTGATAAATCTGGCCAGAACCACTAGAACGGATTATTGTAAGCCGGAACAGGTGGAATTTTATGAACCGTAAAAACCGTAATTGAGTCGCGATCCGAACAATTATAACTATTTCCGTTTCGGGCTTCTAAAAAAGGACAATAATGCCTAGTGACGTCATGAGGTCGTATCGATGCCGCACCGCATTGCAATCTGCGGACGCATTCCTTACGTGTGACGTCACACTTGATCCGGCGCATCGACCGAACGTTACTTTGCTTTTAATTGTTTTTTATTGCTGCGTCCGTTGTTAATTTAATAACACAACATAATTTATTCACGTGCTGTTGAACTGAGAAAAAGCCATGACTTTAACGATGATTTTGACCTATGCAGACTTTTAATTAATTGGCAATATTTTACGGGGTGAAAACAATAAACAACAACATAAATAAACAACTTTTACAGTGAAATCATCTCTGAAATATAAAAAAAATAATATGTCGTTATTTTCTAATTAAGCGGAGATAACCACTTCACTCGACAAAATTAACCTACGAAACCATTGTTTTTTTTTTCGCAATTGCATGGTTTCTTAACTATAGACATGGTTGCTTTGGAGATCTGTCATTCAGGTCTCGAACCCAGTATAGACTACAGCTCTAAAAAAGGTTTGAATCTGCTGTATTTACCGAAATGTACCTATATGAGAGATATAAACTTATATTCTATAGTGAAAATTGATCGTATTAAAGGGTGGGTAATTTCAATTTCACCCCCCGAAGATTGCCAACGAACGAAAAGTCACACACTGTACGAACAGTTCATCTCCTTATTCCACCAGTTCACAGGTTTACTGTGAACAAGACAAAGGAGTCCTATCGGCCAGTTGTAGCCAAGTTGACAATCTACAATCGATAACGCTAGTAGAAAACGAATCTGAGTATGGTAATGACACATCTGAACGTTAAGACACGTGGTCAGACCATACAAATAGAAGGCGTTAACGATTGTAGAAAGAGATTCGACTCGGTTTGTAACTTGGCTAAGGGGCTGGCATTGCATAAAATATAGCTGCTTCTACGAGTACGTAAGCTGGTAGCCGATCTCAAGGGAGAGCTAAGATGATTTTAATTAGAGTATAAGACAGCTGATTGAGCTTGGATTATGCCTAGGAACTGGACAATAAGAGCTGGGAGTAAAGAAACTACATAACATAAACATTTACCTATGTTTGCAATATTTGTAAGTATGTGAGTACCATGTTCCTATTTATCAGGTGAAGGAATTTACCTGTTAGTGCTTGTAATACTTTATACCTATATGTAGTATAGTAGTGCTGGGTGCATCATCCTCAGGCATATGAATTTATTAATGTATGTACTTATGTAAATATTGTAAGAAACTTATATTTTTTTAAAGAATAAGTATGGAGTTTGTGCGTTTTTAAGCTACTTTGCCGAATGCACGGTAGAATACATTTTTAACAATTGCAAATTTTAATTTTTAACGTTCAAAAGTGCCGCTTAGTGGCCTAATTGAAATGAATACACTTGACTTTGAATTTAAAAGGTTTACTAGTAGAGAATGCCTTGTTGCATTCATCCCTCTATAAAACACTATTGTACATGAAGTTTACAATACCTTAATGCCTGTATTCCACGGAAAGGTATAGCTAGCTACACGTACCTACTTCGTAGTTCCTACATTAAGCCACCAGTTATGTTCAAGTCCCGTTCGTGTTACAGGAGGCCAGACGATGACAATAAACGGGGCACAAATTTCCGTCAACGAAAATACAAACTAAAAAAAAAATGTTATTGGGAGTAGATACAACTGTCAAATTGTGTTGTCATTCATTCTTAGTTCGGGCCCCGAACGAATCGTCCGTCCCTATGTGATACGTAGTAGAAAACGCCCGAACGAAAGCCGAAACTACGGACTTCGTGCTTAGGGAGTAGATCCCCTGACAGAACACCCGTCGGAGGTACCTGATCGAAGGATCCTCCCTTTTCTATGGAGGTTTGTGGGACTGTACACCATGTTCCACATACCTCCAAAACATTTTCTTTCGTATTTCAATTCGTCAGTGAACGGACATGCAATACATTATATCCTTATTGATAGTACAACAAGTTAAGTAAACATTAAGTGTTGGTCTAGAACCAACATCACATAAATTAGGATTGGCACTGCACTGATAACGGAACGGCACCAATATCAGTGCCAGCGTATTGATACTGTGATAAGGGGTTTGATAAACAGAATAGCATGCCTTTAGCAGGTTGTGCTATCAAGTGGATTTTATTATCGCCATGGAATCATAGATTATAAGACTAATAATTGACTACCACAAATCATGGATGATGCTCTGATGAATGATGATTTTGCAAATAAAAACCTGTTTTACTAAAATATATAACCGACTTCCAAAAGAAAACACTACAAAGTGAAAAATAACCTCAATTTCCGTGTTCTTGGTTTCATTTCTTCGTTTTTTTTAACAAAGGCTTAAAAGATTTTTATTTTTCACTTTTTTGTGGTATAATAATGGAAAAGTTCTATAGTAAGGTACCTGTAATGCCCACAGTGATGCCAGAGTAGATTACCCGAATAACATGTAACTTGAACATAACCGGTAGAATGAGAGTAAACCAGGGTGAACGGTACACATCTGCGTACCTGTTTAGAGCATACTGGCGTGATGGTATGCTATGAAATGGTATAAACAAGAAACAGACATACGATTGCAGCAATCCCGAGAGATTTACCGACATTTATTGAATATTGTATATCGCCGAAGTTCTTCATCAAATCAAAGAATTTTCAAAATCGGTCCACCATTGACGGAGATACCGGTGAACATACACGAAAAAAAAACCTGAAGTCGAACATAGAACCTCCTCCTTTAAAAAGAGGTGTTCTTTTTCTTTCCGGTTCGATGGTTTTCCAGACCCAGTGGACATTGCCACGTTAATAGCAGCTGCAGTGGTGTTCATTAGGTCATCAGTAGAGAAGGTATACGGGCCCTTAAGGCACTCCAGCATAATAATGGGTTATGTTATGAACAGGGCCACCACACTCCGACCGACATGAGGTCATCATCACCATCCTTTTAATGTTCCCACTGCTGGGACTCAAGCCTCCTCTTTGTGAGAGGGAATGGGCAGTAATCCACCACGCGGGCGCAGTGCGGGTTGGTAGATGTCACATATCTGCGAACTTTTGGTTCTAGGACATGTCGATTTCCTCACGATGTTTTCCTTCACCGTTTCCGTGACATTAGGTTTCCAAGATTGGATAAGGGATTAGTGGAATAGTCGTGTTGTCCTTCATTGTAATCCATAGGAATTAGGCAGTAATCATTACTATTTCTACATGGCCGTAAACGTGAACAAAACAAATATAAAGAACAGATTCGCGTTTACTGTTTAATTATTCAAACAATAAATGTAATGTAAGACCTTTATGCTGGCCGCGGCCCAGCGAACACACAAAACACGGTACAAAATAAAATTACGTATAAAATAATTACCTTTGTTTCATTTAATGTACACGTAAATATCAGGCTTCGGACCGTTTGCGAAACCCTTTTGATTTTACGTAAAACTTTTTTTCTTTGCTACCAAAAAGGTTTTACGCGAAGTTTGCAAGCTTTGTCGTAATCAGTGTCGTAAAAAATCGAGTAAATATTCACAGCCATCACTCGGATCGATGAGATCAAGGCGGAAACTTTAGACACCTCTCTGCTCAGATAGCACAACCTCATTTCGAAATCTACCCCCACAGCAAACTTTTAAAACCATTCACAACTTCTGTATACTCACATTTGCATTTGAAATTAGATATTTTTTATGTCTATGCCCTAGAGTTCTGCAGTTGTACATACTAAGTGGGGAGACATTATTTCTGGTCTGGTGGTAAAAGAAATGTTAGTATAGAATGTGTAAATGTTGTGTGTTATCATGGCGAAAGTCGTAAACTTGAACTGTGGAAACGGTTATTGAACTAGTAGATAGGGGCTTGGGTTAACAAAACATGACATTATTCTTAAACGTAATACTTTCAATCCCTAAAAAATATCTCTAAAATCAACAGTTTTGAGGGTTCCGTACCCAAAAAGGTAAAAACAAGACATTATTCTTAAACGTGATACTTTCAATCCCTTAAAAATATCTCTAAAATCAACAGTTTTGAGGGTTCCGTACCCAAAAAGGTAAAAACGGAATCCTATTACGAAGACTCCGCGGTGGTCCGTCTGTATGTCCGTCTCTCACCAGGATGTATCTCATGAACCGTGATAGCAAGGCAGATGAAATTTTCACTTTTTTTATTTTGCTTTTTTTCTTGACTCTAGTCTAGGTCAGAGGTGACAGAGACGACGATGGAGTGAGCTTACCCAGAAGAAGCCTGTTCACTCTAACTTTGAAGAGATTCGGGATGATGGGACAGATGATGAATTTCTGTTGCCGCTATAACAACAAATACTAAAAACAGAATAAAATACATATTTAAGTGGGATACAACAAACGTGATTTTTTGCCGTTTTTTTTAAAAGAATATTTTCATAACGAACACGCTGAAGAAGTGGTCGCCTCGTTAACACATTTCATGTCCTCCCGAAATTGAAAAGGTCGTACTTGTACGATCTCCTAATTAAGTTCTGTCCACAATCCACATTCATCTAGGGAGGGACATCGCATTGCGAGTCGACGACCTATAAAGCCTTTAAAAAATAAAAGAAAAACTTCGCTCGTCTTCTTTTAAATCTAGAATTTATTTAGCCTCATACTGGCTTTTAAAAAAAAGGCTATATTTAGAGTATTATTACACGAAGTGAAAGCTGAATTTTTAATGGAATCCTTTTGAGCGAGTTAGCCACTACAATTTGACCTTTGGCTTCGCCAATAATCCCTTTCTTTACGCCCCGCGCTCGAACTTAACAAGCAACGAGGTTTTAAAAAAGCTTATTTTATTTTTAGTTTAGACTAGCTGTCCCACACGGGTTCGATGCCGTTAACTGGCTACCTACCCTACATACATTACTGTTGCGTAATTAAAGCATAGCACGCACTGTGATTTTTATTCGCGCGAATTATTTTCCGCGCGAATTTTTTAGTACTATTTGAGCGCCTTTTTTTTCCGCAGTGCGTGCAGCTTCATACAGGGCACAGATGCGCGGAAAAAAATTCGCGCGAATAAAAATCGCAGTGCCTGCTAAGCCTAAGGCATGGCACGCACTGCGATTTTTATTCGCGCGAATTTTTTTCCGCGCATTCTGTGTCCTATGGAAATGTATGAAGCTGCACGCACTGCGGAAAAAAAATCGCGCCCAAATAGTACTAAAAAATTCGCGCGGAAAAAAATTCGCGCGAATGAAAATCGCTGTGCGTGCTATGCCTAAACCGTTTACGCAGCGCCTTGCTCCGCTCCTATTGGTTGTAGCTTGATGTTATATAGCCTATAACCTTCTTCGATAAGTAGACTATCTAACACAAAAATATATTTTCAATTCCTACCAGTTGTTCCTGAGATTAGCGCGTTCAAACAAACAAACTCTTCAGCTTTATAATATTAGTATAGACTAGCTGACCCCCGCGGCTTTGCTCCCGTCAACTGGCTACTCTATCCTGCCTACCCTGCCTTTTCTGACTATCCTGCCTACCCAGCCTAACCTGCCAACCCTGCCTACTCACTCGCAATGTAATAAATATAAAATTTCATAGATAATAATATAATTATGTACAATTTAATTTGGAATAAAGTTGAGTCCCAATGGTCTCGGATATTGTCCGGGGAACCTCCCTAGCTCGTAGACTCCGCCTTGTTTGTAGAGGTAGGCGCCGTATTCAAATACAAAAAAAAAAACCCTGCCTACCCAACCCTACCTACCTAATAATTTTTATCTATCATCAATAGTTTTCTCAGCGCACGCCAAATAATGAATTTTATAGGCAACATTTTGCTACCTTGGGTTACATTATTGCAATTTTCATAAGGACCTCTAATTTTTTTGAAAATATACAATAGCCTATGACACTCAGGAATAATGTAGCTTACTTACTAGTGAAAGAATTTTCAAAATCGGTTCAGTAAATCCAGAGATTACCCCTTACAACGTCACAAACTCATAAACTTTACCTCCTTATAATATTAGTATAGATTTAATAAAGATATCTCTACTAGCCTAAGTAAAACGACGGAGAAACTACTGTTTGAAAATGCATTTTGTCTAATTCTCACGATTTGCTGTGATGTAGTGAATGGGTTGGAAAACCGCATCTATACTAATATTATAAAGCTGAAGAGTTTGTTTGTTTGTTTGTTTGAACGCGCTAATCTCAGGAACTACTGGTTGGAATTGAAAAATTATTTTTGTGTTGGGTAGTCCATTTATCGAGGAAGGTTATAGGCTATATAACATCACGCTACGACCAATAGGAGCGGAGCATCAATGAAAAATGTTCCAAAAACGGGGAAAATTTATTATTTTTGAGACGCAACGTATTTAGAGTAGGTGGGCTAGCTTGGTAGGTAGCCAGTTGACGGGAGCGAAGCCGCGTGGGACAGCTAGTTATGTATAAAGCAAGATGGGTTGTCGGCTGTCCCGTAGGGACCCATTTTCTTCAATAGATTCTCGGAGTCTTTTCTTGAATTGAAGTAATCGTTGCCGCTTCACCAGCATTTGGTTCTTAAATTGAACTTAGGTTATTCCAGATCCGATTTGCTTTAAATTGGTACTTCTAGAAGCCAATGTAGAAATCTTCATAATCAATAGGGAAGTTGCTGGATGAATATCTTCACCCAAGACTCGACCATGCACCGAAAATTAGCTTCTTTCACTCTTTACCACACAATAAACCAACATTCATAAAGATATTCTGTCAAGCAATCTGTTTTGCGACCACAATATATTGCGAATACAAAAAAATTGTGTTGTATAAACTCAATTTATTTTTTGGATTATATAACTGCACAGCACATATGTGAGTACTATGTACCAACTGTAAATCTACCATTTACTGTACCTATGTGTCGTTCGTTGACTTCAATGTGCCCTGGCAGTTGAGTGTGTCATGCTCTCTCTAATGTCTTTCTGATGGTGGCACATGTGTTGGATCATTCGGTTCCCTTCATGATGGTTGAGCTGAGTGGTGCCGATCCATGTGTCATGTTCGTGAACGGGCGCCGTCAGTTGGGATTGGTCATATCTTAGCTGCCTCCGCCTGTTTTTAATTACCTATTTATTGTATTTTTAATTGTTTGTTTTACTCTAGACGCTTTTAAGTGGGTTTTTTTTTTACATCTTTCTCACATATATGTATTTTTCCTACAAGATTAGTGTAACCAAATACTTGTAAAACACATTTTTTTTTTTTAAAAGAGTAAGTTTGGAGTTTCTTGTCCGTTCTTCTCCATAACAAGCTACATTTCCGAATGGACGGTAGAATCAATTATTATTACATTTAATTTTTATTTTTGACGTTCGAAAGTGCCGCTTAATGGCCTAATTGAATAAAGAAATTTTGATTTGATTGATTGATTACAGGACAGTTCCTGATGTTGTAGATCCTGAAAGATGATGTTACAGGATCTCCAACGTCCGGAACTTATCTGAGATTGGGCGAATATTATTCCCAACCCGCAGAAACATTGTCATTATTTTCTTTTTAACTGACTTCAAAAAAGGAGGCGGTTTCTCAATTCGACAGTATAAATGTTTTTTATTTTGTGTGTTCGCGGATAACTTTGTCGTTTATGAACCGATTTTGATAAAGAAACCAGGATATGATGATGGCATCCCAGAGAAACCGAGGGAACTCCTTAAACATTATAGGCATATAGCGATTTTGGTATTTTTATCAACAATGGAATTATTTACAATCAGAAAGTACCATTTGGTGAAATGGAACTGATGAAGAAGACCGCAGATGGCCACTGGAACTCCTTATTGATAAGTATGTCACGGGTATAAGATATATAGAATAGCTTAGCGACTGTGATGAAGCAAATACTTATAAATAAATGGTACTGAGGAAAATGGTAATATCGAACTGCTCTGATGATGAAGCCGGAAGGTAGGCACTGGTACTCCGAAATAAAACAATGGATCCTAGTCGTGTTTGGGCTTATTGAAATCGTCATGAGATTTAGCTACATACGAGTACATACATAAACTCACGCCTTTTTCCCAATGGGGTAGGCAGAAACTACAGAACGCCACCTGCAGATTTAGATACTTTGGCTATAAATGATTTTCATGTTATTTGGAGGTACCTACCAAAACTAAAAAGAGATAAATAAAAAACATTTTAACAAAAAAAAAAACAAAACGGTCGGTGTCGAAAAACGGAAAACAATAGGTACCAAGTACAAGACTTCGGAAAAGAAAGTTATTTTTCGCTTTGTAGTGTTTTGTTTTGGAAGTCGGTTTGTTTCAATGAAGTCGAAGGACAACTTCGATGATTCTAACTTACAACCCGGTAAAGCACATTCCTAGCACCCAGTTAACCACTAATGTATGTATGTAGGTGCGATAACATGAGGCTCATATTACGTATATAATGAGATGTAGATAACCCGCGCTTTAATTTAAATATTGAATTTAGTTTCTTGTGCTACGTGTAGTGTACACAAGAATTTGAATACGCAGGCTATTCGAGAAAACAATTTCGTATAAGTATGTTTTTAGTAGGATTCTATAACTTGGCGTAGAAGTTTGTTTGAGTAAAGATATGTGGTTCGTTCTGTGGTTACTTTGCTTGTTAATGCATAGAGTATCTACTTGTATAAAGAGAGCACTTTCCTCCGTTCTCATCGCAAATTTAGACTGTTTAACTCTATCATTAAGACGACGACTAACGCCATCGACTTGAGGGAACAAAACGCACACTCGTTTCACACCCGCGCGACTCAATATTTTGTAGATTTTTGTACTTTCCTTATTATTCCATGACTTAAAAAAAAGCCTCAGAGCAAAATGTAGATAACTAAATTGTCTTTGAGATGGTATCAATTTCGTTAAAATACGCCCAGCAGTTTTGGTGCAATTGTCGTGTTTTTGACCGTTTTAGTTTAGACATAACTTTACAAATTAATTACACTATGTTATACGAACAAAACTCAAAATGTTCTTAGACCAAATTATGTAGAAAATGGTCCAATGTAAGAAAAACATTTAAAAAAAATTACGACTAGCCGTTTAGACGTGATTCTCATTTTAAAATCAGCTACTCGAGGGTATCTGCGCCTTAATTCATGATCATTCAAGAAATATACACTTGCCCAAGTTCCCAGCAGCCAGCACTATCTAAAAACACACTATTTCATAGAAAGGTACTACCAGCAAAACATCAACTAAAGGCAGACATAATTAGTCAGAAACGTTACAACAAAGGGGGATTTGGGAAGATGTTGCAACTGACAGGATACCCTTGCTTTGTGCATCTGAACACCAGACAACTACAATGGTGACTTTACAGATGAAGATACCTGTATTACGTAGGTATATAGAAGGCGAAAAAAGTTAATAAACAAAAACCCGACCGCTAAGAAGCGAACTAAAAAGATGTAAACAAGAAGAAAATCATTCTGTGCAGTCGGAGGACATATTCGGGAGCTGGCTGGCCACCTGATTCTCCGACTGGCAAAAAAAATTGGAAACCCCCAATGATATTCAAATAAACAGATATGTTATGAGCGCGCGCATTGTGAAGACTCGAATAGGTCACAATTGTGACCTTTTAGTCTTTAGTTTATGTCACGCATGGCGAAGAGCGACAGGCTTTGTTGAAACAAAAACAAAATAAAAAAATGCCATCGTGTGTATTTGTAATTTATTTATTTATTGATTAAAATAAATATTTTTTAATGTCAGATGAATGACAAGTGTGTTTTGTGCTGCCGCTGCTGCGCGGAACACTTTTTTCAATTGTTTTGTGAGTGTATAACGTATCTGTTTATTTGAATATCATTGGAAACCCCACAATATGGCGCCCAAAATCCGCCATATTTGCTTTTTTTAACGTAGCTTATCTAAGAACACTTAAGCGGTCAAGACGTATCTAACTAATAATTAATCGGACTAGCGAATTGAAAGATATAAGGTAAATAAAAAAAAAATATGCTCGAAAAACATAATTATCTCTTTCCTTGCAGTCGGGTAATGATGTAAAGTAAAAAGCAAATAATGTGGCAAAACTACTCATATATAAAACCTGTCCCAAGAAGGACGAAGGACAAAGATACCAACTTCCATGTCTTATCTAGCTTGAAGCAAGAAATTCCGCAAAATAAAAATGTCAATATCAAGGTGCGAAACCGCAATTTTATCTTATCGTGTCATAAAAGTATCAATGCAATATCAGTTTTATCGTGCAACGGCAATACCGTTGAAGACACGTCGTGAAGAGAAATGCAGTTTACGTAAGACGTATTAAGGCGTATATATTCCACAATGTTGACGCAGTACTGGCCGTGCGCCCGCTCGATGCCTAAATGTAAATATTGAACCTCCTATTGGACAGTTTTGTTTGCAAAATATTCTATTGTTCTGTTATGAAGAAATTCTAGCCATCAATTTTTGTGTAAAAATATTTTAAACATCCAAGTCGTTATGGAAGTTTCTAAAAATAGCGAAAAAATATCGTGTTGTTCAATATTTTTCAAAGCAAAACTATAAGTTATATTTCAGAAATAATGTATATGAATGATAAAAAAAAAAAAAAAAATGTTCAAACCTTTTAACCTAGCCGTTACTAGTGGTCTCTCATGCCATACAAAGAAACCGTGCCGACGAGACGTTCTATACTGATTATTTTTTGTACATCGATCGCGTCCGGTTCCATTCCGTTCCTTTCCACGGATATAGATGCTGATCTATCTATCGCCGTGGAACGGAACCGAACGCGATCGATTTACAAAAAATAATCGGTATAATCAGATGAAAAACTCTAGTTACAATATAAGTTTTTAAGCTGACATGGTCACAATCATTAGAATTAATATTTGTTTCGGGATATTTACCATGTAGTAAATATCCCGAAACAAATATTAATTCTAACTCTAGTTACGTCGGCACGGTTTCTTTGTATGGGATGAGGCATCTGTATGCTAGTATTATATTATCTGTACCTGATTAAGGAGTATGCTTTGGTAAGTAACCGTTTTACGGCACTAAAGCGGTGGAAGGCCCTTAAATATATCGCCGAACGAGGTACCTAATTGATGTAGGTACAGTGTAGCAAGAAATAGTGGAGTATTCAGGTATCGATTGCATTCCCTCCTGCCAATTGCCAATGCGGCTCCCGTGCCGAGATTCCCATTCTATACATACTGATTTACACCTTAACTCGATCGGTAATCCATTTAAGAGTCGAACTTAGTGTATATCTATTTTAGACTCAATCAGATGAAAATGGATTACGATCGAGAGGTATTAGTGGTAAGTTAAGTTGGGACGAGGTCTGTGTGTCTGATTCTGGATTAAAATTTACTGGAATATATAGTTACAGTTTATTTTGACTTTGATATTGTCTTCAAGGTTGAAGCTTTTTAGAGTGGTGTTTGCACTGGCTCAAATATCATTAGGTAGGACTTAGGTTAGGGCTTTCATGGCTTGAGAGGCACCATGGCATCCTCACTTTTCGCCTGACGCAGATCCTCACCGGACACGGCTATTTCAGGAGGTACCAGTTCAGGATAAGGCGGGAGGAAACGCCCGAGTTTCATCATTGTGTGGATCGCCCAGAGGACACGAGCAACGCCGTGTCCTCGTGGAAGCGATCGGCGGTGGCGACATCTCGCGTCCGGCTTTGGTTCAGGCCATGGTACGGAGCGTGAGGGCCTGGGAAGCTGTCACCTCCTGCGAAGCAGTATTGCTCGCGAAGGAGGACGCGGAACGCGTGAGAGAGACAAAACGGAGACGCCCTCACACCTCTAGCCACCACAGGAGTCGCATGACGTTTCCCGGCCACCGTAGGCGCGGGCTTGCGGACGGCGAGTAACGGGTAGCTCGCCGTCAGATAAGGACCAGGCCCGGGTCGACGGCGCGTTGTGTTCCACGCTCAACTGAAGGAACACGGGTGGGTTTTAGTCAGTAACAGTCTGACGCGCCCTTCCGCTTCACCCAGAGCGGGAGAAATCATACTTCAACTTCCCAACAAAAAAAAGGTAGGGCTTTCAAGGCATTTGGTGGTATAGAAAACACACAAAATATAGGCACTACGGAATTGAATAACGTTTGAAGTCCTGATGTAGGTCCTAATCCTAACACCACAGCAAAAATATCGTCGAACCGTTAAATTTTGCGGATAGCCTAAATATTTCCGGCAACCACAGAGTACACACATCAATACGATATTCTATTAGGACTATGAGCAAAAGGAGAATTTATGTGACGTCTGTGTAAACACACAGTAAAAGGGTACGCCCAACAACAAGAATAGAAAATATCGTGTGAGAAATTTTAAAGGTTGGGCATGTGTTTTTCACGAGAAACGTCGAAATACAAACAAAGATTTATACCAGCTCTTCTTTTTAATCCCTTGTTTTGTATACCACAGAGAAATCTGGACGGTTGAGATAGCAACACACAAAGCCACGTGCCAACAGGCGTTGGACAGAATTCGTAGAAGCAGAATAATATAACATGATATCCGGAAAGGTAGTACCTGAATACTGAACTAAATTCTAAACTTGAATATAGTAACGTAACAGAATAACTGATACTGTTCTAAGTTACCGAATCCTTATCTTTATGCAATATCCAAAGTCTATTGAAATGTATTTCTCGTTTCCGAATCGATAATGTGTAGGAGACAGCATCGCCATCGCGTCGCTTTATTAAAATTCAGATAGAATACGCAGGGCCTTTAATAATTTACCAAACAAAGCTGCCATGCCGTAATACCCAAAATAATACCAGCAGCATGAAATATGCAAACCTACTATCAATATTTGGGCTGATTTGCCGCTACGCAAATAAAAAATACGCCAAAATTTCTAATTTTACCTCACAATTAATTAGACAGGACTCATTATCACCAATAAAATTTATGAAAAACAACAGCAAACGTAATGAAATATTAATAAAAGTAATGCGAAACTTCCGTGTTCACAACCTTTGCGTCAGTACCCAGTTCTTGCGATTCGGATATTATTTTGGAGCGCTTTCGAGCCAAGACATTGGGTACGGGATCTGGTTACATAATAACCTCAAATGGGCAAACTGTCCGCGGAGGCAAGAACATGCTCCGACCAAACACATATTGTTCCTTTAATTGTATTCGAATTCCGACAGTGGTCCGTTCTTTTGAAAGAGGATGTCCCCGATGACCGTCTGTACCGTGGTTTAAACCGTATTCGGAGAGATGGCAAATTAAACGTAAAGCAGTAGTGAAAGAAGCACAGCCGTGGGACCGCAATCGCCGTACGAGGAATGGAATAAGTCAGTCACGCCAGCAGACACACGAGCGACAAAGGCAAAATAAAAAAGGCATAAATAGGCACATTTCGCACGTTAGGTGTGCCACCGCCGCCACTTGGAGTTTCATCTGTATACAACTGGGTTATTTTTAATTTTCTTTATTTCTTCATTCGTATCGCCCACCGCAAAATCACGAACAGTTCCGAACCATACTTCTTCAAAGACTGATGTATTAATATTTAGATTGGTAATAGTAAATTATTGCAAAGGACGGGAAATAAGCAATTGCAGGTCGAGTATGAATACGAGACAGGCAATTGCCATTTCCACCAAGGCATATTTAGTGCTTTTCTCAAAAGAATGCAGGCAAATATTTTTATTTTTTTTATATTTTACATTTAATTTATTAAAAGTTACAACAACATTGCTGGAGCATTGTAATGTTCCAAATTTAAAAACGCTCCTGCAATGGATTTGATCAACATTGCTGGAGCGTTGTAATGTTCCAAATTCAAAAAACGCTCCTGCAATGGATTTGATTTTCTTTGTCCGTAAATTCAATACTTAGCGTGTTCTGTTTTCGAAAATAATGACAATATTTGCATGCATGTTTGAGAAAAGTATTCTTACATAAACATTTAGAAATATCGATGTTCATTTACAAATAATTCTGTTCGATAACGAGAAGCGGGACAACATTACTCAAACAATGAGAACGACAGAACAAAAATGTGATTATATGATTACAAATTCTCGTAACATCCTCAATTTCTGTGAAATAAATCTCTGTAAGGACGCTACGAATTTGGAGTGGTTAACCTTGTACCGTGGAAATGATACGATACGAAAACAAACGCGATTCTGTTACTTATTGTAGACATATACGTTTTTTGTGACCCCCGAGACATATCAATTACTTAGCTTGGAAATAAAAAAGGCGTCGAGACGAGAAACGGGTGGAGAATCAGAAAATTGGTCGGCAGAACCTATTCCGAAAGAATCCGGTGGCACTTCCTTGTATTACGTGGCAGGCACAAAGGTGATAAGAATACTAAATAGACGTCGAAAAAACGGAGCTTCAAATGTAGCATTTACGGCGGGAAATGTGGATCACTCAGGGAAAGTAATCCGCCATAATTACGAGTACAAATTGTTGTGTCAAGTGCGCTGGGTATTGTGTTGCTAGTACACCACTGAGCCAATAGGAGTGTCGGTCTAAATGGAATCGTGTTGTTCATAAAATGATCTCACTATACAAGATGCGATGGAAATGGAACACCGCCTATCAGTGCGGTCAGTTATTGTTTTTACATACACAGAGCAAACATTATACAGGTTTCCACAATAGACTATTGTGGTTTGTCCTGCGAATCAATGCGAGCCTCTATTTTTAATAGCCAGTGAAAATACGTTATGGATAGAGCTCTTGAACAAACTCAATAGGCGTTTTGTCCCATGGGTTGAAGGATATTCGTTATTGTTGAATGGTAGATCTATTTCTGACGAATATTCGGTGGCGGAAGCTCTGCTGGAGAATGAATATATAATCGAATAACGCTTTTCAATTGTCAGAAAACCTATCTTCCCAGAAATTGCTTCAGTGATTTACACAAATGTTCAAAGGCAACATATCTTGGAAATGTAATTAAAAATGCATCCGTAACCGAGTTTCGTTGCGAGTAGAATCGAATCAAATGTTTGGCAAATTCGCTAGACCATTGAGACGTCTATAAAAAAGACAGCCAAAGATTTCGGATCGGATATCCAATAAGTAACTATCATTGTTTCTGACAGAATTAGAACAGCATTGATTGCTAAAACAGTTTCGATTAATTGTATACAATAATCTTTGTTGCACTACGGGTAAAGAAACCTTGAATATGCAGTTTTTCCTTATACGATGAATACGAGTATATAGAGTGGTTCTGCGGTGTTAGTATAACTAATCGATACAGTGTCAGCCAAGTAATCGAGATCGGAAATTCGCAATGACCAATTCTTACCCAACTGCAGCCCTATCTAAGAAATCAAATCGTGAATACCTGCTAGTTAAATCGGGATCAAAAACGACCCTGCACTGTGGTGGGTTGCACAACAAAATGAGACAAAATTTTGCAAGTGCAATAACTTGCGAACTTGTTCTGAAATTCTCGAACAATGGCTTTAAAATGAAGAAATCCTGAGCGAATTCTTTGGATTCCCCTAGCAGTAAAATACGAGAACATTAGGAGTTAGGAGCAGTAGATAGAACAACACTAAATTCCAGTTGAAACAACCAAAGTTAGTTCCTAATTAAAACTTGATGTTAACGAACATAAACATTAGTTATTTAGTTAGATATAACTAGAGCTTAGAGCTGTATCAAGTCAGTGTTCAGCTTCCGGCTAGACACACGGAAACTTGTCACAATGCAAGGGTATATGATGTCTATTGAAACGCGACAGCTTCCAGCGGTGGCTGTATAATTCAGACAACCGTATAGTTCCCAGGTATGGCATTAATATGTATTTGCGTTGATACTAAGCCATATACCAGACTTACGGAATTTTGGAATGTTCCGTTGTTATATATTGACACAAATATGATGAAATAGGACATTATTAAAGCAAATGCGTGTAGAAAAGACACTTTGAAGGCTTTACAAGTACCATACGAAGTGCTACTCGTAAAAGTCGAGATTATATCCGAGGTTTCGTTAATATTCCTATTATCTAGGCTCAGGAAAAAGGCAAGAAGCTTAGGTTTTTTTCACTGGATCTAACACATTTATTTCATCACCAATTTGACCCTTAAAATGAGTTTTCCTTAGTTGAAACCTAACTAAATCGTTTTATCGTGCCCGAACGTGGTTCGTCCGACGACTTTTTTTGTGTCAACAAAATCCAAGTTGATGGAAAAGGCTTTTATTTATTTATTTAAGGAATTGTACATCAATGTGGAATCGACTGACAAAATATGAAGACAAGAGAAACAACACAGAATATATAAACAGACTAGCGACGCGCCCCGGATCCTGCCTCCCCGGAAAAAATTAAATACAAAAACCTTCCTCGTTTATCGTTTTTTTTATTAGTGAAAACTTTATCAAAATGCGTTGCGTGGTAAAGAAGAAGTTAGGGGAGAAACAGAAATGATCTCGACAGACGCGGACAGCGAATTTGTTTTATAGTCCATTAGGACTGAGCAAAGGTTTTCACATAGAGTCTTCGATAAAGAGTAGAATAATTTCCGTCTTATAGAATCTGTCCTGACCAGAATTTATTTATAGCACAAATCTTGTAAAGCTTTACAATCTAGCTAAATAAGAAACCGAAAAAGCCATTACCGCCATTCAAAGCGAAACTTATAAGGAAAGATAGTATCTCAGGTTTCGAACTTTCGATCCTTTTCAGAAAGAAATGGAAACTCGGGCTGTTTTGGCGTTTACCGTGTACCTTATCCTTGAAATATGGCCAAACTGGGAAAGGGTTTGAAGGACGGAAAAATTACGAGACCATTATAAATATTTTGTGTCCTGTAATTAAGATTTCAGCCCCATCGACCATTCGTTCTGCGAGCTAGAAAAAAGAAAGTTCTGGAGTGGCGACCGCGAACCCGAAGACGCTGTGTTGGAAGGCCTCCCACCAGGTGGACAGAAGACCTGGTGAGGATGGCGGGCATCCTCTGGATGCGAGATAAAAGACCACAAATAAATTGGGATAAGGGCAAGAGTGATGAACTGCACGGAGAGCCATGGAGCGTTCCATGTCTGGTATAAACATCGGTTCCCAGCGCTTAGAAATAAAATAAATATCACTAGATGGCACGATATGAATCGATTTGTTATTCAATTGTGTGTAAATAACATTTTCTAGAACTGTTCATAAAAAATGTATTTTCTTGTTCAATCAACACTTCTAAGCACAAAATTATGGAATATTGGGCTCTTAATTCACATTTCAAAGATTATTTGGACGGATCTTTTTTTTTTGTTAATTCCACTAGATGGCGCGGTTTTAAATTTCTGAGGCATGCCACAATTTTTTTAATACGTAACTTAAAACATTTTGGTACAATGAAACTGTAAAAACGTTCAAAAAATAATATAAAACAAATCGTCACTGTATTTAAAGAAAAAAATGTCACGAATCGAGTAATATCTTTTACTTGCAATTCGCTGCTAACACCATCTATACGTGGAAAGGGACCGAACGCGATCGATGTAAATACTTTTAGTAAATAGTTCGTTTCTTTGTGTGGGATGAGGCATATGAATGCTAGCATGAATTATTATCTGTGGCGTAAAGCTATTATACCGAGTCCAAACATCGAGATCCGAAGACGAACGAGTCTTCGATATCGGAAAACGTGTTATGGAACTCAAATGGAGTTCGGCAGGACACATGGCAAGACGCGGTGATGACAGGTGGAGTAAGGCAGTAACCGAGTGGCATCCAAGGACAGGCAAAAATAATGTTGGACGTCCGGCAGCGAGATGGGCAGACGAGATTGTTGCCATCGCAGGTAAAACCTGGACAAGAGTGGCACAAGACCGTGGGGATTGGCACAAGACTATAGAGGCCTATGCCCAGCAGTGGGCAAAGTCAGACTGCGGAAGATGATGAAGATGAACTAAGAAAAAGCTTGGTACATGTTCTTAAACGGTCCCCACTGTTAAAGTTCATAGTGGAACAGGGATTTCAACCAACCATCAAGGATTCACTTATAAGATTTCGTTTACGATTAGAATAATACCACTAGTATCTACCCCAGAGGACTTACTCTTTGTTATATCACTCTGGAGATCTTGGACTAATCAACTTAATATTAGAAGCATGTTTTAATGCAAACTCTAACTTATCTGCAATGCATCAGCTACATGTAGAAGATACTTCTAAACAACGAAGCTTCTAAAAACAAATGTTAAGGTTCCCCTAGTCAACAACGGCACGAACTATTTTGTGCGCGGGGTTAAAATGCATGCTGTCTCATCCGACAACACGTGCGAAAGAGATTGATGGGGGATGAGCAGTAAGAAGCTAGTTCTCGTACGAATTAGCACTTTTGTAGCGAAATGGATAATGATTTGGGACGAAAACGAGCGCGCGAAATTTTATGAACAGACCTTTGGGAGCATAGAAATCTAAAATACAGGAGAAGTGGTAAGGGGGCGTGTCGGTGTCGGCGCGATGTGGGCCGACGGCGCATGTCATAGAGAAATGGCCGACTCCGCGAACTAGTGCACTTTCGACCGTGATCGTGATAAGTTATAAGAATGCCGTGTTGTTCAGTGGTTTCTTGTTAAAACCGAAGCCGAAACCAAAACTTTAAAAATCATGGAATCACTTACCATATGTAAGAACAAGTATTTTTCTATATTTGTCTTTAAAATCATGAAAAACAACAAATCTTAAAATATTTCTTGGTTCTACTATGTTATTTTGTTTTCAAATATCACAACGACTGTACTATACTTGCGTTAAATACATTGCTTCTTAAACACTACCTAAGTTTGTCGCTAAGTGACTGGACAAGCAATGTAAACATTACCAAAAGATACTTTATTAAGCGAACGCGTCGCGTAGTACGTCCGCTGCTTCTTGCGACGAGTTAGTGATGTGCCTGTGCAGATCCACTAACGTAGGCTATCGACAACAATGTCGATTGACGAATGATATATTGCTATTATAGTTTATTTTTCAATTTGTTAACCGTTTTAACCCGGTTGGAAGATCGATGTGAAATAATGTTTATTACTTATTTTGATTATTTTACAGCGTAGTAGAGAAATGCGTAACCAATTTTCGTAAAGTAAGTTAATAAAATTTTAGATTAATAATCGGTGGAGTGTGTTTTGAATTATTGTATAAACTTTATGCTCGTGCTATTTCCTTACTTATTTATGGTTATTTTATTTTACTTCCGTCAATGCTTCCAATGCATTAAAGTAATCAGCATGGTTCAGAATTCAGATAATATATTAGTGACTTTTGCTTAAAATAAGTCAACATATAGCTATTTATTTGTTATGCATGGCTGTTTGTTTTCATATACTCGTATTTAAGAATTTCTTTACTAACTAGCTTTTTTTATAACAAAAACCTGCGAGGTAATTGCGTTACACACTTACAGTAGGAATCGGTTTCATTATGACAGTTCAACAACATTCATTGCGTTATTTACTTTGTTGAGCAGACCAATTTTTCGAACATTTATGAAGCAATGGATTAGAAATATGCTTCAAAGTCATTCGATCTTGAAATGACAGTATTGATCAGCTGTACGAGCAGGCACAATTTGACGAAGAAGTTAGTACGCTTGTCCAAGACTTGCCGGATTTTGGCTCGCAGGCCATTTCTTACATTGCGGGATTTGTTGTGCATGGTTTAATAAAAACTATAAAATGTGAGACATGCACTGGTGCGCTACTTGCCGACAAATATGAAAAAGCACATAATTTTATAAAGTATAAGGACAAAGGCGGACTTATGTACCCATCTCCTGATGTCGTCATGATTTGTAAGAGACTGGAAATAGTCATAAAAACAGCTTGTCTCACCGATGATGCACTAACAGTTAAAACTAAAAATGTCAAACAGGAACTCATGGCAAAGACTTTGCCACATTTCATAGGATTAAATCCTTTGATAATATTAAGTTTCACCAATTTGAGCAGTCCCCGATGAATAATCACATAATATTTCTCATCAAAACAGTCATGGAAAAAAAAAGAATTTAAGATTACATTTTTGACAAAAAATGCCACCCCAGTAATTTCAAAGCGTCAAGCGCTGCAAAAATACCTATACTTTACAGGTCAGTGAGTAAAACACCATAGCAGGGTTCAATAATAGGTAACTCCTGTTTCAATACGCTATGACGCCCTAAACCAACGTAACCGGATTTTTGATGTTTTTAATTTTTTGATTTACTTAATACTATTTTTTTGCTACATATTGTTTATTTTTATCATAATATTTTCTGGACATGTTGTTTTTTATTTATTTTATTTTCAGGACACCAAAAAAATTTTTGTACGATAATAAATGGAAAAATCGATAACATTCCAATTTAGTCAATCACTAGCGTATATGTAAAATAAATTGCTTTTGCACAGCACAACGATAGCGATCGAGGTTTTTGTGTGGGTAAGTTGTACGGTGCATGGTAAATAAACGCTGTGTTTGTTGGGATAAGGTTTATAATTGATTGTGTAGTACGTTCTGATTTAAGAAATGCGTATGTGTGCGCGACTGTGTATCTATTGCCTTTACTAAACTGCATGTGTAGTAGTTGCAGTGTGGTAGGGGCAAACTGGAGACACAGGTTTCCGATATATTTTCGCCTACCGGGCATATCTCCTTGTTTATTATATCTATGTTTGGGAGTCTAGATATCATGAAAAAACTACTAAATGTATATTTTCAAAATAAAATTATTTGGATTGTTGAATTACTAATCTAACCATGTATGGAGGCCGTTTTGCAATTTTCCTTCTTCTTATGGTATTTATTGCCGCCCAAAGATGCGTTAAAATTAGTGTTGAAAAATGGAACTTTGGACACTCATAACTTCCAAATATTGTATTTTTTTACTTTTCTGTTTCCATACAGGGCTAGATAATGATGAGACAAATTGATATCATTTTTTTATTTTGAAAGAACACCGTCAAATAGTGGAGTAATCGCCAGACTAAGTTTGTATGAAAAAAAATCGACTAGTGTAATCTTAAGATTACCTTCCAATCAAACACCAAAGTCTGAGTCGCTATTGGGTGTCATTGAATTTTGCAGACACAAGGCTCCTAACGTCCTTTACTTAACTTTACTGGAAAGACAGTGAAAGGACATGGATTCCTTGAATAATTGATTCAATAAAGGTTCCACTTACCGATACAGTGTTCCAGAATGTATTTTCTTCACGCCGTCCATGTCTGCTGTGGTCTTCTTATCATTTCTAAACTCGACCGCCGATACCCTAATGGCAACTCAATGTTGTGCAACTTAATATCATCATGAGCTGTTCTTGATTATTGGCGATGTTGATTCAATTCACCTGAAACAAACAGTTGTATGATCAAAACAAAGTTGAAAACTTCAAACTAGGTCCCGCCACTTAGCGCGGCCATTTGCACGAATAAAAATGTAATAATAACTTGAATAAAAGTTGGAATGTACGCGGGAAACTTTGTGGCTTTCGTGCGCTTTTTTTTGTAATGAAGAAATGTATGCACCGAAATGTCAAATGAATGGTTTTAATTTCTTTCTTGCCAGTTAGTGTTGCCAGCCAGTCTTGTTGGTCTACTTTTTCGAGTTTCTACATGACGATGGCGATACTTACGTAAAACATTACCCTGTAACGAGGGTAATGTTTTACGTAAGTAAGCTTAATGTCTCCACCGATTCTGATATCTTGGGGAATGTTAGTGACTGTCACAAATTGTCTTTGGTATTTTTTTAGGGTTCCGTAGTTTTAGGGTTGCTGTCACTCACGTGTCCGTCTGTCTGTCCGTCGTCTGTCACCCGAGTTTTACAGCCAAACGGTTGGAGCTACAGTCTTGAAATTTTCACAGTATCTCGTTGACACAAAGCCATACAAATTGTCAAAAAATATTTTTATTTGTTTTTAAGAGGGCTCGCTCCCATACAAGCACCTACCCTCGTTGTTTAGAGCTAGTTGAGTAGGTAAATACAATGATTTAGTTTTAAAAATAAAGGAAAACAACGGAATGAAAAGCCACCAAAGCCAGCTTTATTTACAAAATTTTGTTCCGAAGAATATTGTAACTTCCCATTGACCTATGAACTTCAAATTTGGTGATAATGTTTATTATTACGTATATTTTACTAACAAATACCAATATATTTACAAAACTGTTTTTTCCTTTGAAGTTCCCTCATTTTATCTATTACAACCAACTTAATTTTGCGCTCTGGTACGGAACCCTAAATGTGCGAAGTCTGACACGCACTTGCCGGGTTTTTTTTATTATTGTTTGACCGCGTTCGACGTTTTTTTTTTATTTTTTTTTATTTGAGTTTTGATATTTGAGTTTGATACTTTTGAGCAATGATGTGCTCGATGGTGGACCAAAAAGAAAGTGCTGTTGGTTCGTTATCCCCGACTTTTCTTTTCAAAAGGTTTGAATTTTTAGGGTTCCAAAGGGTGAAAACGGGACCCTATTACTAAGACTCCGCGGTCCGTGTGCCTGTCTGTCTGTCCGCCTGTCACCAGGCTGTATCTCATGAACCGTGATAGCTAGGCAGTTGAAATATGAACGTGATTTTTGTGCCGTTTTTGCGATATTGGTACGGAACCCTTCGTGCGCGAGTCCGACTCGCACTTGGCCGGTTTTTGTTTACTCCTTTGTAATCATAATTCTTTATTTTGTAAGTACATTATAAATGGTATGCCCACTGCTGTGCGGTTAAGGTCGGATACAAGAATTATTATTCATAATTATGCAGTAAGTATTGTGTCATTCAACAATAACAATAGGTCGATTAAACTTATATGTATTCAACAAGTGATACAAGAATAATTTGTCGTTAACATTCTTTGTTCGCAATTACAATGAACGGTCCTGAGAGTACATAAATTATTTACTAACTAAGATAAATAAGGACAATATCGAGTACTTGTTTTATTTATATTAAACAATAAACAAGGTTATAAAACTCAAATGTTGTTAAAAACAAAGGTTCTATTAACAATATGACCGTCAAAAGTCCAACAAAAATAATGATGAATTTTTTTATGTTTTTTTTTTACCATTTTATAAATTCTTTTACCGATTTTTTTGTGAATGTGTGAACATTGTAGGGCTTCTAGATTTCTACATTAATTTGTTAACTTTTTATCTCGGTTACATTCTTTTTTTTCTTTTGTTTGTATAAAATATTATAATCTTTTTTTTTTAGTTTCTTACGACTTATTTTCGGGCCTACGTAGTCCCCCCATAACACTAATACACTACTACTAGCACTAATACTAGTACTAATGCTGTAACATGGAAATATTGTAAAACCAAACAATTTTTTTAAAAGTATAACCGTGGCGTTTCTTGCCGGTTCTTCTCCATAGGAAACGACCAACCCGAACCGTGCACCTTTTTATAAGTGAAATAAACAAAAAAAGATTTTGTTTTTTTTTTTTTGTTTGATCAGGGGAAATTAGGCCAAGCAGTGAGCAGCCCTCTTAAGCCAATTAAGAATAATGTACAGGGCAATAAAGGCGAAAATTGCCTGCATACGACATGCCTTCCTTTGTATGCAGAATAAAATTATCAACATATTACCATTGCAAATCTGGCAGACTTTTATTGGCAGCAAAAAGTGATAGCTATTTAATCGCAGTCTACTGAACTAAAGCTTTTTAAGTTACGGATACTTTGATTATTCTTTAGCTGTGTGTTACTATCTTTTTAAGTGCCTCTTTTGATCAATCTGACGGCAGTCTCGAACTTTGAAGCTGTCGCTCGCTTAACATTCACTTTTCAAAATTATCACTTACTAGCTGCCTGCACCGGCTTTGACCGGGTGTAATGTTGTTTAATGAATAAATTGAAAGTATTTTTTAGTATTTTGTTATGCATATAAGTGTGGATGGATGGAGAGGGAGGGGACGGCCAAAGAAAATATGGATGGACTGTGCGAGGAATGATATGAAAGAAAAGAGAGTCAGTGATGGCGTGGCGGGGGACAGGACGGTATGGAAGAAGAAAGCGTGTTGCGCCAACCCCAAGTAACATGGGACATGGGCAGTAAGATAATGATGATATTGATGATATAAAGCTTGGCTTGTCAGTTACGAACACATCAAACAAAAAAATTGGCAGATAGGTGCCAGTCTGAAATGATGCATTTACATACATTCAGCAATGGCAATCGATTTTTATTTATATTCATTAGAAATAGTTATTTCTTAGGCATACATTTCACACTATGAGTGCCAAGAGGCTAAAAGCAAGGGCTTTAGGTACTAGCGAATCGGCCCAAGAACACAATTGTGAACACAAGTCTGACGCGACAATGCGACAGCGTTATCAAAGAACTATTTTCTAAAATTGAATTTAATCAGAAATAAATAAAGTTTGAGAAGATGTAGTGACTAAAATTGAAAAGAGTATGTTAAGATGGTATAGCCATGTTGAGAAGATGAATGAAAGGCGACTATCGAAAGGTATTTACAAGGCAGACGTGAATGGAAACGCTGGGAGGGGACGCCCTAGAAAGTCATACATAGACCTTATGTGTGATGGTGTTCAGAAAGGCCAGGTGCGCAGTACTCATAACCGCCGAGTGTGTATGACTAGATGTAGGAATGTGAGGGAAGCAAAATAAGTTTGTAAGGATCGTAGCAGGTGGCGTGTAGATTCTGCCTACCCCCATGGAAAAAAAGGCGTGAGTTTAGGTATGTATGTAAATAAAGTTTAAGTTTCTAGTAAAGAAAATAGGACATAGTTCATAACACGCGACGATTCTAGCGATTATCTATGATTCATACAAATTATTATGACGTTATATATGTTATTGTAGGCTAGATAGATTGCCTTGTTGGTCTAGTAGCCGAAGAGGATGAGATTCTGGGTCAGGTAATGTCTTATGGGGATTTTATTTTCCATGAGGAATTTCTCAGTGACGACGCGGATCTAGGGTTGCCAGGCTTCCGGAATAAGCCGGACACAGTCAGGCTTTTTTTGCGTATGCGGCCAAAGTAGACAGTGTCCGGCCAGTCCGGCTTATAAAATTTGATATTTTTGACAATTTTAAAGGAAAATTAGCTTTTAAAGCAGGTGACTGCCAAACAAAAATATTAATTAAAATATTAATATTAATTATGTTACAATTAATTTAATGATTATTTAGTTAATTCATGTTTTGTTTAATTTTGTTTTACATTGCAAATTGTAATAGTAGTAGGTATGTCTTGTAATGAATGAATCGAACAGGATTGATTAATTTTTATTATTTCATTAAAGTTTAATAAGATTTTATGCGAAATAAATGTTTTAATTTGCTTTCTATTACAAATTGTAATAGTAGTTACTGTTATAACTACTATTGTAATTAATATTGAATAATTAAAAAAAAAAATGCTGTGCTAAGACAAAAATATTAAAAACCCGTTTTTCCCCAAATTTCCGGCTAAACTGACTGTTTTTCCGGTTTTTCAGTTTTTAGACCTGGCAACCCAACCCGGATCCTGGATATGCTACCGGTTTTAGCAATAGACCACACAAGGAACTTCGACACAACAAGGGAAAGGTGGGTATCCTAGGTAGGTAAACCTCTCCATCACTTCAGGTAAAACAGTCGTGATTTAATGGAATGTTATAGGTAGGTACCAAAGTCTGATTACTTTGGTACCTACCTATAACATTCCATTCCAGCGGCCAGCGAGCGGATTACCTAACCATACCAATTATAACAGGAGTTCTGTAAACCAATTAGTCTAGATTTAGGTCCATCTCGTTGATGATCCTAGATCAATATTGATGGCTGATATAATTGGACGTGTTAATTGCACTATGTTATTTAGGTCACAAATTAAAAATAAATTTCTAACATTTTTCGTGCTTCTGGCGTCCTCGCGGTATCAATGTTTTGTAAAAAGTAAAATAGCTAGAATCATTCATCCGATTAAGACAGTAATTGACTGATATAGGTACTAGTGTAACAATGTACATTGTTACATTATAGGTACCTAAATGTTACATATTGTTACTTAGTGTGTAAAGTAAATGTTCTAAATTGTTTGTTGCAATCTTTGTAGTGTTTTACTTACCATACAAGTAAAATTTCAAAATTTTAAAAACCCCCGACATATTTATCTTGCGAAAACATCCCGATTCAAACAGTAAAACGCCCATAACTTTTAAACGGCTGAACCGATTTTATTCAAACATAGCTAAGAACACTCTCGACACAATCACCTTTCAAACAAAAATATCTAAATCAAAATCGGTTCATCCTTTCAGGCGCTATGATGCCACAGACAGACACACAGATACACAGCAACACACCTCAAACTTATAACACCCCTCGGGGGTCCGTCGGGGGTTAAAAATAGGTAGATTGAGGCGAGGATCGTACCTACTCAGGGCATTAGGAGAAACCTATATTCAGCAGCGTATTGCTGCAACATTTTGATAATGATGAGTTTGATCATATTAGATGTTATTTCTATTTCTAAATAATTAATAATCATTTCAATATTTGTATTATTTTACATAAGGCAACTTCTAAAACATAACTGCGTTGATTCTATTAAGTTTATTTATTAAAATCTTTTTATTTATATTATTAATTAATCCGAAGTTCTAAAAATATTAAACTTGTATACAAATAAATGGCAAATAAGTGGTACAAATTCTATCATCATCATCATCATTTCAGTCGAAAGACGTCCACTGCTGGACATAGGCCTCCCCCAGGCGTCGCCACATTGACCGATCCCGTGCGTCTCGCATCCAGCGCCTTCCCGCAACCTTAACCAGGTCATCAGTCCACCTAGTGGGAGGCCTTCCAACGTATCGTCTTCCGGTTCGCGGTCGCCATTCCAGAACTTTTCGGCCCCATCGGCCATCCGTTCTGCGAGCAATGTGCCCTGCCCACTGCCACTTAAGTTTGGCAATTCTTCGGGCTATGTCGGTAACTTTGGTTCTCCTGCGGATATCATCATTTCTGACGTGATCACGCAAGGAAATTCCGAGCATAGCCCTCTCCATTGCCCTTTGGGTGACTTTGAGCTTTCTGATAAGGCCCATTGTGAGCGACCACGTCTCGGTGGGAGGTGATCACTGGCAACACACACTGGTCATAGACTTTTGTCTTGAGACACTGCGGTAAATTGGACGAGAAGATACCACTTCCCGAACGCCGCCCAGCCGAGTCGGATTCGACGGTTGACCTCTTTCTCGAAATTGGACCTACCCAACTGGACCGTTTGTCCCAGGTAGACATAATCGTCTACAACTTCGAGAGTAGAGTCTCCGACCTTGATAGGAGTGGGTGTTACATGGGCATTATTTGTATTGTATTGTATTATTATTCACCATGATCTTGGTTTTGTCCATGTTCATTTTAAGACCCACTCTTTCGGAAGCTCTACTGAGGTCATCGAGCATTTTACTGAGGCTCTCCATGGTCTCAGCCATGACCACTATGTCGTCGGCAAACCGAAGGTGAGTAATGTACTCGCCATTAACGTTGATGCCCAGCCCCCTCCAGTCCAGAACCTTGAAGACATCCTCCAGCGCAGCAGTGAACAGTTTCGGAGAAATGACGTCTCCCTGTCTCACGCCGCGCTGGAGAAGGATTGGTTTCGAGGACGGATCCAAGGAAGGATCCTGAAGACGGACTGACATGGTGGCGTTTTTGTACAAACACTTCAACACCTCAATGTACCGGTAGTCGATCTGGCACCGTTGGAGAGACTGCAGTACAGCCCAAGTCTCTATCGAATCGAAGGCTTTCTCGTAGTCCACAAACGCTAAACAGAGAGGCAGGTTATACTCTTCGGTCTTCTGTATAACCTGCCGCAGCGTATGTATGTGGTCTACGGTGCCAAAAAAGAAAAAAGCCTTTTTGGAATCCGGCTTGTTCGGGGGGCTGGAAATCGTCTAACCTGCGCGCGAGACGATTCGTGATGACTCTTGAAAACAACTTGTAGACATGGCTAAGCAGTGAGATGGGCCTATAGTTCTTCAAAATCAAAATCAATTTTTTTATTTCACATAGGCCTACATGGGCACTTATAAAACGTCGACAAAATGAGCACGGTTCGGGTTGGTCGTTTCCTATGGAGAAGAACCGGCAAGAAACTCCATGGTTACTCTTTTAAAAATGGTTTGGTTTTACAATATTTACATGTTACAGCATTAGTAGTAGTACTTAGATATGGGGGGACAACGTAGGCCCGAATTATGACAAAAGTCGTAAGAAACTAAAAAAAAAAGAAAAAGATTATATAAAAAAGTTAATAAATGTTAACTAGCATCTAGAAGGCCTACAGTGTTCACACATTCACAAAACAATCGGTAAAAGAATCTATACAAAGGTAAAAAATAATAAAAATAAGTATAACAAGACTAAATTTAACATGTTGCACAAATTTTGTTATCAGTGCTGTAACTATTCTTAGCAAAGGGCTTTAAAGATGATTGAAAACCATTTTAAAAAGTCTAATTAAAAGAAGGAAAGAAAAAATGAGATTGAGAATAGTTAGAGACATCCACATATTTGTGCCGTTTACAAGTTACCAGGGAAGCTGCATGCGCAGAAGGAGCTAAGGCCAAATATTTTTATCTTCAACGTAGTCCTTGATTTTATAATATGCTTTTTTAACAAGGATACGTTTGATGTAGTTTTTGAACCTTCCATCGGTCAGTTCTATAACTGACTTTGGCAACTTGTTATAAAAGCGTATACTGTTTATAAGAAAAGACTTGCTAGTTTTCGTTAATCTGAATTTGGGTATTACAATTTCGTGCTTACTGCGTGTATTTAAATTATGGAAGTCGCTTCTAGTTTTGAAAAGCCCCCGATTTTTACGGACATACAAAATACATTCCAAAATATAAAGTGAAGGTAGAGTCAGTATATCGATCTCTTTAAATTTTTCTCTGAGGGACTCGCGAGGACCCATTTTATAGATTGCGCGGATTGCCCTCTTTTGTAGGATGAAAATTGAGTCAACGTCTGCTGCTGATCCCCACAGCAGAATGCCATAAGACATAATACTGTGGAAATAAGCATAGTATACTAACCTAGCTGTAGCTACATCGGTTAGCTGCCTTATTTTCCTTACAGCATATGCAGCCGAACTTAACCTACCCGAAAGAGTTCTAATGTGCGCGCCCCACTGCAATTTTGAATCGATAGTAATCCCTAAGAATACAGTTTCCGTTATAACTTCAAGATTTTTGCCGTCAAGATTTAAGTTTAGGTCATGTTGTGGTACATTTGGTAAAGAGAACTTTAGACATTTTGTTTTTTTCGCATTCAGTAAAAGATTGTTAGCTGCGAACCATTTTGAGAGAACAATTAGACTTTCGTTGACATTTATGACATCCGTATCTTGCCTATCTATTTTAAAAATTAGCGAAGTATCATCAGCAAATAGAATTATATCCGAAAATTTGGCCATCATAAAAGGGAGATCATTAATGTAAACAAGAAAAAGGAAAGGGCCGAGAATTGAACCTTGGGGCACGCCCATCTTGACTAGAGACCCGGAGGACGTCGCCCCATTAACATTTACTTTTTGCTGTCTGTTTGATAAATAGGAAAGCACGAGATCAGCAGATTTTCCACGAATTCCGTAGTGGTGTAATTTACAGATCAGTGTGTTGTGGTCGACGCAGTCGAAAGCTTTTGAGAGATCACAGAAAATGCCAATGGCATCCTGGGACCTCTCCCAAGCGTCCAAGATATGGCTGATGAGTTTTACTCCCGCGTCCGTTGTCGACCTACCTTTCGTAAAACCAAACTGTTGACTATGCAGTATCCCATTTGAATTGAAGTGAGACAACATCTGTTCCAGCATGATTTTTTCAAAGATTTTACTCAATGCTGGAAGCACGGATATAGGTCTATAATTAGAAGGATCACTCTTACAGCCTGATTTGAAAATTGGTACTACTTTACTGTGTTTCATTAAGTCAGGAAAAGTGCCGCTGTCCAAACATTGATTGAATATGCCTGTTAGGACAGGACAGGATTTCAACCGGGCATTGTCGCCCTTCTTGAAGAAGAGTACCACCACACCCCCGCACCATGTCTGTGGCGTTTTGCCCTCGAGTATGACGGAATCAAACAGCTTCTGAAGGGCCTTAAGGACCGGTTTTCCACCCGCCTTCAGGAGTTCGGCCGTAATTCCGTCATCACCCGGCGCCTTGTTGTTTTTGAGCTGTTTCAGAGCCATCCTAATCTCGTACAGGCTGACGTCCGGGATATCTTCGGTATAGTGTCGGGTCAATCTAGCTCTTGGGTCGTTTGCTAGACTCGCAACGGGCTTGCTGATCGATGTGTACAACTGCCCATAGAATGTCTCGATCTCCCTGAGAAGCTCCGGTTTGGCGGATACGATCCTGCCATCGTCGGTCTTCAGTTTCGTGAGTTGGCTATACTTTTAGGGCCCCCTTACAGCTAAAGGGGGGAGTAAAAAAAAAGTTGGCCTACCCCATCGAGTGGGGTATCGTTGTTTAGAGCTCGTTGACTACTGTATTTTTGTTTAAAAATATTGGAATACAAAGGAATGAGAAGCCACCAAAGCCAGTCTTTTTAGGGTTTCGTACCCAAAGGGTAAAAACGGGACCCTATTACTAAGACTCCGCGGTCCGTCTGTCTGTCTGTCTGTCTGTCACCAGGCTGTAACTAATTAACCGTGATAGCTAGACAGTTGAAATTTTCACAGATGATGTATTTCTATTGCCGCTATAACAACAAATACTAAAAACAGTATAAAATAAATATTTATGGGGGGCTCCCATACAACAAACGTGATTTTTTTGCCGTTTTCGCGATAAAGGTACGGAACCCTTCATGCGCGAGTCCGACTCACACTTGGACGGTTTTTTTAAATTGTGCTAGAGATTTTTTTTACTTTCCATTGACCTGTGAACTTGAAATTTGGTGATAATGTTAATTATTACGTATATTTTGCTAACAAATACCAATATACTGATAAATCAGATTCAAGGCATTCCTTATTTTTGTCTATTACAACCAACTTAATTTTGCGGAATGGTACAGAACCCCTTAAGGCCGTACCCTGACTACCTGATTGGCCTAGCGGCACTCGTGGCGCATGAATTACAGTGGTGAATACGCCCAGATTTTAGAATATCTTCTTTATAAAATCGAATATTGGTCTTTTGAAAAAAATAAATCTACCAAAATGTTCGTTATCAAATTGTCTATCCATTAGTGTTAGTACAAAAAGTTATTAATGAACACTTTACGAGGAGATGCATGCTATCAATCATTATTTCTCATTTTTATGGTTTTGTTGGAAGGAGATTAGTGAAACATATACTACATTTAAAAAAAAAAGAATTCTACAATTTTGGAATCAATAATATGTAGAAATTTAATGTATTTTTATTAGTTGATATTTCATTTTAAATAACGAGTAGATAGTTCCTAAAAACTGCACGAAAAACGGCTGGCACGGCGTTTTGCTCAGGGTAGCGCCTTAATGTGCGAAGTCCGACACGCACTTGGTTTTTTTATACAAGCTTTTTAGCTTATCTTGGATTTTCATCGAAATCAAACGTGTATAAAAAATTGAAGCTTAATTGTTGTTAAAATTCAGTTGCAAGATTTGACCCACACATACTAACAACCAAAGTAAGAAGGAAAGTTAAATAAAAATTAGAAATTATAATTATTCATTAATCATATTTTTCTTAAACAAGCTTTTTTCGTATTCTTCTCAGCAAACCCTTTCATTTTTGATACCCATATCATGGCACAAAAAATAACTAGTCCGCCATCTTGGGCCTTCCACCATATTGGATTTAAAATGACGTCACTTAGCTAACCATGTATTGTCATCCAAACTACGTTTTGTTCGTTGTATCCCAAATTTATATTAATCGGTGGAGGATAACTGCTTTAAAATCCAGTTGCAAGATTTGACCCGAACACACATACATACATTGCAAGTTAAATAAAAGCTTGTAAATATACGGTTGCAGCCTGCAGCTTCGCTCCCGTGGCATACCCCATATACCACGGGAGCGAAGCTGCAGGCAAATATTCCAAATTCTGAAGTAAGTAAATGTAATCAAAACCACAGCAGACGTCACTAAGCCGTCTGAGATAAAAAGTAATTTCCTGAAATTATCGATCTGTCTGTACTGTATTGAGTACTCATTTTCATATTCACGATTTCTTGGTCGCGTTACAAGAATGCTAGCTTCTACCAGCGACTTCGCCCGCGTCTAAATCGGATATTATTCTAAGGGAACTTACTTCCGGGATAAAGAAATGTCCAATGTAGCTCTATACCAGGGATTCCCAAACTTATTTTGTCTACTGCCCACTTTGAAAATAAATTATTTTTTAGCGCCCTCATTTTTTCACCTACTTAAAAACCACTATCACTTCAAATTAAATTAATCAATTATTGTGTTATTTAACAAAAACTTGTTAAAACATGATTGCCCGCGGTCTACTATCTACGAAAATTACCTATCTAGGAGTACTAATAACTATTAAAATGCGAAAGTATGTCTGTTGCCTTTTTATTTCTTTGTTTGTGTCTACTTATCTGTCCTGTTTTATTGAATATATAAAATAAAAATCATGTCAATCGGTCGTTCCGTTTCGAAATGAAAGTAGACACAAACAAACAAATAAAATAGCTGATGTTCACAAGTTCTAGTTGAGAGTCGAGAGCTCATGCAGTCGGGGTCTAAGAGGCCTCCTAGCTAAATGAAATTAAAAATCACCCCCCAAGCCTTTACACAACGCCCCCATTTTTTTTCTGGGTCTCTTACCGCCCCCCTTTAGACCTGCAGCGCCCACAAGGGGGCGTTATCGCCCACTTTGGGAAAGGCTGACTCTATACCGACATTCATCAAAATTGGTTCAGTGGTTTAGTCATATTATTTACAATATTAGTATTGATTCTCAGTTCATCGATTGCTCATCTTTCACACAAATAATTATAGTTGACTAAGGCCCAGTTTTTTCGTCCATAGTAGTTTCAAAATTCGGTAAAATGCGTTTTTGTTGTGTGTTTGTCTATGCATTTCGCCGAAACTTTTGTTGTTAGATTGAGTATCTCTCAACTTAGGGCATAGTGCAAGTTTCATCAAAATCGGTCCAGCAGTTTTCAAGATATGGATCATACAACCAAACGCTTTAGCGACAATCAGCAAGAATGTGTAAATTGAGTGATTGTGGGTATTTTGTCAATCCTTTAGGTACCTTACTTTGATTATATACTTTTCTAGATGCCACATTGACCCTACCTGAACGGCCCAAATAAAGTCTACTAAAATTGGTAGACTCGCTTCTTACTTACGTCAGTGTCATTTGAAACAGCTAAGGGTAACGTGTTCACTAAAAATAATTAATTATGCCGGTTTGTGCCGTCAGACTGTATAGCAATTATGTGGGAAAACCGTATAATAATACCAAGAGCACTTTTCACCGGTACGTTTTGTTATTTAACCACTATTATTATAAGAACACACGATTTTTAATTCGTTTCTTTGTAGGTTAGTCTGATTTAGCCAGTGTTGTCAGTTTATTACTAGGGAGATTTAACGAAACTATGGGAGACAAAATACAAATAGCATATCTTTCGATCAGAAGAACATTATTACTTTATATATTTGATCAGTAAATGACAACTTGTCTTAACGTAGCCCAGGTAATAAACTCAAAGAGAAAGATATTCCGAGAACAAACACAAAGAGATGGGTTTTAATCTATAAATTACTGTATATTTTTCATTGTATTTTTTGTTGTTACTAAAATAAATGATACACTAATCTACAAAATTATTGTTTAATTCAACCTGTTTTGTTTAACTTTCATCATATTAAACAATGCAGAAAAGGTAGGTTAATAGTTTGGAGCAGGCATCCCTAAACACGCATACATTGACAGTTTGACGACAATAAGTACACGAGCGGTACTCACACATATCACGCAATTGGAGACAGTTTTAGCGCGTCGTTTGTTTGCATTGCTCTATCTAGACAAGTATATAATCAAAGGTACCTTACTATAGAACTTGCTATTATTTAGTGATGGTGTACTAAAATTAAGACAGAAATAAGAACATTCACAAAAAAAAATAAGCTGCAGACACCGCTCTGCGGAAACGAAAGTTACTTTGCACTTTTTAGAAATTTGCTTTTGAAATCGGTTTTTTCATCAATATGGTAAAATAAGTTGCAGAGTTATTTGACCATTTGTTAGACTAAAATTTATAAATAAACGCGTTTTACTCAACCATTGGATAACGTATTTAACTATACTGGTTAATTTAACTAAAAATAAACAAACTGGGCCTAAGGGAAAACGTTCTACTATCTCTCATAACAATACAGCGGAGAAAGGCACGTGAGATCACACCATAACTTTACGAATACATAATTATATTTTTGGCCACAACACCAAACAACGTGAACTCTGGTCTCTTTGCGAAGTTTTAATAGGGTTGTCGGAAGTGTAAAAAAGTATCGAAAATATTGTACTTATTTTCTTTTTTAAAGTAATGATCTCGTTCTGGAGAAGGAGGAAGCGAGGACTCGTGAAAGATGACAGTAGAGGCTAGCAAAACGATATGTCGGCGAAATTGTGAAGGAAGAAATTCTAACTAAACTGAAGTTGTTTTTTTTTTTATGTAGGCTTTATAATTCGCTGTTTGTGGGCAGATAAAGGCTTGACGGTCATGATTTGGTGTGGACGATTTTTGTACAGGTGTAAAATTATCGCTTTTTATACGATTGCCAACCTATTCAGTTTTTAAATCGATTCATCGACATTTTATATATCGCTGAATAATAACGTTATTCGATATTCGGTAATTTTTCGACAAGCCTACTTTTAAAAGACAAGCAAACATACAAAGTGGTTACTTGTTTTCTGATACATTATACTTACTTAAAAGGTCAAATATTTACTTTAATAAACGGCTTTAAGGGGACCCTTAATGTTTGTTTTGGATAATTTGTTATCCCGCCATCTTTAGTAGTTTGTAGTGCATTTAATTCGAGGCACGACCCTTTCCCGAAACCCGTATAAACCCTGTAATCTTGTTAAAGTTTGTTTCATACATCGTATGAATCTTTATTACAGAATATGATGAAAAATAGTTTTCAGAAATAGAAACGTTAATCTTATATTATTATATACAATTCTCGTGTCACAATGTTAGTTACCATACTCCTCCGAAACGGCTTGACCGATTTTTATGAAATTTTATATGCATATTCAGTAGGTCTGAGAATCGGCTACTATATCTATTTTTAGGTAGGGTAGGGTAGGTAGGATAAGGTATAGTGTAGGGTAGGTAGAGTAGGTAGGGTAGGGTAGGTAGGGTAGGTAGGGTAGGTAGGGTAGGTAGGGTAGGTAGGGTAGGTAGGGTAGGTAGGGTAGGTAGGGTAGGTAGGGTAGGGTAGTGTAGGGTAGATAAATATTTGGTGTTTTTATGGCAAAACAAAGTTTGCCGGGTCAGCTAGTATCTTTATAAAATAAAAATAAAGATACGATTAAGGTCTATTTTTGTAGCCCTTCGTCAATTAACCAATTAGGTATTCTATTTCTAATAATAACAGCGACCAAGTAAGTTTTTATCTACCACAATAACTGAAACTTTCAATCCACTTACGTAAAAACGCGTCGTCTTTTAAAATGAACAATACTTTCGTGGGATATTCGAATAAAAGAGTGCGCCCGAATGAATTAACTTCAATTTATCAAAGAAATAAGTGTTCTATGGCATTAAAAAAATAAAAGAAAGCTCTACGGACCATTGTTAATCTGTGGAAGACAAGTCGCCGTTTGGTGCATTCGCAGTACCTCATAACGAGGTTAATTGTCCTGGCAATTAGTAGAGTACGGAGGCAGCTCAAAATATTTATGATAGGACTTCCGATGCAGTGCGGCATTGTAACGACGACAACCGTTTCTGCTTTTTGAATATTTGTATTTAGAACAACGTTTTGTGTCGGCAAAAACCGATTTTGAGCATTAGATGCTCGAAATTCGAATACTCAACGCGCTGTTTCTACTCAGAAAACTAGGTAGGTAGCAATTCCGTGCGTTTTGTCTGAGCAGAATTAACATTTTGTCTAGGAAAATAATATATTTTGATCACAAGATTTTTGAATTGAGAACCCTGATTAATTTTAGTATTAAGTACAAAACCTATTTTAGTAGTATGACGAAAATAGACTTTGAACAATAGGTTTTCGAATTATTATTAGTATTATTAGTAGTTAGCTCTACGTTTTCAAGTTATGAGCTTGACGACATTATAATTTAGGCTATTATTACAGATTTACTAAACCATTATACCAGATTCCATTTCAAGAAAGTAATAGACGCAATTTAGATTGAATTACAAATTTATTATTTTAAATTAGGCTGTAAAGATCCATTTGAATTAGAAACACTTTTTCATGTAATAAAACGGAGAAAATGTAAGTTAACGTGCGTTGAAAATATCGTTTAAACTACTTTCTACTTGGCACATTATAATATTGCAGGTCTTTAAAAAAACTTTACGAGGTAAAATGGAGGCCAAGCTGAAAATGGCGCGATGATCTCCTAAGTCTGCGACAAAGAATAACGACAAACAACTAAGGTATGAATCGGACAGATGTCTTTGCTCAGAAAAAGGGTTGAAAAGGTCAAATATTATCGAATCATGGGTTACCTAGCTGTAGGGTATGTTTAGGGAGCTTAGCATTCTTGAATTTTAACATTAAACATTTTTTATTAACCTCCGACGGAAAAAGAGGGGTGTTATATGTACGAAGTGTTTATATCTGTGTGATCACAGCTACTAAACGGACGATTTTGATTTAGTTTTTTTGTTTGAAAGGTGACTTTATCGAGTGTTCTTGTTTGAAAATCTAGTGCTAAATAGATTGTCGATCGAAGCGCGTCTACTACTAGATAAGTTATGTGGCATGCAATAAAAATGTTTCGCGGGTTTTTTAAATGTTACTTGTTGAACAAATATTTATCTGAATGAAGCTAAAAGAGGATCGTAGCAGGTGGCGGTCTGTAGATTCTACCTAGCCTTACGGGCAAAAGGCAAGAGTATGTATGTATTTATCTGAAAGAGTTTTCGGAGTAATCGAAACAACATCGAAAACTGTCATTGTCGCAGGATTCGAGAACCACTGGACCGGTCAATGTCCTGTGGTTCTCGAATCCTGCGACTTTTGGGGCGAGGTCTATGTCCAGTTATGGACGACATATGGCTGAAATGATGATAAAACCGACGAACTGTTGCCACAAGCTATTTCATGTGACAGTGTCGTCAAAAACGGAAAAAAATACTCTCGACCGTTTCCCAGACCAGGTCAATGGTCCACCTAGTGGGAGGCCTTCCAACGCAACGACTTTCAGTTCGCGGTCGCCACTCCAGAACTTTTCGGGCCCATAGGCGATACGTTCTGCGAGCAATGTGTCCTGCCTTTTAGGTTTGGCAATTCTTTGAGCTATGTTTGGTGAAGGTTGCGGTTGTTCCGCTGGATGCGAGACGCACGGGACCGGTCAAAGTGGTGGCACTTGTGGGAGGCCTATGTTTAGCAGTGGACGTCTTTCGGCTGAAATGATGATAATAATGATTCCCCAGAGTCAAATGACAGGAATAAAAAAATACAAATTTTCATAGACAAACGATACCGAGTGCCTGGGACTCGTGTCCCTATTATAATAACACCCTTATCAGCTAAATTGAGGACAGTCAGAAAATTGTTTTTATTCAATCCAAGGTAATGTAAAACTAAGCAAAATAAACCTAGACACATTTTCTTGTGTATAGACTCACTGGAGTATAAGTAAATACTTATTTGAACATAGACAAACATGTTTACAATGTATTATTTCTACAGCATGTATAGAATGACTAAACAAAATGTGTAAAATGTTCCAAGAATCCAGTGAAAGTATACACAATGGTTTTGTATGTGAATAAGTTGTGCCAAGTTTTTTTGTAAGCATTGGTAATTTCATCAAACAATAAGAAACTTTAATGCATGAGAAGAATTTAATTATTACTTATTAAAAATAGCACTTCATTTTGATAAAAATAGCAGTGAGGTTTTTTTTAAAATTGAGTGATAAATTTAACTTTAAGCTACAGGTTTTTAGGGTTTAGTACCCAAAGTCCAAACCCAGCCCTATTGCTGTCACTCATGTGTCCGTCTGTCTGTCTGTATTCCGTCAGTCTGTTACACATGCTTTACAGCCAAACGGTTGGAGCTACAGTCTTCAAATTTTCACAGTATATAATATCTTGTTGACCCAAAACCATACAAATGGTGAAAACATATTTTAAAGGTTTTTAAGGGGGCTCACAAAAACAGCAAAAGGGGGCGCGAAAAAAATTTTTGACCCTACCCCTTCGAGCGTTATTTAGAGCTAGTTGAGTAGATAAATGCTGCATTTTGTTATTTAAAATATTGGAAAACAAAGGAATGAGAAGACCCCAAAATTTTTTTTTTTTTTTTTCGAACATTTTTGTAACTTCCCATTAACCAATGAACTTGAAATTTGGTGATAATGTTTATGATTACGTATATTTTACTAACAAATACCAATATACTGACAAACCAATTTTTTTTTCTATGAAATTCCCTTATTTTTCTATTACAACCAACTTGATTTTGCGGTTTGGTACAGAACCGTAATTGTGCGAAATCCGACACGAACGTAGCCGGTTTTTTCCTTAGATTTAGATTCACTCCGGTGGCCCATCCCATGTTCTATGTTAGGGAGGTTTGGTTTCCGCACTTAGTCCTTCAAGTGGACCATTGTGCGTCGTGGCCCATCCCATAAGAATCATGTATTTTTCTTGATAACTAGTCTATGGCACTTAGCGTAAGAGTAGCTTTTTATCAGCGAAAGAATTTCGTAATCTCTTGCTACACTATAAAGCTCTTGCTACTTCTGGACAACAAAAATGTATAATACATGTAATGTTTTAGTATTTATTTCTGTACAAGTGATTTGTAATCTTTAGTAATAAATTAATTCAAACTGTATAATTTGATCAGTACTTCCAGAGATTATCTGCAAACACAAACATTTTTTTTCAACCCACTGTCGCAAATTCCAAAGGCTGAGCAAAGGTCCAAACCCTACCAAATATTTTTCACTGACCCACCTTGAAAAGCAAACAGAAACACAAATTCTATTTCACCTCTTTATAATATTATTTGGTTTGAAAAAACAGCAACCTGTATGTGATCTCAAACCAATCAATTGTGTAATAAAAGTGTTCTGCTAATGGGGAAGAAACAATCAATGTGTATTTGTATTGTTTGTTTGTAAATATGATTACAAAAACACTATTGTCACATCATTCATTAATACATTTCATCAAGGAAGGGAAGTCAAAGTGAGAATTTCAGTGAACAGAGTCACATTATTTTTGTTATGTAATTTTCTTGATACTTGCCTCAACTTGTGTGAAGATGCCACATAAAATAATTGATTAATCCACTATTTTGCCAATAACAGTACATGGTTTATGACTTATACCTAGGGGAAAAAAAACCGGCCAATGCGAGGCAGACTCGCGCACGAAGGGTTCCGTACCATTATAGCAAAAAACGCCATAACAATCACGTTTTTGTATGGGAGCCCCCCTTAAATATTTATTTTATTCTGTTTTTAGTATTTGTTGTTATAGCGGCAACAGAAATACATCATCTGTGAAAATTTCAACTCTCTAGCTATCACGGTTCTAGAGGTACAGCCTGGTGACAGACAGACAGATGGACCGCGGAGTCTTAGTAATAGGGTCCCGTTTTTACCCTTTGGGTCCGTACCCCTATAAAGTAATTTGTTTAAGTATGTTGATATAAATAATTACTCTTTTTTTGCATACCAATAACTTAGTTTGCTTTATAAGAGCAAAAAGCCCCACTTTTTATGACTATTATTTTGTCACATACAATTTTACTTATAATAATCTATACTAATATTATAAAGCTGAAGAGTTTGTTTGTCGTGCTAATCTCAGGAACTACTGGTTGGAATTGAAAAATATTTTTGTGTTGGATAGTCCATTTATTGAGGAAGGTTATAGGCTATATAACATCACGCTACAATCAATAGGAGCAAAGTTAGTTGCAAATATGTGAATATTATTGTTTTTTGAGAGCTTCTGTTACGCAACAATAATTTATGTAGGGTAGGTAGGGTAGATGGGTAGGTAGGTAGCCAGTTATGGGAGCGAAGCCGCGTGGGACAGCTATTGTTTAATAAATGTGAGATGACATATTTGATAACGATGTTCAGAGAAAGACATGCAGCATTGATACCAAATAAATTGGAATTTGTGCAGGAGGATGATCATGTGAAAACCCAAAGGATCCAACTCATGTACCATAATTTAAATCAGCTAATACAAATAAAAAGTCCAATGACAAATAACTCATTACTCACATCTAACTTAATCATAAGCACTAGAAACCTTTGCACTAACCAACATGAATGAAAAACAACTTGATAACAATATAGGGCTAGGCTAGGACATGCTACAATTTTATTGTTTGGCCACAAATTGATTAGTCACGCAGTTCTAGCAATCACAATAGGTTTACAACGTAACTGTAATGGTATGTGTACGGTGTACTGGGGTGTCATGTGTGTGAGTAGATTGTAGGAAATCTCTCTCTCTCTTGGTCGGTCCCTCATGTCTGAGGATTGTGGTCAGGATCAGGTTACATCTGGAGCAGATGATCTGCCTCCACCGGTTTCTGTCTATTGCATCCCTTACGTCCATGTAGAAATTGGAGGACGACGAGAGGATGATATCTAGGTACTGCCTTCAGTAGAAAGAGTACTCACTACCTTTGATAGTGGAGTATAATATTTCTATTTAAGGAAAGGAGGTGACTATTCAGATTCCAGGAAATAGAGATGTGAGGCAGAAGACATGCTGGGCTGACCTTAAATAAATTGAGGCAAGAGCAGGTGGGTGAATGAAGATTTCCACCATGGTAACAACTTTACAGAGACAGGATTTTTGATACTGTATGTTTGGATGTTGGTTGATCATTCACACCTCAATTATGGCTAGGACACGGCCTGATTTTGGACATAGTTTGGGTTCCCAAGAGATAAATTTTGAGTTTTACATGAGAGAAGCTGTAGGCTAAAGTTAGTAGATATTTAATATAGTATACTTCCAACCTTTGTTGGAGTGTGGTACCACTTTTCAGTAATAGTATGCTTTCAAATTTCAACCATTCAATCCATTGCACAAATAAGATTACAACAAAACTGTATAGGTAGGTGTGCATTGTACTAGGGCATTATGTGAGGGAATAGGTTGCAGCCATGAAGCATTGCATTACCTATTGTGTGATGGCCCAAATGTAAATAAACGGTAATTGAGTGTGAATTGTCACACTCTTTTATGAGATATTTAGTGTTTAGAATATTTTTATTGTAAATATGACCAGGTTTGAGGGAATCTATTATATTTTATTAAGATTGCAGGCATTGGATGGAATACACACAGTGCTAATCGATGTGGCGAATCTTGGGAGAGGCCTATGTCCAACAGAGGATGTCTTTTGGCTGAAATGATGATGATGAAGGCATTAAATAGGAATTACATAGTCACTCTTTTTTAAATTATTTGACTAGCTGTGGCTATAGAAATCCAGGCTTTTCAACCACTTTATCTTGAGTTATAGTTATTTAAAAATGTATTGGGGCCTTAAAGATTAATTTCTATTATCAGTGTACTGTGTAGGTACATTTATGGGTTATCAACATTTTTGAATTTTAAGTTTATTATATTAAAGTTTTATCTGAATAATTATTTTTTAAACTGTACTTACCTTTGACACACTTAAATATTCTACAAAGATTATGTTTTCTACTATTCTTCATGAGAGACTAACAATGTATTGTGGTATGCACTACTTCTTATCACTAACTAGCCAATGTAGGTTAAAGAAAAACAGTACTGGTAGTACTTATACCTATTAACTAGTAATTTACCTACTTACAGCATCCTCTGGGCAAATGGATAAGCTAAGATTTCTTGACACTAAGATCAGAACATTATCTTCAACAACTTGACACACTTTGCAGACATGTTTACGATGTCCCCAACAAAATAAATGAGAAAACATGATAAAATTTCACTGTAGGCCACATCAATGAAGACTTACAGGAATCTCAACATTTCCACACAGTTATGACATAAATCTGAGAGGCACGGTTATCAAAGCTAAAGAATCACGATTTTCGCGGTCAATCTTCACGTAAAACACATTATCGTCGGCATCGACACGTAAATAGCGAAATGTATGAAGACTCACCGAAAATGGCTACAAACTTTACAAATGCACCAACACGGCAAACGCCTCATAAATGGAACGTGAGATAGTTTTTTACACCATCAGTTTCCCGTACGATTGCACTTTCCAACAGCTTTTACTATTACGGCCCCCTACTAAAGTAAGTAGTACAAACAGGCATGAAAAATACTTGACGACTGACGTACTATTCTACGCCTAGGGAGCGGTCAGAATGTAATCTTTTCCGACGAACGAGTAAACGAATATGTGTTTAATACGCACTTACACACAATTAAAGCACCAAATAACGTCACTTATTTCAATCCACATACGAAGATCTTATCACAAATCACCAAGAAATTATAATTTGGGCGACAACGAAGCGAAATCGTCCCTCCTCCCTTCACCGTAAATGAATCATAGACAATTTCATTTTTTTGTAGGTTTGACTTTATTCTGGCAACGACAATTGGGTTCAGCCTATGAGCCTAGTGCCAAAAAAAAAAAATCTTGCGAACCTTACCTGAATATTGATTGAATCATTTTAAATTAGAAGAATACTAGTTAAAAAAAAAAATGGTAAACATTATCTTGTATTCAACTCGACTTGTTAACTAAACAACAAGCTTCAACCATCTCCGACAACAGAGAACTGTCACAGTAACAAAGGATTGATTAGTAATTTAAAACCCTATCTAGAACTTCTAAAACTAAATCAAATAAGTAAAAAACTATCTCACACACATTTCTCTTTTTTTTTTAATTATTTGCATCCCTTTCTAAAACACTGAATAAAACAAGGAAAGAAACAGCAAAGCAATAAATTATCTGTAAATTACCTTTGGTACTCATGTATCCGATTTTTTCTATTTGTATCCAATAGTGATGCCCAGCATTACGAATCTAGTAAATCGATTCAATGAAACTAAGATCGAATCGATTGCACTAAAATTATTTGTGCAAAGAATAGCGATAAAATATAATAATAATGCACTGGTCTGTGTCATAATTTCTTTATATTCGTTTAAAAAAACTTGAACGACTTACAAAACGAGGTATAAGTTAAGATTAGTACAGTTAGCATACTGGCAATAGGGACAAACTATGTCCACAACAAAAACTACAAAACTTTCTAACCAGTTTAAAGGTAAACTGTATTGATGCTTCTCATTAACGATTTCTTTTACCTGTTATTCTTTGTGATGCTGCCAATATTTAGCTAAAGACTCTTACTTTTCATAAAAATCTAATTAAAACACATAAATACCGCATCGGCATTGCAGAATATTATATTCATGAATTATTCAAAACCTAAACCCTTGAATGCCTATCATTACTCCATTTTTCTTAGCAGTCGGGTAAAATTGTAATTTATTGTGCCTTGAATTTTTTTCTATTACCATCGCACGGAAATACTGATTTTACTGTTATAATCAGATTTATCTATTTTTTTGATTAAAATACCATTAATATTTTTCATTTATTTAATTTTAGTAAAATAAAAGCTTAACTTTAATGTTAATCGATTGTATCCAGTTACAGAATTAGTCGACTAATCAATTTCAATAATGATTATGATAATCGGCTCATCGCACTAGTGTTGTGCACATATATGTATGTTGTGTTGTGTGTGCGTGGTGATTTGTGTTAATGCTGATAGAAAGAAATTAAATAAAATCAGGTATATTTTGAAGATGAAACTTACATAAATGTGAAGAAACACAGTGTTTTGTGTTATCAAGTGATAGTGAATCCGTCGGGAGGCGGTAATCGTGTACGTTCTTTCGCTATTTGTGGATTCTGGATCTCGTCGATGTACCATAAACAAAAATGTCAGCGATCCCGATTTTTTGTTTCTTGCTGCATACCCATCGTTATACCTTAATTAGATCACACGAATGATATAAAATAATGTTAGACGCTTTCTCCCGTGGTATCATCTCGTTCGAACAATGTTCCCGAGGCAATAAATCGGCCATAGTAAACGTGCGTTTCGTGTGCTCGCGCCCGTCTACACCCGACCTATCTCATTGTTTATGTATGGAGAATAAGCCAGGAATTTTTATGGGGATTGACGGTGTATTCTCGTTTTAATTAAATATCTGGAAACGATCAGGGTTTCTCCGCACCTGGTAGCGACGGCGGGGTCAGCCCGCGCCATCGGCGTCCCCCCGACCGCCAAGGTTTTTCGTGATCTCTATTTATAATAATCTCTCGATCATTTGGTGCAGCATAATGACATTCTTGTAATGAAGTGCCGTTCTGTGGATTTGTGGGACATGTGCCAATTATTGTGCCCGTGACGAAACGCGCCGCGGATTAGTTTTTGTATGTATACAAATGCACAACAGTACTGTTTGACTTACATGGGATCACATGGAATTATATCACAGTGTAGATCCATGTTCATGTACTGTATTCAACACTGACCGTGTTTGGATGTGGTAAACTCCTGTAAATGAGCTATTTAACACATTAGTGGACAAAAACAGGTACATACATAGATTTTATTTTTTATTTATCTACTATCAAAACAACATGCACAGTAACATTTACTATCATTGTTTGTCTTCTGGTTGCAAAAAAACTGGTTATTAAAATAACATTGCATAAAATTAGCTAAATTCTAAAATAATTTATTCAAGACAGGTATTGTGTTTAATGTGTAGCACCAAGGTCTTTTATCATACCTGTATTTATCAGTTACTAGTTATAATATCTCATTCACAATAATGGATACCAGATTTTAAAACCTATGTTTTGTAACCTAAATACCGTTTGTTGCTAATATCATATTTATATGGCCCCTTACAAGGAGGTATAGTGCATTTACACTTATTAACTGCAAACATTTTTTAACAGCAAGAATTAATTACAAGGTATGATAATAACAGTTAATGTCATGCCGTGTATTTACTTTTTGTTTAAAAGTTAGAAAGCAGTTATGCGGGGACAAATAAGCTTTATAGCTTAAAATGAATGTTTCAGTCGTTGAAATAAAGGTTGATGCCTAAGTGAAACTCTGAAGTATAAATACAACCTATTTTCTTGAATAACTTAGAGAAATCGTCGAATGTTAGATGACCCGGTGACCAATAAGAATAATAAAACCCCTACAGAATTCATCTACTTTGACTATTTCTGTTTTTGTATGACTATGGACTAATAATAGTGCTATGGAGGAAAACTCCATTAAATTAATCTTTCTTCAGATACAAGTAAAGGAAATTAAATATTAAATGAGGATGTTGTATAGTAGTCACAGCGGATCTTTGTGTGTCTGAACTTGGCCGCAAGATCCTACGCAGTTGCTATTTTTGTGTCAATGTTGAAGTAGAAGATAGCGTTGTATAACTGCCTCTTTCACTCCCTTATGTTTGTCGCATCATCCTATCTTGCTTACTCTATGCAGTTTACTGGATGAACCCTATGCAGTTCCTATTTTTGTGACGAAGTTGAAGTAGAAGATAGCATTGTATAACTGCCTCTTTCACTTGCTTAATTTGTCGCATTGTCCTATCTTGCTTACTCTATGCAGTTTACTGGATGAAAAAGTGTTTCTTGCACGCGAATGGGATTCGCAGAGACAACTTCAGAGATACAAAGATCCGCTGGGACTGCTGTGGATCTTTACAATATATCAAATAAGAATTTTCATGGATATCAATTTTCGAGTGATCCAAAATTATACAAGCACAAAAGTCTATTTAAATATGCAAAAGTCAATTATAAAATCAAAATCTTTAAAAAACATCTCTTCATGCAATAATATGGTATTCATTTATTTTCTAGTAGGTAATTTGATATGTAACATAATGTCAATTAAAATGCAAGGTCAACATTATAACACTAGAATTTACTCAAAATAAAATCCATAATAACAGAACAAAGCAATGAGAAACAAATAGAACAGCACATACTTGTCCTCTATGATTCACTTCTTATTTTACATTTCAGTATTATAAATGTAACTTATAATATAATAAATAATGTTAAAATACGGTAACACCAAAACATAAAATAAAATCCATAATAATAATGTTAAAATGGGGTAACATATAACGGTGACATATTTGTAATGCAAATAAAATAGCTGATCCTCTACGATTCACTTCTTCACATTTTCCATTTCAGCATTGTAATAAATACTGCTTGACTGCTAACCAGGTTCAATCCCCAGATAGAGCAGTGTTATTGAGTACCTACTTCTCAGTAGCAGCCCATCCAGCCCGTGTCTGGATTTATGTCCAAATGCAATATGTTCTTTCATTCCATATGGAATTTAAAAAATATTGGAGTTATATGATTCTACAGCTCTGCCTACCATTACCTCTTCTGAGACTATAGGAGAAATGTTGAATTATTGTAATAAGTAGAATCTGTGCATAATGTTCGTTATGTTGTGTGTACAGTCAAGTTGGCGAAGGCACGCAGGGGTATGATCAAGGAGAAGGAGAAGGGCGGAGGCGCCCGCCTCAAGGACGAGCCCAGCGATCCTGCTGAGCCCGGTAAGCATCCGTTTATTTTGTTTTATAAATACAATCAAATCTATAATAAAGCCTGTAGGATAAAAACCTGAATACATAAAACTAGACACAGAAATGCTTAATGAATTCTATCAGAAAATAGACAAGAAGTTAAGGTGGGCTGGTGGCCGCAACTCCACTTCTAAGCTATTACAATCGACATCTTCTTGGGTTGTCGGCCACATCCACATCAATGTCTAGGTAGGGCCGCCCCATCGTCGAAGCCGAATAACTTGGCTATTGGTTTGAAATTATGTCTTGTGCCGCGAATGCACATGCTAGTTGCACGGATTTTTGAAATGATGATTCTTGATCTTAACCAACCCATCACTACACTAAAGGACCTATTCCAGTGGAAAGCGATTGCAGCTCCAAGATGTTTTACGAAGGTAGACAGACATTTGTGAAGCGAATACTCCATCAACGGATGTAACGTAATGTTAATATAACGTTCATTTTATTAATATTGACATCTGTATCTTTTATTTACCTATGTTCTACAAATAAAAATATTTGAATTATTTGTTTTCAATTCTCAAACTGCTCCATCTGCATTATAACATACATATATTTCATTACAGTCAGCCACAAACATTCTTAAAAGGAAGATTAAAGTTTAGCATTTTGTTATATATAACGTCAATGTATATTTAAAATTAGTTCGCAAACAAAGTTTTTTCACTTAAAAATATACCTGCAAAGCTTTTGAGCCTGACTGTACGTCAGCTACCCTTTTATAGCAATCCGGTACATATTTAAATTAGCGTTTTGATTTAAATGGGGTGGAGTAAGTTGAAACATTTTAATATTATCATGGAGTAGAATAAAACCTAATTAAAAATATTCAATTTTTCATGGTTTTGGGAAGTCTTTTTGGAGTACTTTAGGATTAACCCTTTATCATAAAAAAACCTGTAATTTCTCTCAGAAAAATTGTACAAAATTAGGGAAATAATTAATGACAAACACCTATACAAATGCGTAAGAGTTGATATATGTACTATATCCATAACATAAAAACTGAAAACTACAGTGAAAGCCAAAGAAATATGCACAGTTACGCATGTAATTGATTCATCTCATTTATAATCTCGCTCAGCTCTTTGTTTATCTTCCCCACACATAATTAGCAATCTAGATAAATATACTATTAAACTATAAATCGCAGTTTTCACAGATAATGTATTCATTATAGTGCCGTATCGCGTTTGTCGCAGAAATCTCGGTAATTTTTACAAATAATTTAACATTGATTAATGTTAAGTGTTAGTTATTGAGCACAAGTGCAATTAGTATTCAATCAATGTAATAATCAAATTAACTTTTGTTTCGAGATTCTTATTACGATTAATATCAAACATTAAAAAAGAGCTTTTTCTTATCCGACTGCCGAAGAAGGGTACTCTGTTTATCAGTCTATGTATGTATGTATGTTTTTTCTATGTGGCGTTCTAGAGACCAAACGCGTTGGCCGATTTTGATGATTCTTACGTCAATCGATTCGTCCTAATCTTGCGAGTGTCACTGGCTACATTTATAATATATATTATAGGGGGGCTACATTTATAATATATATTCTATACTAGCTGTCCCACGCGGCTTCGCTCCCGTCAACTGACTACCTACCTACCCATCAACCCTACCTACTCTACATACATGATTGTTGTGTAATTAAACCGTTTACGCAGCGCACGCAACGGAAGCTCTCAAAAAGGAATAATTTTGCCCGTTTTTGCAACATTTTTCATTTATGCTCTGCTCCTGTTGGTCGTAGCGTGATGTTATATAGCCTATAACCTTCCTCAATAAATGGACTATCCAACACAAAAAGAATTTTTCAATTCCAACCAGTAGTTTCTGAGATTAGCGCGTTCAAACAAACAAACAAACAAACTCTTCAGCTTTATAATATTAAGTATAGATTGTAGGGGCCCAATTTTTTTCCAGCTCTCGAATATGTATCCTCCGACGGCTCAGCATGATTTTCTTCTTGTTTACGCTTTTTTAGTTCGTTTCTTAGGCAATCGGATTTATTGATATTTTTTATTAACTTTTTTTCAATGTTTCATTCATTAAAAGTTGATAGTACATAATTTTTCCACCAAACTGCAGTGCAGTCGATCGGCAGAAATCTAATACATATTGGTAATTTTAACCTATTTTAATATTTACGGGATTTCACATACGCTTATTCCGAGATAACCCGCGATAACTCTGGGTATTTCCATAAAAATAAGTTATAATTTTTAAATGTTATTTTTCTGTCGTGAATCAAGGACATGGGTCGCGTCCGCCGTCAGCGTCGCTTCCAACTCCGGCGGCGTTGAAGAAGGAACCAGACGAGCCCCCACACAGAGTCAAGTTGGAACCCCACAGCCAATCTGGTGGCGAGGATTCTACAGCCGATCTTGGAGTTGACGGCATCAAGACTGAGATTGACGGCCTTATGGATAGTGACGGTGAGACCTTCTTTTTAATAATATAGCCTGAAACTGTCCCACGGCTAAGCAAAGGCTTTTTCGGTCAGTGGGTCGTCTTGGGGGCGGCATTGTAGGAGTTGGAGTCTACCCTTACGAGAAGAGTTGGAGTATACCACTACGAGAAGCAAACAAAACGAAAAGAATGATTATTTTACACATCTCATAGTTTAAGGCTAGAGCAACGATATCTTTCCCTAAAAGTGTTTCGTCCGAGCTACCGTTTAGGAAAAAAAAAAGCTTTAGAGAAAAAAAATGTCGATGGCCCATTTCTCATAAACGGTGCGTTTTAGAACCATGCTTTTCAGAGGTAAAATGATTTCTATGCACAAGGTTAACCCGATACTGCAATAATATTGGAAGATAAATATAATAAAAAAAAACATGGTTTTACATGTCTATGCTTTCATAGCGCCTTCCTAAGGGCTCTTCTCCACGAGCTACAGATTCGCGGCGATATTATCATAGAAATACCTACGTGGCACGACGATAATATCGCCCCGATTCCCTCGCTCGTGGAGACGGCGCCTAAGACTACCTACACACCATAAACACTACACACCACAGATTACCTCCCAATAGATACCGCATGCCTACTGTTTTGTTTGATTCGGAGTTCACCAAATTTGGCGGAAGGCACGGGTTGCGCGGGGAGTGACAAGTGCGCCGTGATTGGCTATTCAAGGTCACGGTACCTGTCGTAGTGACGGGACATGCCCATTAAATGTCGATAAAAATATCGATATTTTTCAAACAGAAGGGTTTTTTATGTAAAATTTCTTAGCCGGCGTTTTTATAATTACTTTAATAAAGATAAAGAAATAACATCGATCAAGAAATGATTTAGATTTTGGCCAAAAGTGATTTAATTTAATAGGTTTTTTTTTTTGAATATTCATTTGTATATATATGTTTCAATAAGAATAAAATAAATAATATTTAATTGTAATCCTATGAAAACAGGGCCACTCCGAGCTCTTGTTATGAGTTTAACACAATTAGTTCAAAGTAAAAATAAACTAATTTGTTAATTTTTAAATAATCAATTTTAACAAAATTATTTTATTATCCTATTATACCTAATTAAACATCGATCATCGATACTTTTCGATAAGCAAAAAACGTATTTTTCTCAACATTTTACTTCTGTGGGAAAAAGTCAGCAATATAATAAATCCTTATGAGTGAAAGGGACTTTCACAAAAGACATCAACGAGCGCTACTGTAAAGTTTGCAATTTTGATTTGCTAACCATTATAACTTGACCTTTTTTAGATTGTTCAATATTTATTACTTTGCCTACTGGTGGAATGTTATCCCATCTTTTTTTGAACTTGAAGGGCTGGTTGATTTTCCACACCATTTTACTGCACAATCCGTCATTTTTGTTAAGGCAAACCGTTGATAACTATTTTTTAAACAGAATTAAAACTAGAAATCGCTCGCGTCCCTACAGCTCTAATGTCTGGTCGTCACTAAACTACTAAAGAGATCATACCGTGCACTGATTTATATCAGCTTAAATGAATCTATTGGGAGGTAATCTGTGCTACACACCAACCGATTTTTCTCTTATAGAGAAGGCAAACTTGCTAGTTTATTGAAGATTAATCTTTCTTGTTTTTTTTTCTTGCTTACCAGGTTTTGTCAATATCTGGTGCTTATAATAACGCTTATAACTGGCAGATTCAGTATAATAGTACATTGTGTATTAAGGGCGGTAAGTAAGGAATTACGATCGAGGCTCTAGTAGAAGCCCGAAGTCGAAGACTTGAGGGCTTTCTGAGTCGAGGTTCGTAATTCCCGTACCGCCCGTGATACATACAATGTTTTTCATCACATTTGCGAGTAATAATTATGAATTATAGCTTTAATACACAAGTCAGCACAGCTGCTATTACGAAATAGAAATACGTGAACTTTTTTTTAAGCGGTTGGCGAATTTTTGCCCACACCACAGATTATACAGTGTTTCGTTCAGAAACTTTAAGGGCAAATACTTACGTAGGTTTACAGCCATGAGGGAGTGTAAAAAGAATTAAATAATTTCGACGTTTTCATACTATAACTATTAAAATCGATTATTAAGAACATTAGTTGAGTATTTAAGTAACATGTAGCGAGATTGCAAAGAAATTCCTGTTTAGATAACATTTTAAGACAATTTTTCAATTGCGTGTAAACTCCTTGCTTGAATTTGCATGACCTGTGTGCTGTGCCATAAAATAAAAAAATATTACTTACCGCCCTAGAGTTTCATGACAAAAAGAAAGCCCGAGGGTTTTATATGGGGCATTACGGCCAAGTTAACCTGTATGTTTAGATACTTTTTACGTGCAAGTGTGATGAAAAGTTTATTTACACTTCTTCTTTTTGAAAAGACGTTATGGCGTTTTCCGAGCGCGACTCAATCATTAACCCGGGTAAATAAGAAAAGGTTTAGGATATAATTAAGTTATCTGAGGGTATATAAAAAATAAACCAGTTGTCATTCAAAAGTTCGAAACACAGTTTCATTCGTCGCTTTTACAATCGTTTGTGACGTCACTTGTGAGTAAAAAACTCGTCGTTATTTTTTGTTTGTTTGCGTGACAAAAGAAAAATACGACTGCAATATATTTTTATTAATCTACCTGGCAGACTAAAAATATATTTTTACTTTTTATTTAGGGGCTTTTGTCATTTTTAGTAATCATCCCTTTAACACATTCAAAATAACTATGCGCACTCTGCGTGCATTCGCGGCGAGTGCGTTAATACTTCCTGGGAGTCTTTAAGTCAAGTGAATAGGTTTCTTCTAGGCAGGCGTGCTTCATAGACCACATCATTGCTTACCATCAGGTGAGAAAGTGGTCAAGCGCAATCCTATTAATAACAAATAAAAAAAAAATACTGCCAATTGTCAATTTGCGGGTATGTACGAGTTGTACGACACGTGTTGCCACGGCGACGATGCTGTACCGTGGTGATGGGGAGAAGCCCATAGGGTTTCGTCTTTCTTGTTACCCATTTACTCCATGTAAACTACTGAAACTTAGTTGCATCCGGGTAGATTGGAAGCCGACCCCATCAGGCCAGGCTAGGTGGATAGATTAATATTTATTTTTATTTTTTATTGTGAGGCATCAAGGCCCTTAGGGTGTTAGTATTACTTATATCTTATTTAAAAAATACGACTAAGTGCGTATCGGACTTCGCACATTTAGGGTTCCGTACCAAACCGCAAAATGTTGTTGGTTGTAATAGCAAAAATATACATACGCTGCGGCAGGTTATACAGAAGACCGAAGAGTACAACCTGCCTCTCTGTTTAGCGTTTGTGGGCTACGAGAAAGCCTTCGTTTCGATTTAGACTTGGGCTGTACTGCAGTCACTCCAGCGGTGCTAAATTGACTACCGGTATATCGAAGTGTTGAAGTGTTTATACAAAAACACCATCATGTTAGTTGGACTTCAGGATCACACCTCGGAACCTATCCTTCTGCAGCGAGGTGTGAGACAGGGAGATGTCATATCTCCGAAACTGTTCACCGCTGCACTGGAGGATGTCTTCAAGGTTCTGGGCTGGAGAGGGCTAGGCATCAACGTCAATGGCGAGTACATCACTCACCTTCGGTTTGCCGATGATATAGTGGTTATGGCTGAGACCATGGAGGACCTCAGTACAATGCTCGATGACCTCAGAAGAGCTTCCGAAAGAGTGAGTCTTAGGAAGAACATGGACAAAACCAAGGTGATGTTTAATGCCCATGTTACACCCACTCCTTTCAAGGTCGGAGACTCTACACTCGAAGTTTTGGGCGGCTATGTCTACATGGGACAAACGATCCAGTTGGGTAGGGCCAACTTCGAGAAAGAGGTCAACCGTTGAATCTGACTCGGCTGGGCAGCGTTCGGGAAGTTGCGCGGTTTCTTCTCCTCCAAATTAACACAGTATCTCAAGACGAAAGTCTATGACCAGTGTGTGTTGCCAGTTATGACATATGGCTCTGAGACGTGGTCGCTTAAAACAGGCCTCATCAGAAAGTTTACAGTCACTCAAAGGGCAATGGAGAGGGCGATGCACGGAGTTTCCTTGCGTGATCGAAACAGAAATGTAGAGATCCGCAAGAGAACCAGGGTTACCGACATAGCCCGAAGAATTGCCAAACTGAAGTGGCAGTAGGCGGGGCACATTGCTCGCAGAACGGATGGCTGATTGGGGCAGAAAGGTTCTGCAGTGGCGACCGCGAACAGAAAGACGTTGACCGATGACCTGGTTCAGGTTGCGGGGATTCGCTGGTTGCGGGACGCACGGGACCGGTCAATGTGGCGACGCTTGGGGGAGGCCTATGTCCAGCAGTGGAATTCTTTCGGCTGATATGATGATGATGAATAGAAAAATAATTGGAAATTTCAAAGAAATATCTGATTTATCAATATATTGATATTTGTTAGTAAAATATACGTAATAATAAACGTTATCACCAAATTTCAAGTTCATCTAAGGTCAATGAGAAGTTAAAAAATTATGCGAAACAAATTTTTTTAAAAATACCGGTCACGTGCGAGTCGGACTAGCGCACGAAGGGTTCCGTACCATTAAACAAAAAACGGCAAAAATCACGTTTGTTGTATGGGAAGCCCACTTAAATATTTATTTTATTCTGTGTTTAGTATTTTTTGATATTGCGGCAACAGAAATACATCATCTGTAAAAATTTCAACTGTATAGCTATCACGGTTCATGAGATACAGCCTGGTGATAGCCAGACGGACAGGTCTTAGTAATAGGGTCCCGTTTTTACCCTTGGGTACGGAACCCTAAAAAAATTGCCAAGGTGTTTAAAGGATAACCAACAAACCATTTCCAGCATTTTTAGGATATTTGTCTGTTTATCTGTTTAGTTGTGCACGCATCACGCAATTTAGATAATTTTTATACATAAAAACTATGCGTAACTTGAAGTATTACTTATTTTTTTTTGCTGTATGAGAGCTGCCCTTAAAAACATTAAAAAAAAAAACACAATTTCTATGGTTGACAGAAAGTTGACTGCTAGCTGTAAGCGCGTGGACAGCTGGTTGCTTGCTTGCTGTCGGCGCGTGGACGGCAAGCAGTCAACTCCGTTTGAGGCGGTGTTGGAACTGGGTCGTATATATGAGCTACGACCTTAAGGCGATATATACGCCCCAATGTTAACGCAGTACTGGCCTTGCGCCTTCTCGATGCCAAAATAACAATATTGAACCTCCTTTTGAACAGTTTTGTTTGCAAAGTATTATTTGATTTACATATGCTATGTTAGTTATGAAGAAATTCCAGCCATAATTTTTTCTGTGTAAAAAACATCCAAGTCGTTTTGGAGGAGTTTCCAAAAGTTGCGGCAAAATGTCGTGTCGTAATTTTTTTTAAAACAAACTATTAGTTACACGAAAAAACCTTGTGTTAAAAATAATGTACATGAATCAATAATAAATATATATTTATTCAAATTTTTTAACCTATCCGTTACTATGCTTTACAAAATAAACGTTTTACGGCACTAAAGCGGATGTAGGCCCTTAAGTCGTTGGTCCTACGCCTGATCACTCTCCGGTCGTGTCTGGTAGCCGTCCCGTCAGACTAGTAGAGTGAAGATACATAGAGTGCACCTGCGTTTGCGCACACACTTGTGCACTATAACAACTCCCAGCCGTTGGCTAGTCTCCGCTCTGATTGGCCGTCGTAGCCGAAATTCGGTCTGGAGGACTATTATTAGAGTAAAACCGCCTCATTGTTCTAGCGGTCGCAAGTGCGAATGATGACTGTGAGGTCCCGGGTTCATTTCCCAGGTCGGGGAAAGATTATAACATGCCCGCGCCGTTGGCTAGTCTCCGGTGGCCAAAATTCGGTCTAGACGACTATTATTATAGGGCAAGTTCTTAAAACTTAATTTTGATGCAGGTGACCCCACAAAATCTCCTTCCTGCGAACTGGGTGGGCCAGGCTCTCTAAAGTCGGAACGACTTTCTTCAGACTCGAATGATATATTGGATCCACAAACAGGTCTAAGGGGCCCAACAAGTAATCTTCAGGTAAGAATGCAGGTAATGAAAAGTAGAGGTTTTATTTATACTATTATTTAACCCACCCATTATAAAGAAATAAAGCAACCAATTTTATTTGAAGTTCACAGTAACATAACATAATTTTCAGTCAACATTGTTCTCACTTAACCCTTCAATGTCAATTTTTCAATCCCCTGTGACATTCAGAACATCACATTTATTTAACTGTCTACAGGATCAAAATCAAAATTGTCGCAATCCCAACGGAGGTCCAGAAAACATGGGTTCCTGTCGTATGGGAGGCGGAGGGGGTCCCATGGGCCCAGGGGGTCCAATGGGGTCCATGTCGGCAAGTGAGGCTCAGACACTGCCCTCTAACGTCATAAGCAAGCAAGCTGGCAGTATGGAGGTAACAACATAGCCACAGTATAAATATAGACAAGCAGTACGGCAACTATCTACAAACTCTCGAAACGGCACACTCACAGCACACAAACATGCGCATCGACGTGAACCCTAAGCGGTTCGCACTACCGACAGCATCGCGATAACCGCTTACCGGGGTATCGTCGATGCGTATGTTTGTGTGAGTGTTGCGTTTCGAGAGTTTATAGGTAGGTTCCATTCTGTTTGTCCATATTTATACTGTGACATAGCTTAGTAGAATGTTAAATAAATAGCTTGAAAAAAAAAACTAAAAACATAAAACTCTTAGATGATTCTCCATGTTTGGAAACATTAATTTTCTGAAGTAACGAATCTTTGGCATATACTTTGTCTGTGTAAAGCAAAAAATATATTAAATACTGGATGTTTTCCCAGCAGCAAAGTCAAATCTTCGTGTTTTCGACGCTATTGGCTAACAAAGGCGCGGAATCCGTCATATCAGGACAACACCATTCTATCATAGCGTACCACTGTGCACAACCAGGCACTAAGAAATATCTTGAGGTAAGACTTGACTTTTTTAAACTAGATCTTTATAGTTGTACTAGTCGTGGTAATAAAATTCTAATTTAATAATAATTTTTCACAGAAACACCCACTCAAAATGGGACAGTTCAACAAACAAAGTCCAGCACAATGGCTAAACAACCTCGCTATGGCCAAAACTAGAGGTGGAATGCGAGGCGGGCCTAACATGATGGGAGGGCCTAACCAAATGGGCCACATGATGGGCGGGCCCATGGGTCCAAACATGGGCCCGATGGGCCACGGTGGGATGGGACACATGGGGCCAAATATGATGGGTCCCAACAGAATGGGAGGACCGGGCGGTCAGATGATGATGATGAAGGGCGGCCCGGGACAGATGGGTCAGATGGGACCCGGGATGGGGCCTATGGATGGGTTTCCAGGGGGCACCCCGTCCTGTGGTGTCATGGACGGCCTCGGTGCTGATGGTGAAATGCCCTGGGACACCGTAAGTGTACTTCAATTTATTTGCAGACACCAACATCCAGTTTTTGAAAGGTTGATCGAAACTAAATTTTTTAACAGACTGCTAAAAATATTTTATCTCAATGATTGGCAAAATCTAGTTTACTATAAAATTTCGCAGTTACCTTGCAAAAACCGAGTCTTAGTGACTCCTATGCATACCTCGCTATACACACGTATTTTTTCTAATGATTTTTCATATATATTTTCAGAAAAACCCCTCTGTAATGTCAAATGGTATGTCGAATGGTCCGGGATCTATGCCCGCTTGTTCGGAGGCCGGGCCCACGCCCCAAGATGCGCCCACAAGCCAGGCCAACTCTGACTCAGGCCCTGATCAGCCGTGCCAGACTGGACCTAAAGGTAACATTCATTCATATAATACTGATAAAATTAGTAAACTATCCCAAAATGCCATGAAAAAAAAAGTATAAAAAAATTTGTCTCAGACTTCTTATAGTAAAGTCATACCGCAAATAAGCAAATTCTATTCATAATTAGTAACAATTTATTACTAAAAACTTACTACTAATATAATAACACTTAAGTTATATAACAGAACATGCAATAATTGTAGAAAAATCTAAGTACAATTTTAATTCTAGTTAAATCTTTATCACCGAAACTATAATTGCGTCAACAGAAACCCTATTACATAATTATCTTATCACATTTTTGATTTTATGCAGTTTTTATTACAACAATGAAACTGCAATCTTTCTATTCATATTTCTCAAGTAAACGTGTGCGCGTCATTCTGTCTACGCATTCTGTGACGTTAATCATTGTATTGAAGAAAATTACAATATTTAACCTTTGTGCAGGAGTGAAAATACCAGATGAGAACCTAACTCCGCAACAACGTGCACATCGCGAGGAACAACTGGCCACAATACGCAAAATGCAACAGATGCTGTTCCCAGAAAGTGGGGGCAACAATCCCAACCAAGGCCCCAACGACGGCTCACAGGCTCCCAACGACATTAATCCACCCAACTCCAGTGCTAACATGAACATGTCCCCCTTCCCTCCAATGTCTATGGGTCCTAACGGTCCCATGGGATCTGGACCCAACGGTCCGATGGTGTCCATGTCAAACAGCATGAACTCAGGCCCAAGCTGTACAATGTCCGGCCCAATGGGACCCAACGGTCCTATGGGAGGTCCAATGGGCCCCGGGGGTCCGATGGGTCCAAACGGACCTATGGGCGGGCCAATGGGAGGTATGGGTGGGCCGGGTATGGGGATGGGAGGGCACGGCGGTATGGGGCCTAATGGTATGATGGGACCAAACGGGCCAATGATGTCTGGTATGGGTCCTAATGGACCTATGGGTCCGATGGGACCTTGTGGAATGAAAGGCATCAGAGGTCCGTGTGGAGGTCCAGATATGAAGACTGGAATGTGTACAGATATGCATATGGGTAGAGGATGTGGAGGACCAATGGGGGTAAGCAGAAATCATATAACTTGATTATTTTTTGTCATTGAATGTGGTTGATACAAGTTATCTATTTCTTATTTTATTCTAGCGGATGCCAAATCCCATGGGAGGTATGGGAGGGCCTAAGCCGTGTATGATGGGTGGACCACACATGGGACCTAGAATGATGCCAGGACCTAATCTCAATGCTATGAACGGTAAGAAACTTTCAGTTGTGTGCTGTGATGGTAAAACGGTTTTGGTTTATATAATACAATCAATATTCTATGCAGAAGGAATATTAGAAATGAAACAATGTATGCTTTTTTTCGCTCAAAAACTTCTAATTTTTTTTCTTTAGTTCAATTGAACTTACTGTCCGATTGAGATGTAGTTTCCATGAAATCTAAACCTTACCACTTTCGGGAGTAAAGTTAAATTAAAGCTTGCAATCAAAATCTTCTGCATGGCATCTTTCTCTTTTGTATTCCCTATGTCATATAATTATTTGCATAAACTGAAATGCTGAGAATTAATATCAAATCTATTGATCTAAGAAACCAACTTGACTGATTTATATTTCCTTTTACCTAAACCTTTTTTTTGGCAATTTAAAACAGAGCTCTCAAACAAAGAATTCCGCATGCAAAACCCAATCCTTACTTCTTACTATATAATATTACTAGCTGACCCCCGCGGCTTCGCTCCCGTCAAAATTATAGCCTATGTCACTCGGGCATAATGTAGCTTACCGCTGGCAGAAGCTAGTGTTACTTATAATTTCTGCATGCCTTAAAATACGTGCTCTACTTTTACCTGTTTATATACCCTGTTCGATGGTACAAAGTGCCGCGTCTTCCAGGCGGCATCATGATGGACGGCAGTATGATGGGCGGCATGGTGCCTCATGGAGACTGCGGGCCTGACCACCACGGTATGGGGCCCAACGGTCCCATGTGTGACGAATATGGACGTGGGAGAAACGTGAGTTGGCTTTTGTGTTATTTGCATCTGTGATTTTGTTACTCCTTAACCTATAAATTAGAATTGGATTCTTTTAAATGTGGTTATTGTGAGTAAACTCCCTATAATCTTGGCGACTCATTATATCAAGGCATTTGACAAGACAGCACGTCATAGACTCCCTTTTTGACACTTAGATAGAGCCAATGGAGTTTCTGACCTTTGATGAAAAATTACAATAACTTAATTATTTATTCTTATTTTTACTAGTGCTATTTAATTCCCAGAATCTTAGAGTAGAATGTATGAAGTGTTCTAGTTGAAACATCTTCAAAGACATCATGTTTCGTCAATCTGCTGCAATGTCTTAAATACAAAATCTTAAATTTTGTATCATTTTCAATGGCCAGGGAAAAAAAACAGTTTTAGTGTAGCCAAAGCAAGGTTAACTATTGTTGCTTATTACATAATCGACTATGTTATTTTTCATAGTCATACTAAATTAATCCTATTTTCAATCTCTTCTCCCCTCCTTCTTTGCCATTTCTTTTTTCTATTGTACTAGAGTAATTCTACAACAATAACAGTATTACATGCGCATGCAGATGGGTCCGGGCGACCCGGGCGGGTTGGGTCCGGGCGGCCGGGCTCCCGGCCCGGGGCTGCGGAGCCCCAAGTCGCCCGCCTCCGCAGACATCGACTGGCAGAAGATCCACCACCAGTTCTTTGACGACCCCAAGTCCATGGATAATGATATGAGTAAGTTCTCATCTGCCATTTTCGTAACAAGTAGGCTTCTAGTCTAACCGTATTTAGCTGAATACCAGTATTTTACAAGAAGCGACTACCAGATTGCCTTCCAAAACCCAGTTACTCGGTACCACGGGATCCCAGCGCTAACAAAGAAAATTTGGTTCAAATAAATGCCACTAGATGGCGCGATATGCATCGATTTGTTATTGAATTGTGTGTAAAATTAACATTTTCTAGAATTGATCATAAAAATTTGGTTGTTCTTGTTTAATCAACTCTCCTAAACTCAAAATTATGAAATATTGGGCCCTTAATTCACATTTCGAAGATTATTTGAACGGATTGTATAAAGCTGATTCCAAATAGATGGCGCGGTTTTAAATTTCTGAGGCATGCCACTCGATTTTTTAAATTTGGTACAATGAAACTGTAAAAACGTGCAAAAAAATACTATAAAACAAATTGTCGTATTTAAAGAAAAAAATAGTCTCCATCTGAGTAAACCCTTTCACTTGCAAGTCGCTGCTAACACCATCTATAGCCGTGAAACGAAACCGTACGCGATCGAATTACTTTTTAAAATAATCGTCTTAATCAGACGAAAACGCTAGTTACGTCAGCACGGTTTCTTTATATGGAATGAGACATCTGTATGCTAGTATTATATTATGTGTCGGTACTGAACCTCTTGGACTTGGTCAGTCTTGGACAGAGTCGTCACGGGCAAGTCAGAAGTCCAAATTCTGACTTATCCATGATAACTGTCTAAGTTCTATGAACGACAGCTTGGACCAATGTCTTAATGAACATGCTTACCTAATGTGGTCAGAAGTACTAAGCGGTCAGGCTAACTAGGGTTTAATTCAATGAAAACAGACCATGATCGTAACTAATAATGTACTGATATTTGCAGGCACACAAGTAAAGTCACCTTGCTCTGAAAGGGGCGGGTGTCTGCCACCGCCGCCGTATGGAACCTCGCCCTTACATCGATCCGCCTCTGTGCCTATAGGTAAGTTATCTTAACATACTGCATCAACTTATAGTTGAAAGAGGTCCACAGTTAATAGGACATAGACCTCGCAAAAATTTGCCACTATCATGTTTTGATTTAAAACGGTTGGCTTGGCAGTTAAGAATACTCTAAAACCCAAACGATGAACATCTGAATATGAGTAGTTCACTGTGCTGTAAAACCAAAGGCTTGTATTATGTTTTATTGTATTTTTTATTAACGACTGAGTTTAAATTAAAGTTAGTACACGTTAACGCTCATTTTCACGTTGTACGGTGAACCCGCACATTTCATAATATTAAGTAGGTTAAGCTAAATCAGCGTTTACATACGCACAATCGTTTAGTCCACTTGCTATGTAAAATAAATCAGTAATTTTACCACACTCAACACGGGCTTATTTCATTATCCCCGGGTTTCCATCATTTCTAGTGTACAGAACAATCATCGTGCACAGAACAATCATCGTGCACTTGAACTAAGCGTATAGACCTTCGTCGTACATTTTTTTTTGGTCCTTCGAGCCGGATAAACTGCCACAAGGCACCAACTTCTTGTTTATGAAACCTATACACCCACTTATGTTGTCTAGATGATCGTTATTCACGATCCGCAGCAACGCAATCGCCGGGCCACGGTTCGGTACAAATGCCGATGTCTGCCGAAGCCTCTCGGGCAGGCTCGGGACTCAATAGTCCTGCGCATTGCAAGCCTGGCCCTAAGAACGACGCCCCAGGTCGGTACCGATGCTTGCACAATTTCTTTTTTATTATAAAGTTGATATATAGGTTAGTGAATTCAAAGGACAAGAGTAGCTTTGTCTATGATAGTGCAGGAGTGTTGGACAAAAAAAGAGGAAGGGAGAAGACTTCAATCTCTGTCTTATTCTTAAGTTGCACACCTGCACTGTCAGATATCGAATGGTTTGGTTAAAATAGAGAGAGGAACCCTCAAATAAAGTGGGGGTTTATGGATGCATCAGATTATTGTCCTTTTAATTCATAATAAATATGGTAAGTCAACAAATGTCGCATGAAAAGTTATACATGAAATCAAGCCATAGCAGTAGTAGAGCATGCTCATATATTTTATCTGTGTTAGACATTTTCCCAACCACGACAGAGTTTTTATTGACATGTTTCATCCCGATACATTATTGGCATGAAACGCATTTTTTTTCTTTATTTTCTTTTTTGTTTTTCTGTAGTTGTAATGCGTATTTTTTGTTTTCCCTCCCCTCCCCCCGCAAAACGCTTGACGCTTGAAATCCCACCGTGTGATGAATAACAACGAATAACATAAAAAAACCCTTCAAAAATACGGAATACCCTAACATACGTGACCATATCAAACTGGACCAAATAATTGGATCAAACATTGGCCACAAAAGAAATACTAGAGAAACTAGACGAGGGGGTGTTTGTCCGTACTCTCCAATGTTTGGCGGCGCAGCAACAGAAGAATCAACAGGGTAGCTCGCACGGCAAGGAACCCAGTTTGATGCCCGTGCCGTCACCGCAGCAAATATCGTATCTCAACCAGTTCGAAGGTAACTTGATTGGATGACCACAGAAATAATCAACAACTTCAAACCCGGGGTCACACTTGTCACTGAAAAATGCGCGAAATTTTGACAGGTCTAAGGCTAGGAACAAACTATCGGACGGGAATTACATTGTTTTTTGTTACTGATAGTTGCCACTTGCAAGACTTTACTAAACGCTCAAGGATTAAGAACGCTAATATCGGACAAAATAAAGCATGAACCACCTACTGTAGGTCGGGTCTATTATTAGTATCTGATAGTTTGTTTCTAGCTACCCATAAACAATATTACTTAGTAAGTCCATTTTAGTTTATAACCTATCTGAGTGTTACCCCAGGCTAATATAACTTTTGTATTATTTCTGCTTGAAACTCTAATTAAGAATGCATTTTTATTACGCTTTTAAATGTTTTCTCCGTAATTAGCTATTGTAAGATAACTGAATTCATTTTAAACTACTAGAATAGTAATACCGGTTATCATACAATTTTCATTTCATATTCGAGGGTAGCTACACATTTTACTGACAAGAAAATGTGTGACTACCCGTACCACTGAATGTTTTGATCGTATCATGTGTTTCATAGTAGCATTTGTGTGTGTTTTTTTCTACATATTTATGTTTTCATTTTGGTGGTGGTTGGTGAAAATGTGCTAACATTATGTACTTTCATACTCTATGGCTAATTCGTTCTTTCATTCTACATTGTTCGTCCAACAACATCATGTTTGTCTATGGTATGGTGGTGTATATACTAATTTGTGGTTTAACTATGGCAGGTCAAGAGTTAACGATACAGAAACAGCCCAACACGTCGTTAAAAGACAACGGGCCGCCTTCAAACAATGGAGGGCAAACGCCACAATCGAATTCTAATCAGAAATCACCTGCCGGGTATGTATCTCGGTTATAATATGTATTCATTTTTTAGTCATAGATTTTCAAGTGGGGACAGGAGTATCGTTGGCATTCCAAGTATAAAGCTTTATGTCTATTAATACGAAATTTAAAATATCACACTAATATTATAAAGGCGAAAGTTTGTGTGTTTGTTACTTCTTCACCCTCAAACGGCTGGACGGATCTGGATGCAATTTGGCACAGAGATAGATTATAGTCTGGAATAGCACATATGATACTTTATAACCCGGGAATAAGTTCCATTGGGATGGGATGATTTTCGACAATCACGCGGGCGAAGTCGCTGGCAGCAGCTAGTTGAACTTAAAATTATCCCCTTGATGGCTTTAATTGCTTCGGTAATTACGGCATTCAACCGGATCTTTATGTTTTGAGGCAGTCCATGTTAAATCAAGTATAACAATGGATCTCTAAGCTCAAGCTGTACTGACCTTTGTCACAGCATAAATATTGACGAACAGTACGGAAACTACCTACAAACACTCGAAACGGCACACACACAAACATGCGCATCGACGAGACCCCTAAGCGGCTCGCACTACTGACAGCACCGCGGACGCTGCTTATGGGCCTCGTCGCGTCGGTGCGCATGTTTGTGTGAGTGTGCCGTTTCGAGCATTTGTAGGTAGTTTCCATACTGTTTGTATATTTATACTGTGCCTTTGTCCAAGACAGCCATGATATCTATATAAAGACGAAGAATATTATATCTGAAGGCTCTTCCTACAACTTTTACGAGTCCCAGATGACCAGGAAAAACGTTCCTATCCAGAACCATGGATAAGAGTTTATACAACACTAAGAAGCTTTATACTAATGGTTTTTTGTTATTCTATTTAGCATGATGCCGGGCACCCCCGAACCTCATGGGTCGTTGTCAGAACAAAGAGCAGGCCGCTTCTCAATGGAGCAGAGTCCCGGCTTCAACAACCCACAGACACCCACCTCTGCTGCCAACACTAAGTGCCAGGGTAAGTCTACTTCACCTATAGCATGGTGTCTCATCCAATGCAAAGAAACCGTGCCGACGTACTGCACTGATTATACTGATTATTTTTTGTACATCGATCGCGTTTGGTTCCGTTCCACGAATATAGATGCTGATCTATCTAACGCCGTTGAACGAAACCGAATGCGATCGATTTACAAAAAATAATCGGTATCAGATGAAAAACGCTAGTTAGTCGGCACGGGTTCTTTGTATGGGATGAGGCATCTGTATGCTAGTATTATATTATCTGTGCCTATAGTTTTTTAAGGCCGAGTCTGGTCATGGAAGCTGAATTATTGGGTGTGTTTTGTTACTGCCTCATTTCTCTTGATCAATTAGTGTAGAATAAGTTAATACAATCAGCAAACTCGTGGCTAAATAATAACAGCCGCACTGGTTGATCATCAAGGTTAAGCAACGCTTGCCGAGGTTGGTCCGTGGATGGGTGACCATTTAAACATACCGAGTTTCCTGCGTGCCTCGGAAAACACGTTAAGCCGTTGGTCCCGGCTGTCATTTGAAGATCTTTGACAGTCGTTACGAGTAGTCAGAAGCTTCAGATCTGACACCAGTCTTGCCAAGGGCTACAGTGTTACCCAGTTACTGGGTTGTGGAGGTCTGTTAGGCAGTCGCTCCATGTAAAACACTGGTATTCAGCTGAATCCGGTAAGACTGGAAGCCGATCTGGTTAGGTAAGTATATTTTTTTTAAAGTTTGGTGATTAGGTATTGCATCATTTTGGATTCGCCTTTTCTTTGACAAGCTGTCAAGTCAGTCATTTCTCCTCCTAAACCTCAGAAACTACAAAATTTCTGACATTTAGGAGTAGAAATATCCATTATTTCCAGTTTTATCCAGCAATGCCGAAAACCATGCCTAGACATTAACATCGACATATGTCAATAGAGACTATAAATAGCTTGAAAACCTGAAATAAGATGTACTAATTCGATCTCATTTTCTGCATAGACGAAAAATCCCGCCCAAGTCCGCAGTCAAACCGGTCGAGCCAAGACAGCGCATCAAAAACGCCACAACGAGACACGCCGAACCTGAGCCAAGGTCCCTACGCACCTGCATCGTCTGCGTCATCGTGTTCTGGTAGCGTCAAGAGTAGCTGCAGTGTCGCTAACAGTGGAGCTGTTACTACGGCTAGCGGGTCCATGGATGATTCTATGGCAGGGAATAATGAGGTAAGTTCACGCTGGATCATGTCTTGTACAAAATCATCAGCTTTTTAATGTTCCCACTGCTGGGACACAGGTCTTTCCTCTCTGTGAGAGAGAAAATGGGTCTTAATCCACCACGCGGTCCTAATGCGGGTTGGTGGATGTCACATGTCTTCGAATTTTTGGTTCCAAGACATCCGGCAGGCTTATTACGTATCTTTTGCAAGAGCAAAACGATTGCGATCAAACGCTTTGTCATAAAAGTCGGCATTACCTGCAGTGTAGGTATGGTAGGTCCTACACAATTGTTTGCTAATCCCTCGCTGTTTGTCAAATGCACTTCCATCAACTCTAAAACTTTTGTATTGAATAGAAATTATTGCGCGAAAATGGCTATCGTTTTGTTCTTGCAAAAGATACGTAATAAGCCTGCCGGTTTCCTCACGATCTTTTCCTTCACCGTTTTTGGAACAGTGGTGATGCAATAATTTAAGCAAAGTAAAGCGTCTGCCTGGGTTCGAACCCTCGACTCTTAATTCGGGGCCGTTACGCCCGTTATCAATGGGGCATAATGTACATAACATAAACATAATTGATGAAGTTTGGATGTATTGGCAGATATAACTGCTTAACCCCCTGATCATGATATTATGAAATGCCTGCGACGCTTTTTGGCACTACATGGTTCATTTGAATTATGAGGTGTCGAAAAGGGACTTCTTCACAGACTGGAATGTTGCCAAGTATCATATATTTCAACAGCTGATAGCGGTGAAAAAATATAGCTTTGGTGTTTCGAACTCAGTATGATGATTTCAATAAAATTCTAAATTATTAACCTTTTTCCAACTGAGTTAGGATTGGTTTCTCCAAACCGATGCCGCTGAATGCCATTGCCAGCATAAAATGTTAAATATGATTATTATTTATCTACAGACGACATTATCCGGCGGTCCAAACAGCACGAGTCTTCCGGGGCCATTCCCGGGTCCGTGTAGTATGAACAGGCCGGACAACATCCCCATCAACCCCAACCAGGGTCCCAACGGACCCATGACCTCTACGTCTTCCTTCGACCCCATCTCCTCACTCGCACAAATGTCGCAACAGCTCACCAACACGGTGGGCGGCGGCGGCCCGGGGCCCGGCGGACCCATGGGACCCAACGGCGGCAATATGGGACCCTTCGGATCCGGACCACACCATATGCAGCACCATCACTCAATGCATCCGCATGGACATCCACATATGATGATGAATGAATTAGGTGAGTTGTTTTTTTTTGTTGTAGGTTTGTTTAGTTTTAGATCTGATGCTAGTCTTTAAAACGTTGATACGTTATAATTGTTAACTGTGGTCAAGAAGTAACTAACCATGTTCTGTTTTATCTCAGGCTGCCATATGGACAACATGGGAGGCCCAGGAATGGGAGGACCAATGGAAGGCATGATGGGCGGCGGTGACTTCCCACCAGATATGAATCTTAGTCCGAAAATGGGAGGAGGACCTATGGGCGGACCTATGGGACCGATGGGACCCGACGCCTCCATGATGGGACCTAGGATGGGCGGTCCTGGCAAGATGCCACCCTTCAACGGAGCCAACGTGCAAGTGAAAGCGAGTGCACCCAACACGATACAGTACCTGCCCACGAGGCCGCAGATGCCTTGCAACTCGGGCCCTCGAGGTCCCCCCAGCCTGGACTTCCTGCAGCGAGTCACGAACCCTCAGATGCAAATGGAGGGCGGCAAGGGCGGCGTAGCGTACTTCCCGCCGGGCGCGCGCGGCATGGAAATGGAACCAGGCATGCGCGGCGTCATGCGCGCGCCTGGTATGCTGCGCATGCCGCACCACTATCCCGCCGGGTTCAACTCGCCGCCCAAGATGCCCGACCCCTTCGGCGGGCCGGGCGGGCCCAACCCTATGTGCGGGCCTAGCTTCCGCGGCGTGAAGGGCGGCATGGGGCCCGGCAACGTGCGCATGGGCTCCGCGCAGCCGCTGCCGCCGTCCATGGGCGGGCCGGGGCCGGGCTTCAAGGGCCAGGGCTTCGCCGTGCCGTCCACGGCGGACCCCACGTACGCGGCGCAGTTCCACAACTTCCAGCAGCAGCTGTACGCCACGGGCTCCAGGGCCGCACAGCCGCACCAGGCCTACCCGCCGTACCAGCCGTCCAAGTGATGACCGGCGCCGGCGGCGGTGTAGCGCACTCGCGAGCTGTTCAGTTTTAGCGACGTTGGTTCTTTTGTATTGCAGACTGATCGGTGGTAGTTTGTGTTTCCCGTCGGCGAGACACGCGACCGTACTTAATAAATTGTACACCAGTGAAATGAGAGATCAAATATTTTGTTAGTGATTTTCGTTAGTCCGCGTATTATTGTGAGATTTTTCGATGTTGTGAAGTTTTTCAAACTAATTTTATTATGTTTATTGTAGCGTATCAGTTTCGTTTTAGGTCACTATACTAGGTTTCTTGACTGAGCATGAATTTTGTGTTTGTGAATGCAGATGCGTTTGTACAAATTGTACAAAATTTAGACGTGTTATTGTGTACTCTACATAATTTAAAGTACAGTTTTTAGACGTAATTTTTTGCTTATGGCAATAAATTAGTTTAAGATGGTTTTTTTACACAGACATGCCAGAATTTCAGTGTATCGGTTCCTTTACTTAGCTATTTTTATATATGATTCCTATGCACACAGATATCTAGTCAATTTTGAAATTAATGGAGCCCGACCCTGTGTTAAAATGTAATCTTAAACTATTGAATCCGCACTTTGGTTACTTTAATAACACAGAAGTACATAATTTTATATGTTTTGTCCATTTTAGTTTTATATTAATAATGTAATTAGTGAAATTGGTTTATTATAATTATTTGGCTTAATGGTCAGTATAAATTGAAAATTAATGTATGCAGTTTTTAAACTGTTTCATTTGATCTGAATAGCAATGTTTTTTCTGTCTTCCAATACCTTTACTAGGCTCTTAATATTACAATACCGCTAGTGTCGAGTATATCATTATCATTTATACTTTACTTAAAGCTGAAACTTGTGAAAATCAAGTGCTAGTAGTCTTTACTTTTAATAATTAAAAGTACTTAAAATCTGATGCCATATTAATTGCCACATGAATTTAATTTCGTGATATTTTTAACCGTCTTATTTAATTTATTATCGTCTGTAATTCTGTATGAACAATGCCAAGATTATCTGATCGCAACAGTTTTTTTTTTAATCATAGTACATAGGGCATATTAATATGCTAGGCTAGTAGTCGCACTGGCCTTGGTTAAGTAATGCCTTGTTTAAAAAGCAATGAACCCCGGCGGATGCGGTGCGAGGAAGAGCGATCACGATCACACAGCGGACCTGCGTGCAGACTGCACTACCGTAAACAAACTTCATTCTACTCTACAAACTCACGTAACGCACATAAACAAATCCCTCTCGTCTTACGTATTTCTAAACGTGGCCAGCTAATTTGTGTAGCACAAACGATAACCCAAATTAGCTTCACGTTTAAAATAGTATCAATTAACAAATAAATAGACGTGTTATATTAAATATCGGCATCGAAATCCGTCGTAATATTTGACAAATCGCGCAAATTATGATCTCCATTTTAATTGAATAAGGTCAAGAACTGTGTCAAAATGTCGTATCACACCGATGTTAAACGGATTTTAATGTTGCAATCGCTACGAGAATAATTAGTTTCTATTATGGGCTTGTCTAGGGTTGCCAAACGTATCTACTCTTATATAGAGTACTGCACTCTATTCAGCTTGGCCGTCAGCTATAATTTATAAAAGCAATAGAATACGCTAAAACACTATGTATTTGACTCTGATTATTCTTAGTGAAATTACAGGAATTCATTCACTTGAGTGAATTCCTGTCATTGCAAAGATGGTTTTTGCCTTTTCGGTCATAATTGCAAAGCTATGTGAAATGAAAAACATGGCTTCATTGAAATTCATGTCTAGAAATCGTAAATTTATTATCAAAACAACGGAAAAAGTATGTTTTGCAAAATGCACTGTTTTAAAAATAACCATAGAATGTACTCTTTATTAATGAGTATGTACTTTTCATTTATACACACTAAAATACACAGATATACCTACTCTATAGCTTCTAAAAAAGTTGGTAACCCTAGGCTTGTCGCATGATGAATGGGTGTCCAACGTAAGGTCTAAGCTAAATTTGAGCATCATAACGATACTAGTCCGGTACTCCCGTGATCTCATTTACTGCTTTGCGCCAATTGCCAAGTATCGTTGGTGACGTAACACGAAGTCTCGGATACACGAAGCGCGTTCCAACGAAATTATTATAATGATTTATGCACCGCCGAGTTAGCTCAACGTAGCACAGTCTGCACCCAGCTCTAGATCTCGAGATTACAAAGGGCATGGAGTTATTGTGAGGAAACAGCACAACAGTCCAGTAAGAAACACCCGCTAGCAATTAGATAGTCTTAATTTAACTGTAATTATAATATAAGGTAAAGAATGGTTCTTGTTTTAGTAATAAGCGAAGAGCAATGATATAAAATAGTTTGTGTAATATTGATAAGAGATGAAATTAAGATGCAAACTATTGGTTGTGATTCTGACACAATTTGTTAAGTTGTTCGTAGATTTGTCACACGGAGAATTGTGGAAACTTTACTGATTCACGATAAGGCCCTTTTTAATTTTATTTTTTGTTTTTGGATATTTTTTACTTGTCGTTCTCGTTTGTACATCGCTAACAATAATTGTACAGAGTACTTTTGGACTTAATTTAAGGCAATAAATGTATTTATTTTATAACTCGTGATGTAAGAATTTATTCTTAATTATTATAAAAAAATATATAATATGCTTGTAACTCATGTTTTATTTATTAATCTTGTGTCAGTGGTAACCCCTAACGTAAATAAACTATCTATGGGAAGAGAGTATGACAAATATCTACTACTAGCTTCTGCCAGCGGCTTCGCCCGCGTGAAAGTCGAAAATTATTCTGAAGGATCATATTCCCGGGATAAAAATGCTATGTGCTATTCCTGACTATAATCGATATCTGTGCCAAATTTCATCCAGATCCGATCAGCCGTTTTTGCGTGAAGAAGTAACAAACACACTCGCAAAATTTCGCCTGTATAATATTAGTGTGATGTAACTATGAGATGCTGTTTTGCAGGTATGCTAGATTGGGTATCTTTGGACTTGTAACGGCTAAGAAGAATGGATAGTGATAGTCCTTTGAATCAACTGATTGGTCTTGACAGGGTTCAATTAATTTAGTCAGGAAACACCGCATTTTCTTGTTTTATGTATCGTCATTAGCGATACTCAACACGTCTGCGGGGTTTTGCTAAACAAGTTAATTTGTCTCTGTACATTTTTCATGTTGGTTAGAGCACTAAGCTATAGCTCGAGTTTTTTCTCTGTGACTAATGAATGATATTTTCCACTATCCCAACTTATTTGGAAATTTCTTACTGTTTTGTGGCTAATGTTTGATATTATACGGCTGGTAATGTTTCTACTTTCTGTAGGATTGAGATAATTTCTCTTAAGTTAAAGACAGGCTGGTGTCCGCAACTACACGTCTAAGCGCGTATTTTACGTATGGGTGGGATCCGTCTTCCTGACTCGATCCACCCCAGCTCCTCGAGAAAAGTCAGCAGCGCTTTGGTATTGCCAACTATCCCCTGTACGGAACCCTGGGTCACCGAGGAATTTGGCCCTGTAACCAGCGATTACTGGGCAGCTTAGGAGCAGGTGTTCTGCTGTCTCGTCCTCTTCCATGCATGCTCTGCACAGTGTCCGAGATCCCTAAGACAAAAATATGCTTGTTAAAAGCCCTATGACCAGTCGTTACTGCTGTGACTGCACGTAATTGTAGTTTAGTCAGTCTCAGGGCGACAGGGTGACACTCGTATATCAGCCCAGAGCTAGCGTATGGCTACTCAGTGCCTGCAGGACGGCCATGCTGTTCGAGAGAATGCGTATGGGGAAATACTTAACCTCCCTGGCTAGGATGGCTGAGGCTGCCATGAGGTGCCCAAGCACTCTGCTTGGACACCGTGTTATGAACCCCAAGTGGCGCAGCTACGTGGATGTTGGTTGAGGTCCTCCGAGAACATCCCCGCACTGTGCCAGTACCTATTTTAGATCCGTCTGTGAAGAGCCTTAGCTCGTCAGAGCGTAGCCCTTCGCAGTGGTGGACCTCATGGAGTTGGATCCTGTATTTCTTGTCAAAGATGAATTGCTTAGGTATCCGGTCGTTGATTGCTTTTGTTAGAGGGAGTTCGATGTTGAGTTCCTCGAGCAGAGCGGTGTGTTGTTTCTCTCTCTTACCCCAGAGATCCAGTGCCTTGAGACGTACTGCCGCCATCGTTGCTTCCTGCTGTATGAACAGGTGGAGAGGGGGGAATCCAAGCTATAAATTTGCTGCCTCGAGCGCAGCAGTCGGGGTAGTAGCAATCATGCAGCCTAGTTATCGCCATGCAGGCCAGTCTTTGCATGCGTTGTAATCTATTCACGGCTGCCCTTAGCTTAGTACGAGACCACCACACCACGGTCCCTTATGTGATCATGGGCCAAATCACCGCGCTGTACAGCCAGAGTATGATTTTGGGGGAGAGTCTCCTCTTTTTGCCTATCATTTTCTTGCATTGCCAGAAGGTGATACATGCCTTGCTCAATTTGTAGTCTAAATGACTGCTCCAGTTTAACTTACTGTCAAATATGACTCCCAGATACTTGAATTCGTTGGACAACTGTAGTTCCGTGTTGAACAGCTTAGGTAGACGGAAAGGGCCTAGAGCTCTTTTCTGAGTAAACATGACTAGTTCAGTCTTAGTGGGGTTTACTGATAGATCATATTCCCTGCACCATCGCTCCACTATACGCAGAGCTTGCTGAATGAGACTGCAGATCGTTCCAGTCACCTTCCCAGGTACGTGGATTGGGAGATCGTCTGCATAACCTATTGTGTAGTAACGGTGTTCATTGAGTCTGGTGATGAGATCGTTTAATTACCAGAGTCCCTCCCTGCGGGCAGACCCTGGCTATCAAGGCCAGCTGCTGTTCTCCCATGCTTAGCATGTTGGTTATCCTGTCAATTAGTACCTGATTTACTCCGTGCTTGGAGAGTGCAGCACCGATACTGGAGAAGTTTGTCTTGTTGAAAGCCCCTTCAATGTCTCTGAAAGTACCCAGGCAGATACCTTTCTGATGAATTGCTTCCTCTATTTGGCTTACCACCAAATGAAGATCGGATTCAGTAGACTTACCCGAGCTGTAAGCATGTAGGTTGCCGTGAAGAGTGAAAGATATCAAGGCGCCATCTCGTAGTTCCCTCTCGCACAGTATTTCTATGGTCAAAGTAGAAATGAGGTCAGGCTGATGAGTCTCTAGGAATTGGCGTTTGTATAGTTTCCCTTGCCTGGCTTTGGGATGAATATGTTTTCACTGCCCTCCATTATTTCGAGACGTGTCTAAAGGCCAGGCATGCCCTCATTAGTGGCACCAGTCTTTCTGCCACGACAGTGAGGAGGTCTGCAGTACCGCAAGGAACACTTCATCTGGACCGGGCGCCTAGAAAGGATGGAAGCTTTTAATGCAAGCTAGAGATGAGAATCATGTAAATGTAAAACAAAGAGTTGTAGAGTCGAGCTTACCGTTTGATTGAGCTATAACTGCCAATACATGTAGTTGTGCGTGTTCAATTAAATAATATTTCTCACTAAATTACCAAATTTTAAGTTTAAATACCAACGAACCAAAACTAGAAGCGTTTTACCTAGTCTAAAGTTTATTAGTTAACTTTAATTTTCCCGCAATTTTATCGTAACCCGCTTGTGACCATTGTGACGGAAACAAGCCAGAACTGGAAATATAGAGTGACACAGATAATAAATCGTTGTTTATGTTGTGACTATAATACCTCTTCTACACAGTCTGAACAACCGCCCGATCAAGGTGTCCTTGATCGGGGAACCAACCCAAAAGTCGTGTTGTAGACGGTGGTTGGTCGACCAAATTGAGTCAACACAACCAAGGTTATTGGCAGGTCAACTCAATTTGGTTAGCCAACCACCCGGTGGCCCGACCAAATGCACCTTGGTCGGGCGGTTGTTCCGACTGTGTAGAAGGTGTTTAAAACATGTTTTTGAGTATTTTTTTTTGTAAGAATTAAAAATACAAAAAATTATGGAATATTTTGATGTCCTCCTATATAGAGAACCATTCGAAAATTTAAAAATGTGATGGTGACGACTAGTAATTATTTATCTGTAATGTGATGGCCATGGCTTGGCTGGTTCAATAATTCAATCATTGGCTCAGTCTTTTTGATAGCGACGTCAACAAAAAATAAAATGAAGTGATTGGTTCAGAATTGAAGTTATCTATGATTTTCAGCTTTTGACCAATCAATTTTTTTGTACAACGCAATGTCTCTTGCATCGCTTTGATATACTGCTAAAAGACCCTTTGTTCAATATAAAAGCTTTTATGATAAAAAAAAATAGTTTTTCATGTATATTTTTCACACATTTTAATTAGATACTGTTTTAGTAAAAAAATATTTATTACAAAATAGTAAGAGAGAAAGTAGCATCCTTGACAAAAGTGGAAAATTACTCATTCATTATTCGAAATTAAAAAGTACATGAATTTGTCTATGGAAATACAGAACGGAATCTTGTAAAAGATTAGGCCATTTCATAAAACAAATGTATAGTAACTAGCGATGGGTCGTTGAAGGATTTTCCGTCAACGAAACGTTAACGTTGAATTGCGTTTGTCAACTAGTTGATCAACTAGTTAATTTCGTCAACTAGTTAACGTGTTACGAACGTCAACTTGCATGAACGATAAACGCCTAAACGCTTTTATTAACGTAAGCTGTAGTAATATTAATTTACGAACAATTTGATGCAATTTACCAATCACAGGTCCGCCGGTGCCGAAACGTTTCATTCCGCGCACGAATATGATCATTTAAAGAAATATTAATGTCATCGTTTACTTTCTTTAAAAAATAATGATATTATCAAATCTATATTTAAAATAGTGGAAGAAAGGGCGTTCAAAAAATTACAAAAACGTCGACCGTGTACAAATCAACTGGTTGAATTCGTCAAACGATGAAACGAGTTGAATTCCTAAACATCGTTGTCTCGTAACTCGTTGACGAATTCAACTAGTTGATTCGTACACGGTCAACGTTAATTCCGTTGAAGAGACATCAACGTTGATTCAACTAGTTCGTTGATTCAACGCCCATCGCTAATAGTAACTCGCAGAAAATATCTTCTGGACAGTTGTATTTATTTCAGCTTTGCATTTTATTTTAAATTGATTCGTGAACCGCATTGTAGGTCCGTTGGAAAGGATTCATCGTCGACTCTAGCGGAAGGGTTAGCAGTCTCGTTCTGCAATAGAAAAGATTTGCATTGAGAGGAGACGTAAGGTAAACATCGATTTTAATTTTTTTCTCCTAAAATGGAATCGTGTAATGAAAGTAAAGATTGCATATTTCTACTCGTAAGTGGTTGTATATTGAGTGTTTATAATGTATTTTTAGTGTATCCTTGTACGAAATGAAAGTTTGACTTTTGCCACATATATTCTTTTGAATGGCAGCTGACCGACGTACATCTAGTTACGAGAGTAGGTACATAATATGCAACGTAAACTGTGTTGTGAGCTTGTAAACGTATTATTTTCAAAAATATGTTGACGATTGGGTGTTAAAAGTTCTTACAAGACGCTTACGAAAGCAGTAGATTGAATTGTTTTTTCTTAGGTAAAATGTCAAATTGTGAACTTGTCAACTGGGTTGAGTCATTGTTGCGATCCATTTATCGCCCCAACTTATTGTTGAATACGTATTTTCACTGTTTACCTGAATAAAACATTATTAATAAAATCAAGACTGATAGTAGATAATATTTTTTTTGCTGTCCATTCAGTTGTTTTCATTCAGGTTTTGCTTCTAACTGGGCTTTTTTCTTGTAAGTATTGAAACTTACAAGTCTTTTGTTCATTGCCTATACTATATGAATCACAAAATCTACAACAAAAGGCTTTATTATTATAAACATAATCTTGTTGTGTGGTACAGGGTCACATTAACTAGATAGGTACCTAATTTCTAAGTAGGTACCTGTTCATTATCTTTTACTAATTTGTTGTGGCATTCCCACAGTTGATAGTAAACTTCTAAGTGGGTTTATTATATTTATAATGCAATACCCACTTACCCAACCTTTCTAAATAGGTCATTGGTTCACAATGCAAATGTAATTGCTGTAAGTATTTAGCTTGTTTATCATTTAGGAATCTCTGCCTGAATAATATAATAAGCTTTATTATAAACAACTTTCAATGTAGTTAAACTGTATCTTATAGTTTGTAGAATCATTAAATAAAGATTGCCATATGGATAACTAAATGAAATAACTTTTTTAAAATTGGAAGTGTTGTGCGTCTGATATTGGCATCATAGACCACTAAACTATGGCATTCTTAAGTCTTTTCTTTGCGCTTTAATAACTAAACTAAAGTGGTTGTTTGAGGATAATCTTGTAAAGTTGGTAAGGTGGCTTTATCTAAAACAACTTATTTGTTGTGTGTTTACTCATTACAAGCATTACAATTGTTTGCTATTCAAGTAAAGTATGTCCATTCAAACAAGTTCTTTGTTTTTATATTCAAAATAAATCAAATTCATTCATATTCATTGAAAACTTTCAAATCCAATATGGGACAGATTTGTAAGTGTACTCTTTAAATGTAGTATCCTTATAAAGATTGTTAAGTGGGTGAACACAGTATTTGAAAGTAATTATGTTTTTGATGTAAATGCTGTCTTCAATAACAAAGAAACTGCTCACTCACAGGAAATTAAATATAATATAATAATAATAATATATAATATTAGGATTAAATGTCTCAACAGCTTATCCTAATATGGTAATATATTGGCCAATAATTGTTAGTATTATTACGGGGTGAATACCACCTTTCATTGAGTTATGAAATACAGATCTTTCCCCTATTGCATAAATTGTGTTCTTCTTCGTGTTGCACAAAAGTAATCCAATTTTTTTGGGCCAAATCTTTGCCATTTACACGGAATTGACAATGGCAGCATATAGCTCACTTTGCTAAGCTCTACCATGAATGCAGAACATGCAGTCAAATATGCGTTAAACAAAACAGATAATTGTTTATCTGGGTTATACCATTAAAGGGTTTTCAAAATACCCAAATGATGTATGTCGTGTACACTTAAGCTATAATCATACAAAGATTATTATAGTAAATCAACAGGAAAACTTGCAATTTAAGCACATTGATAGATTGCGTAGTATTTTGAGGAAATATCTTTATTTATGTAATAATGTATTAGTTTATATTCTTGTGATGGATATGTCCCTACCTTAAAGTATGAAAATAACTCATTTCTTCAGCCAAGTGAAAGGACTCTCTGCTTAATAGTTAAGTAATTGGTTCTCAAATAATAATTTTCAATGTAATACCAGATATATTAATTTGAATAGAGGCAATTATTAATTGTAGGTACCTAAATGTAGTCAAATTCATTGTCATTGCCATATTGGGGGTCATTAAACTGCAAAACTAACAAGATTTATTCATTGTTTTTCTATTGGCTTCAAAATTATAAGTAAGTTAAAGTTGCCTTAGAATGTGTTAAAAAAAATAGATATATACTTCAAACAAAAAGATTTCAGATAGCTGAACTATCTGAAATCTGATGTAAATATACGCTATCCAAAAACCATGTTTGTATATGTAAATTATGACTTAAACAGTAATGTTAATCAAAGGAAATAAATACAGTTTAATGTCTATTTGCTCAGCAGGTCAACAACTTAACAAGTTTTACCACTGCTTGTTTTTATTGATAATACTTTTTCCATTCAATATTAATTTGATACAAAATACCTCTCAATTAATTATGATGATAGTCTTGTACTGCACCATATGCAGGCCTAAAGCTGACCTGCTTTATATAATCTCGCTGAATCGCTTGGTGTCAAAGTGCTTTGGTCAACTACACAATGACAAGTCTGTCACGTCTACTGTCTTTTGCTTCTATTCAATCGATCTACCTAGTATTTTCCCTAACCATGTTGGAGTATTTAAATGGAGTGACCACCTGTCTGAGCTCCGTATCCCAGTAGTGATAGGGACTCCCTTTTCCGCACTTAGTCGCCCATTTGGTCCGTTGTGCGAGGGGGTACTGGCTAACATAGGCAGTCTAGCTCCGTCCAAAAGCACAGAAGTTTCCTGGGGGCTTCACAGGCTTCACGGAGCAACCTCATTGTTCCGAGGATTTCTTCGCATTGAGATGCCACGGCCTCACATTCCAGGATTACGCGGGCTCCGTATCCCAGTAACTAGATCTAAATTCTTTATAGGCAAAAGCAACCCATACTATAGATAAATCAACACTAGTGAGTTTGTTATTGCAATCATGTCATCTTTCCTCATACCAATTTATTTGGGCCTTTTTCTTTCGTATTTCTCGTACTAGTCATTATGTCAGTAGTTGGACTAGTGACCTTTGTTCTAGACATATTGTCTGTCACAGTTCATACCTACATTGTTTCTTTGGTCTTCCCCTACTGGAGTGTTTGTTATGGCATTTTTTTTCTCTAATACCTCCTTTTGTATACTGACTGCAATCAAGCCAATGATTAATGTGTCGCTATTGGGTTAAACACAGACCAAAATTATTTAGGTACAACCAGCTTCGCTGTGGGGCCTAGTTGCCATAAATTAAGACCTTTGTGCTAGACATAATGTCTGTCACACACAGTTCATACCTACATTGCTTCTTTGGTCTTCTCCTACTCAAGTGTTTATTTATGGCAAGTTTTTCTCTAATACCTCCTTTTAAATACTGACTGAAATCAAGCCTCTGATTTATTTGTCTCTATTGGGTTAAACAAAGACCAAAATTATTTAAGTACAACCAGCTTTGCCATGGGCCCTAGTTGCCATAAATTAAATGAGTCATAGAATAATTGATTTGAAATTAAAGTAATTATTTATAATAGTGAACGTACTTAGTGCTTGTGGTTGATGACTAAAAGATTTCCACATTAAAATGTAATTGAACGTTAGAACCTTATTTGTAGTAGATATCTTCCACAAGTATTGACGTATTATTGAATAGGTCAACATTGACAAATATTGCCTACTACAATTAATTTGGTGAACAGGAGACTCACAGATAATAAATAATAATAAACTTGTACTCATGGTTTTATCGTTTCTTAATTCGTGCGCGCGCCTTATCGACCTATCTCGGTCGTATCAGCTACGATTTGCGATAAACTGTGTTTGCATAATAAGGGAGATGTTTATGATTTTTTATAAACATTTAATTAATTGAAAAGTCTTTGTTAAAAGTATGTGGACATCCTTTCATCTTGTTGGGGTTCCGTACCCAGAGGGATCCTATTACTAAGACTCCGCGATCCGTCTGTCTGTCACCAGGCTGTATCTCATGAACCGTGATAGCTAGAAAGTTGAATTTTTTATAGATTATGTATTATTTCTGTTGCCGCTATAACTACAAATACTAAAAACAGAATAAAATAAATATTTAAGTGGGGCTCTCATACAACAACCGTGATTGTTTTGCCGTTTTTGCGATAATGGTACGGAACCCTACATGCGCGAGTCCGCCTTGCACTTGGCCGGTTTTTTTTTATTACACTGAATTATTATAGACTGAAATTCAGGGGAAGGACAAACCAACCATGTCATTATGATCCTTATAATTTTGGTCACATCCACACATTTTTTATTTAATTTTTAGGTCATCAACTAATCTAACACTATTTTTAGAGTTTTCATTATGTTTATACCTACTTATTTTATATCAGTACATTATTGTTTTATGTAGGAACCTATTTATTTTGTAAAACGCTTCAAGGTGAAGTTTCATGACAATGATTAATTTACTGAGTACTAATACTAACTCCTTGAGAAATAAATTGTTTATGAATCATTAGACTATCATTTATTTGGGTTCCGTACCCAAAGCGTAATAAAGGAACCCTATTACTAGGGCTCCACGATCCGTATGTCTGTCTGCCCGTCTGTCATCAGACTGTATCTCATGAACCGTGATAGCCAGACAGTTGAAATTGCCACAGATGATGTATTTCTGTTGCTGCTATAACAACAAATACTAAAAACAGAATAAAATAAATATTTAAGTGGGGGTGTTTTCATACAACAAACGTGATTTTTTTGCCGTTATTTGCGATAATGGTACGGAACCCATCGTGCGCGAGTCCGACTCGCACTTGTCCAGTTTTATTATTTGGTACATCAACAAAACATTCTGCTTTTAGATTAATATACAAAATACATTAGAAAATTACAATTCGCTATCGAAAAATCGCTTAAACATTATAAATTACGGCTTCCGCAAGGTGAGAGTAAATGGCAACTGTGGTGGCCATAAAAGATGCTCCAGTCACCTTTCACTATATCAGTGTTGTAATCTATAAAGTGTAAACTGGCCGTGCGTCTCGAGTGGCGCAGGCGCATCACTGATAAACGAAACTCAAGGAGCGCGCAAAATATGCGAATTTAAATGTTGCGTTTTCTTTTACGCCAATTTCGCAGGCCTTTGTTTACAATAGTGTTCAAATATCGTAGTCAATAGTAACGTAGATGGTATCTTCATAGTATGTAAATACAACGGTCAACATATTTAAAAAAAATGGTGTTGACCTCAGCGTAAAACGGCCTTTCTAATACTGGTTTGCATAATACTCATCACAGTCGATCTTTGCCGGCTTATCGAACTGCGTTTTGCGTTTAATGAGGCATTATGCATTCCTGCGAACAACACACATTATTTTTATTATCTTTATAAACTTGTTTTTTTTTTTTTTTTTTTATTTTTTCGTGACGTCTTCGGCAATCGTCGTTTCGCTATGAGTTTGTTTTTGATGAGCAGTGTGGCGTCTGTTTATGCCTAGCTTACTCATCTATACTAATATTATAAAGTTGAAGAGTTTGTTTGTTTGTTTGAACGCGCTTATCTCAGGAACTACTGGTTGGAATTGAAAAAATCTTTTTGTGTTGTTAGTCCATTCATCGAGGAAGGTTATAGGCTACATAAAATCACGCTACGACCAATAGGAGCGGAGCATAAATGAAAAATGTTGCAAAAACGGGACAATGTATCTCTTTTTGAGAGCTTCCGTTGCGGGTGCTGCGTAAGCGGTTAAAATTACGCAAATTCATGTATTTAGGAAAGGTAGGTAGCCTTTTGACGGGAGCGAAGCCCCGAGGGTCAGCTAGTAATAATATAAAAATGTAGATAGGGTCAAAAGTGCAGTCACACTCTAACAAAACAGCAGCAGCATGTTTTTTCATAGGCAGAAGAATTTCAACTTTTCACGGTTAGTAGGTTAAATCTTTAATATACCTACAACATATTAAATCAGTTGTGAATAATTTAACTTCTACAAAAACTAGCTATTTGAGTTTTGGGAGAGTAAAGGTATATCCACAAATATCAGGGACGTGGACGGACCGTGCCCCGTCAAGGGCTCAAAAAAATATTGTTGTGTACATTTTATATGAACTCGTTCACACACGTCCGTGCAAGGGCCAGTGACGAAGCTTCAATGATTGGGCCCGGCCCTGTCACGTCCCGGGCACGGTCCTGATATACCTTTTCATTGCACTTTTACTCTTCACTTCATATAAATATTTACTTTGATTAAAAATAAGCTGCCAAAAATGTCATAGAAACTGCAAAATATATAATCTGCATTTTTATCGTAATCTATTCAATACAAGATGATATTCGATAAAGTTATTTAATACTATATCGATAACAAGGACGCGTGGTTACTGAATTTTACGGAAACACGAACTTAGTGAAAAGTAAAAAACAACCTTGCTAATTTAAATAAATGAATTCTGGAACTTTCTCTTTTTTAAATATCTTATAATTTGAATGTTATCGTCCTGTGATGAAGGTAGTAATTATAGACAGATATACTTTAAATATTCATTATTTTCATATCATTGATGTTGATGATGATGATGAATTTCATCAACACAGAATAATATGTGTACCCTTGGCTTGTTTACCTTTATAGATACCCAGAGTTTAAAATGCAATAGTACCTATACCAAAGATGTCCATCAATGAAAATTATATTGAATCTTAATAACAGCCCATACAAGTATTTTACCTATTTTATTATCTATATATATATAAAAATGAATGTTTGTCTGTATGTCCTTTATAAAATCGCAAACGGCTTGACCAATTTAGTTTTTTTATTGTTTTTTTAGTTTAGTTCAGGGATAGATTAGAAAAAAAAAATTAGCAAAAAAAAACAAATAGGTAGGGTAGGGTTGGTAGGTTAGGGTAGGGTTAGGTAGGGTAGATGAATGTTTGGTGTTTTTACGGCAAAACAAAGTTTGCCGGGTCAGCTAGTGTTATATAAAAAATGTTTTATTTTATTATTAAGCAATGTACCTGTTGTCTCTGCATCACCCTTGGTTGACTGTTAGGCATAAGTACGCCATTGTACCTTTTGTGCATGAAGTCTAAATAAATAAAAACAAACTTCTTGAAACAATCCTCATAATTTCTTCTCATTGTTTTCAGGTTGCAGTAGAGTTTTTTCTAGTGTGAACTGAAGATCGCTCGCCATTTACAGGAGGGTGCAGAACCATTGGCTCTTGGGGCTAGAATGTCAGTGCTGAACCAGAGTGGAGAAGAGCAGGTTAATCCTTTAATATCTTATTGTTATCTGCGAAATATTGGTGTACTAATGGTACACCTCTGCATTTTTATAAACGTACCATGGAAATCCTTAAAGCCAAAGTAAAAAAATTACAAAGTCAAAAATAGTCAAAGTCAAAGATAGTCAAAGACAAAAATAGTCAAAGTCAAAGATAGTCAAAGTCAAAAAATAAATATTTCAACTAGGCCATTAACTTTTGGACGACAACAATTAAGATTTACTAGTAATAATAATTGATTCTACCGTCCAAACGACAAAGTAGCTTGTTATGGAGAAGATTGGACAAGAAGCTACACAATTTACTCTTTAAATAAAATGTGTTTTACAATATTTACATACATACATTAATTCATATACGTGATAACGATGCACCTAGAATAGCACTACATACTATACTACGTGTAGGTATAAAGGAGTAAAAGCATTAATCTCTCTTATGGATGTCCTCCGCCACGAGGTGTGCGGAGGGGTCTGTTAGACACCTATCTAAAACCACACGGTGTTCTTCAGCTACCGTTAGACGGGACACAAGCTCCCCGGGCCACCTCCGCCTAACTCCTTGAGAAATATATAAGACAGTATGTTTTTGTTGTTATTTAGTGGTAAGCTCTGTTAGCACTTGTCTAGAGTCCCCTTGACTTTCGCTTGCTTGCTGCAATTGGCTCTTTTCTAAAAACTATTTTTTTTAAACTATTTCTTCCACTTACGCCCAATTCGAAGATGTGCCTATAACATATTACTATATATATTGCAATTTTGGATATGGCAGATAAATTTTGATATTAATCTTGTAATTTTTATATTAAAGTCGCTTTCAGTGTCACTATATAAAAAAAAAACTACCCACAAAATATAATTAAATTGATAAATAACATAAATTGTAATTTATTGTTTAAACTTGACTGATCAACCATTTTTTGTGTGAAGTTGTTTGAGTTTTCCATATCGAAAATTAAATACAAACAACTAAGTATTCAAGCAGTTCATTGACATGACATGCTACATTTTTCTTTTATTTTATAAATATGATAGGCTATAGAAATTATTACTATAATAAGTAAAAGTGACAATCAAAATTATGCAATGTAATCGTTAATTAATGACAATAATTGTAATCATAAAACAATGTGTAAAGAGATAGTGAAATGAAGGGCTGATTTCTTAATAGACAGATAACTTTATCTTAAGAATTAATTCTTATGGCAGTGTGACATTATGTTCCAAACAAAAGCTATCAAATTTACATTTTTATTCCTTATATAAAACCTGACTGCTAATTGTTCTAATCAATTTTTTCTAGATATTGGTCAAGTGCGACTCCACAGAAAACATATCTTATTTCATATTTGTGCATGCAAATTCCCTTGTATAACAGGAAACCTCTTTGCTTCCAGGTGGAATGTCCCCTGTGTATGGAACCCTTGGAGGTGGACGATCTCCACTTCTACCCGTGCACATGTGGATACCAAGTATGTACACATTTTTACATAATTATTGAAGACATATTTACAACAACTGGTTCTTAAACCTTGCATTAATCAGGGCGAAAAAAAAAAGACAGTCACTTTATGCAACTGCAGATTTTCATCTTATTTTTACTTCTCGATAAAATCTGTGTTTCTAGGTAACTGTATTATGGTAGGCATCAAAACTTAGTAAATAAGGTTTCTATTACAATCGTCAACCGAATATGTGTGTTTTATAGTGACCAAGATGCAAGCCAATCCTAGCCATCCTGAATAGTATGACGTCATATTTAAATGGTGGCAATTGTTTGATGGTTAAAACTGCCTAGCGGGGTCTTGAGTGTATTCCCCGGCTATTGTCCAGTAGAAGTTATCCAACACTAGCATTGAGTATCGCATATTTATCATTCCTAATCTATACTTCTATACTAATATTATAAAGAGGTAAAGTTTGTGAGGTTGTAGGGGGTAATCTCTGTTTCTACTAAACATAAAATTCTTTCATCAGTAGATAGTTACCGTATTCCTTAGTGACATAGGCTATAATTTATTTTCAAAAGTTTAGAGATCCTTATGAAAATTGCAATAATGTAACACAAAGTAGCAAAATGTTGCCTATAAAATTCATTATTTGGCGTGCGCTGAGAAAACTATTGATGATACATAAAAATTATGTACTACATGATTAAAGTACTCATTATTACCTACAAAAAAGTCTGCGAGAGAATATATCTCACTATCATAGTTAAGTCACAATAGCAGCTTTTATGTTCTAAATTTTAATTAGATCGCCGGACCGCCGGTAGAAACAAAAGTTGTTTACATTCGTATTGTAGTATTAATTCTTATTCAAATAATTAGTTTAACAAATTGATAGGTAGGGAAGGGTAGGTATGGTAGGTAGCCAGTTGACGAGAGCGAAGCCACGGGGGTTAGCTAGTACTGATATAAATATGAAAGTCTGTTTTTTGTCAGTTTCTTGATCTATTACGCATCAACGGTTTCAACGCTTTGGACGGAAATTTGGCACACGGGTAGTAGTACCAAGTCCTAGATTAGGACTTAATTTCTTGTGACAATTGCCAAATATCACGCAGGCGAAGCCGAATAGCCAGTAACCTGTAAAAAATCAATCTTGGTCCTTTTTACCCGACTGCCGAAGGACGGTAATGTGTTTATCAGTCTATGTATGTATGTTCCTATATGGCGTTCTAGAGACCAAACGCGTTGGCCGATTTTGATGATTCCTACGTCAATCGATTCGTCTTGACCTTGCGATTGTCACTGGCTACTTTTTCTTCTTTCTTCTCATTCGGTTAAAATTGGAAAATAAAAAAATGGCGGATTTTGGGCGCATTATTGTGGGAGCAAAAGTTATGAATAAAAAAGTCATGCTGTGCAGTCGGAGCATACATTCTCACGATGATGTATCCTCCGACTGCACAGCATGATTTTCTTCTTGTTTTCGTCTTTTTTTGCTACTGTTTCGTCGTAAGTTTTAAAGTTCAAGTGACCTTTGTGGAATGATGCAGTCATCGCTATACTAAAAAGATGCATAAATATTGTATACATTTAAAGCGTGTTTATAAACAAGAACTGAAGTTTTTCGACCTGCCCCAAGATTACTATTTCGAAGGATAAACCAGTATTTTACGTACGAGTGAAAATTAAAACGCATCTAATTGACGCGATATAAAATAAATATATATTATTATATTGTATATTAATCTACGTTTCAGTAGTTAATGTCAAACAAAAGTTGATTAAAATTAAGTGCATGTTTATCAAATTGATAAAGAAAGTGTAAATAAACATTCCGAGGATAATTTTAGCAAAGAAAACTTATTCAGATTAAGTATGTCAACAAAGCATTTACTGACCATATAGTACGCATTATCTACGAATCAAAATAGTTATTTTCTTGTCAAGGATTTTTTAAGGGAAAATCAATCACAATAATGGCCAAAATAAGGTAAGGTTCATATTTCATTACATTTCATTAATCAAACACAAAGTCAAAACCAAATTACAAAGCTGGCTGTATAATCAGGACTATTCCAATACAGAAGAACTTATATATATATAAAAATTAATCCCTTTTTGCCTTGGTCACGGCATCACGCGTGAACGGCTGGAACGATTTCGCTTATTCTTTTTTTGTTGTGTTTGTTATTGTTAGGAGAAGGTACTTATGAAAAAAAAAATATGAAAAAAAAATGGTACTCTCACCTAGGTAAGTAGTAAGTAGGTAAGGTAGGGTAGGGTAGATAGGGTAGGGTAGATAGGGTAGGGTAGGTAACGTAGGGTGGGTAGGGACGGTAAGGTAGGGTAGTGTAGGTAGGGTAGATGAATGTTTGGTGTTTTTAGGGTTTTTCACTATTTGTGCGCCCTTTTCCAAAATCCAATGTAACTATGTGAACGATGCAGGGGCGTAGCTACCGCCGTATCTGCCGTATCAATTATACGGGGCCCCCGGGCCACAGGGCCCCCCGACGTGCGTAAGCAAAAATTAATAAAAACTTCCCATTTTTTATTTCGCCTGTCATACCTGTCGCTATTGTCCATAGAGGCAGAAACTTTAGAAAAACTAAAGTCATCATCAGCTATAAATGATTTAATAAATCAGTTTGCCGAAAAAAAGGCAAAGAAAGTGTGTATTTAATTTGAATTGTTTGTAAAAATTTTGGAAAAAGTGACAGATAGATAATTATATGAATAAATATTTCTTTTAATTTTATGCAAACATTTCTTTTCTTTTGTGAGAAATCTTTACCTTTCATAAGGGCCCCCAAACAAATTTTTATACGGGGCCCCGCCAAGGCACGCTACGCCACTGGAACGATGTCTAATTAACTATTAAATACAATTGATAAATTTAAATAAAATACTGACGGATGGGACGGCCCCATCCGTCAGTATGCACAGGCCATAAGGGACCTTCCTGATGGCGCGGCATAATTTAAATTGCGTTGATAGACGATATGGCGTACATATTTTCTTCTAAGAAAATTTCAGGTGTATATCAGTCGACTGACATTGCATTTTGTCCATGTGAACGTACTTGCAAGCAGCTTAGTAAAAATCGCGTATCGGTATGATATAAATCGAATCACGTCGAGGTCGTTTACTGTGATAGAAGGTTGTATAGCTATAAAAAGGACATTTATGTTCAAAATTCGAACTGCAACCGAGTAAAACCATAAAGAAAAGGAAACAAATATTTTAATAAAAATATCTACTAGCAACACGTCCCGGCTTAGCACGGGTCATCAACACTATTTTTAACCCCCGCCGGAAAAAGAGGGGTGTTATAAGTTTGACGTGTGTTGCTGTGTATCTGTCTGAAAATAAATACATTTTTACCAATAAACATAGAAAAAGAGAATCGCTAGTACTGTACCTGTACTAATGAAAATCATTGTATCACAAGCACCAAAATGTATACTTATTAAAAAAAGGCACAGACAGATGTGCCAATCACAAAAGCTCAAACAATGCTACAGGTATTTGCAAGCTAATGACATTTTGACCTTTTCCGTGGAAACAAGTTTAAAATATTTTACATTTACTATTGGAAAACTTCCTGTCGATTTATCTTCGTGATAAGGTGATAGCGATAATTTTAAGTAAACAAGTTTGGACATCAAGAAATACAGGTTTCCCAAAGCTATGTCTCATAGTTATAAAAAAAAACCGTTAAGAGGAAATGCGGTCCAAGACATCCGACTGAATATCCTAAGTTAAAAGTCGTAATACGAGGTTTGGCTCTCGCCTATTTCCTCCTCCAATATTGGACCAATTTTAAATATATTCCATGAACTGTAAAAGAAAGATATATACTGTGGATCTATGTTTTCCTTTTTGATGATTGACATTATATTTGGAAGCACTTAGCACCCTTAAAAAATGCTCAAAATTGCGCTGTCAACAGAGGCCTATTGTACAAATATGACAACTAATGAAAAAAGAAAAACATAGAAGCACAACATGTGTCTTTTTAGGGTTCCGTACCCAAAGGGTAAAAATGGGACCCTATTACTAAGACTCCGCGGTCCGTCTGTCTGTCTGTCTGTCACCAGGCCGTATCTCATGAACCGTGATAGCTAGACAGTTGAAATTTTCACAGATGATGTATTTCTATTGCCGCTATAACAACAAATACTAAAAACAGAATAAAATTAATATTTATGTGGGGCTCCCATACAACAAACGTGATTTTTTTGCCGTTTTTTGCGATAATGGTACGGAACCCTTCGTGCCCTTCGTAATTTAATTTATAGAATATCTTTATTTGTCCAATACTAAAGCAGAAATAGGCCAGAGCCAAACCTCGAATTAAGACTTTTTACTAAGGAAATTCAGTTGGAGCTCTGCCCACAATATTTTTTTAAAATTTATTTATTATGTACCGATAGGCTTACGTTTGACCACTATCTCGCCTGATGGTAAGCGATGATGGGGTTCCTTTTAAACCTCTCCTTAGTCTTTTCTTCTCATGCCATGATAAATATAAGTTAGTCTATATGGCGTCAGCGAATATACAGCGTACGCAGAGTACGCCGGACGCACATAATCTATACTAATATTATAAAGAGGTAAAAGTGAGGTTGTAGGGCGTAATCTCTGGATCTAATGAACCGATTTAGATGAAATTTGGCATGGAGATAGTTTGAGACCCTGGGAAGGACATAGGATAGTTTGTATTCCCGTTATAACACTTTTTACGCGGGCGAAGCCGCTGGCAGAAGCTAGTTGCGTATAACTAGCTGTGCCCGCGGCTTCGCTCCCGTCAACTGCCTACCCTACCCTACCCCTACTTACCCTACCCTACCTATTTAATTATAGTAATTTTAATATTTTTCTTTCTTAATTTTTTCTTTCATAATATATAGACTATCGCTGCTCGTGGAGAAAATTTCAATGCAAACCATATCAGCCTCTTCACATGAGCTTGGTCAGAAGGACAATGTCAGTTAAATAGACCTACGCACAAAGGGATCCTCCTAAACTACTTTTCATTAAATTTTTCTATTCGAATTTCTATTAGTTTTGTTTACAGACACTGCACAAAAAACTTTTTTTGCTTCGAAAGCGTATTTAACACATTCTAATGTTTTTTTGGAATATTTGGTAGCAAATATATCGAGTCGGTCTTATAGCCAAGCTTTCCTGAGATATCAGTACTGCAAAAACATTCTCAGCTCCAATTTTCCAATTTTACTACACAATATTTACTAGGAATCAATTTGCGAATAATTAAAACAAACACTGAACATTACTTGAAAAACCCCACCAAAAATACCACTTTTTAGGATAGATGACTGTATTCTTAAGAGAAATCTGACAGATGTGTTGCTGGGGAGTTTAAGAGACTTCATTAAGAACTTTGGCATTTAAGGAGGAAATGCACCTTCCAGTACAAAACTATTATTAATATAAGGAATTAGAACCCTATATTGTGTTTCAAAGAAGTTATTTCTCATTACAGATATGCCGGTTTTGCTGGAATCGAATTCGGGAAGGCGAGAACGGCCTATGTCCGGCTTGTCGGAAGGCCTACCCGGAGAACCCGGCAGACTTCACTCCGCTCAGTCAAGAGCAGGTAAATAATGTGGATAATAGATGATGACGAAATTGGATCATTTGGGCATGATAGTCCTCCAGTTTTTACCAAATGATAAACCATTTTGCTGAATGTTGTTTGATGATTCCGCTTACCTTACGTTATTATGAGTTCTAAATCGCTCTTCTTTGCCCTCACACTTATAGGAAATTGCCATATTCAATATGATTGGAACTCACCAATAATTGACTTGCAAAGCAGACAGGAAGACGCTAACCAACCTGAATTCAGCCCTTTTTCGCTTTTGCTTGATTAGCTAAATTTAAAATTTAAGATAGCTATTAATATAATAAATTATTGTGTAGGTGGCAGCAATAAAGACGGAGAAGAAAGCGCGCGAGCAGAAACGGCGGAACAAGACGCTCGAGTCTCGACGCGCGCTAGCCAACGTGCGCGTCGTGCAGAACAACCTCGTGTTCGTGGTGGGACTGCCCGTGCGCCTCGCCGACCCAGAGGTAAGTCTATCATATACTAGCAAACGTGGAACAAGACGCTCGAGTCTCGACGCGCGCTAGCCAACGTGCGCGTCGTGCAGAACAACCTCGTGTTCGTGGTGGGACTGCCCGTGCGCCTCGCCGACCCAGAGGTAAGTCTATCATATACTAGCAAACGTGGAACAAGACGCTCGAGTCTCGACGCGCGCTAGCCAACGTGCGCGTCGTGCAGAACAACCTCGTGTTCGTGGTGGGACTGCCCGTGCGCCTCGCCGACCCAGAGGTAAGTCTATCATATACTAGCAAACGTGGAACAAGACGCTCGAGTCTCGACGCGCGCTAGCCAACGTGCGCGTCGTGCAGAACAACCTCGTGTTCGTGGTGGGACTGCCCGTGCGCCTCGCCGACCCAGAGGTAAGTCTATCATATACTAGCAAACGTGGAACAAGACGCTCGAGTCTCGACGCGCGCTAGCCAACGTGCGCGTCGTGCAGAACAACCTCGTGTTCGTGGTGGGACTGCCCGTGCGCCTCGCCGACCCAGAGGTAAGTCTATCATATACTAGCAAACGTGGAACAAGACGCTCGAGTCTCGACGCGCGCTAGCCAACGTGCGCGTCGTGCAGAACAACCTCGTGTTCGTGGTGGGACTGCCCGTGCGCCTCGCCGACCCAGAGGTAAGTCTATCATATACTAGCAAACGTGGAACAAGACGCTCGAGTCTCGACGCGCGCTAGCCAACGTGCGCGTCGTGCAGAACAACCTCGTGTTCGTGGTGGGACTGCCCGTGCGCCTCGCCGACCCAGAGGTAAGTCTATCATATACTAGCAAACGTGGAACAAGACGCTCGAGTCTCGACGCGCGCTAGCCAACGTGCGCGTCGTGCAGAACAACCTCGTGTTCGTGGTGGGACTGCCCGTGCGCCTCGCCGACCCAGAGGTAAGTCTATCATATACTAGCAAACGTGGAACAAGACGCTCGAGTCTCGACGCGCGCTAGCCAACGTGCGCGTCGTGCAGAACAACCTCGTGTTCGTGGTGGGACTGCCCGTGCGCCTCGCCGACCCAGAGGTAAGTCTATCATATACTAGCAAACGTGGAACAAGACGCTCGAGTCTCGACGCGCGCTAGCCAACGTGCGCGTCGTGCAGAACAACCTCGTGTTCGTGGTGGGACTGCCCGTGCGCCTCGCCGACCCAGAGGTAAGTCTATCATATACTAGCAAACGTGGAACAAGACGCTCGAGTCTCGACGCGCGCTAGCCAACGTGCGCGTCGTGCAGAACAACCTCGTGTTCGTGGTGGGACTGCCCGTGCGCCTCGCCGACCCAGAGGTAAGTCTATCATATACTAGCAAACGTGGAACAAGACGCTCGAGTCTCGACGCGCGCTAGCCAACGTGCGCGTCGTGCAGAACAACCTCGTGTTCGTGGTGGGACTGCCCGTGCGCCTCGCCGACCCAGAGGTAAGTCTATCATATACTAGCAAACGTGGAACAAGACGCTCGAGTCTCGACGCGCGCTAGCCAACGTGCGCGTCGTGCAGAACAACCTCGTGTTCGTGGTGGGACTGCCCGTGCGCCTCGCCGACCCAGAGGTAAGTCTATCATATACTAGCAAACGTGGAACAAGACGCTCGAGTCTCGACGCGCGCTAGCCAACGTGCGCGTCGTGCAGAACAACCTCGTGTTCGTGGTGGGACTGCCCGTGCGCCTCGCCGACCCAGAGGTAAGTCTATCATATACTAGCAAACGTGGAACAAGACGCTCGAGTCTCGACGCGCGCTAGCCAACGTGCGCGTCGTGCAGAACAACCTCGTGTTCGTGGTGGGACTGCCCGTGCGCCTCGCCGACCCAGAGGTAAGTCTATCATATACTAGCAAACGTGGAACAAGACGCTCGAGTCTCGACGCGCGCTAGCCAACGTGCGCGTCGTGCAGAACAACCTCGTGTTCGTGGTGGGACTGCCCGTGCGCCTCGCCGACCCAGAGGTAAGTCTATCATATACTAGCAAACGTGGAACAAGACGCTCGAGTCTCGACGCGCGCTAGCCAACGTGCGCGTCGTGCAGAACAACCTCGTGTTCGTGGTGGGACTGCCCGTGCGCCTCGCCGACCCAGAGGTAAGTCTATCATATACTAGCAAACGTGGAACAAGACGCTCGAGTCTCGACGCGCGCTAGCCAACGTGCGCGTCGTGCAGAACAACCTCGTGTTCGTGGTGGGACTGCCCGTGCGCCTCGCCGACCCAGAGGTAAGTCTATCATATACTAGCAAACGTGGAACAAGACGCTCGAGTCTCGACGCGCGCTAGCCAACGTGCGCGTCGTGCAGAACAACCTCGTGTTCGTGGTGGGACTGCCCGTGCGCCTCGCCGACCCAGAGGTAAGTCTATCATATACTAGCAAACGTGGAACAAGACGCTCGAGTCTCGACGCGCGCTAGCCAACGTGCGCGTCGTGCAGAACAACCTCGTGGCTTCCAGAAATATTATAATTGGCAGCGGGTAAGTATTTTGTGTCCTTTGCACCCCTTGTCACTATCATTCAGTATCTATTAATACAAATAAATCAATCATTTTGTACTAAAATAAGTGCGTCTGACTACTATCATCCTTATTAGAATCATTGTCTAACAATGCTGTACTGTTACCATCGCTAGACCCCTGACTGATTCTTGACTGTTTGAAATTTTTGTCATCGACCATCCATGTTACCTATTTATTATAAAATAAGTGTCACAGTTTGCTAAATAAAGAAATAAAGTTTGTGTATCTTATCATTACAGATCCTCAAACGGCAAGAGTACTTTGGCAAATATGGCAAAATTCACAAAGTAGTTATAAACCAGAGTACCACGTATGCAGGGTCACAGGTGAGAAATATTAAGACATACTAACTGCTCAAAATACTGGCCTTTCCTCCCTGGCCGGCAAAGAAGGCCTGAAAGGATGGTTAGAGATGACGAGAGAGCTTATTTCGAAGTAAGTATCTAATGTACACTGCATGGCTGTTTCCAGGGGAAGCTATAAACAAGTGGTCCCTTTTAGACCCATATAAAAAAGAGGGCTTTTCTTGGGATCAAAGCTTTGGTGAAATGAGGAAATTAAAATTACACTCACCACAACCTTGCCAATAGTTTCTACACTTTGCTGATATTTTAAAGCATAAGACAAAATAATATTCATATAATAGGGATGTTTCCTGCATAGAAAAATGATAATTATATTTAGTCCGTCAGTGAGATTATGAAATAATATTGGACCCGTATTTTTTGCTTTACCAAATCAATAAAAAAAACGAAGTTACAGCGCATCAAAGTTCAGGAGAGGTTGCTTGTGACGTCATTAAGGCAGTATAAATTGTACAAGCGGCGGCGGCGTGACGTTTCACGATATTTCCACGCATTATATCGTCGTCACTAAGTTTACGTGTCAAAAGAAAAAATACGTGTCCAATATTTTTTATTAATCTACCTGATGGATGGAAATAAATATCACTGAGAGTGAAAGAGAATATTAATATAAAGCTGGACTGAATTGTTTAAAATCTCCAATAAGCAGTGAGACAGTTCAATATTATTGTTACTGTACTACCCATTTATAGAAAAGAGATTCAACCCGCATTAGAACCGAGTCGTCCGCTCTAGCATAGAGCTGTGTGGCTGTAGTTTTTGGGAACATAGGCTGATGAATGTACCATTTCCACCGGCCGGGTTTGGCCATGTGTTCAGGGTAATTGAAGCCATTGTTTAGTAGTTAATTGTTATATTTGCATGGAATTTTAACAACAAACTATGGTGGTAATCGGAACAGAGTATAAAGGGGTTGGAGGAGCCTCCATTGAAAAGGGGGGATCCTCCAATTAGAGGATAGTTTTCGTTGGGCTTTTGTATATGTTCAAATCGTGCAGAGTGCTTTGATAGCGCGATATAGGATTTTTGTATCGTCAGATCCTTTTCGTGGCAATTACCTTTCCTTTTTTTTTATTATTTTCGATAGGCTCGCGTTTGACCACTATCTCGCCTGATGGTCAGCGCTGATGTGGTCTACGATGTAGCACGCTTGCCTAGATGTAATCTATTCACTCTTGACTTAAAGACCCCAAGGTTGTTGCTATCAGGGAACAAAGACCCCGGAAGGGAATTACCGTGCAAATATGAAATTGAAATGCTTCAAATTCACTTCAATTCCCTTTGATAAATCGTAGAATGCACTCTGCTATATCGGTGTAAATCCAAAGACTTGCAGTTTACTAGATATACTAAACCCTCGGTCATCTTCTCTCCCAGGGTCCGTCAGCGTCAGCGTACGTGACATACGTCTCGTCGGCGGACGCACTGCGCGCTATCCAGGGCGTGAACAACGTGACGCTGGACGGGAGAGTCCTGAAGGGCTCGCTGGGCACCACCAAGTACTGCGCCAACTTTATGAAGAACCAGCCCTGTCCCAAGCCAGACTGCATGTATCTGCACGAACTAGGTATGCTGCACTTTGATATTTTGGTTAAAACATGCTTTAACTTGGTAAAAACCAAAATTTAGCCCCCTCTTTCTAATGCAGAGTACGTCAGACTCAGTCCTGATCAGCAGAGTTAGTTTTGATTAGTAGGAATGAGTGTTAATGATAATAAATGGTGCTCCAAATGGCAAATACAAAAATTTACTGCTGGCAACACCTGTATGGATTGACCCATAGTCCACATACAGACATACATAAATCAATCTCAGTTTTACGGGATGCACGAATGCAGTTTCTTCACTACTATTTTCGTCTATTCTTCTTCTTACAAATAATTTATTGTTTCTTCATAAGTATGTACAAACATCTGGTAATTGAAGTGCTCTTTTAGGCAAAAATAGTCTGTAGAAGAGCACTTCACTCTTTCAAAACATTATTACAAGAAGTACCTAACATCATACAATTTTGAGGATACAATAATTAAAATCAGAATGAAAAATAATAAATAAAATAATTGTAAAATTAAATTAAATCATAGAATAAAAATTAAGATTCTAATCAAAATGAAATAAAATCAAAATTAAAATAAAATCACAATCATAATTAAAATAAAATCGCAATTAAAATTAAAATAAAATCACAATCAAAATTAGAATAAATCATATTCAAGATTAAAATAAAATCACAATAAAAGCACAATCAAAATAAAATCACAATCAAAATTAAAATGAAATAACAACCAAAATTAAAATTTTACTAGAAATAATTGTAAGTTTAAATTTTTTCTTATTCGTGTCGCTAATTCCTTAAAATTTACTTCGACCAGCAGCCTTATTGCTTAATGAATTCGGCAAGGCAAAGGGCAGAGTATGATCAATCGACCCATAGACGGCAATCCACATCGCGTCTTTCATCTCGCATGTGAATGGTCGATTGTTCATTCTCTTTGCCCTTTGCTTTACCGAATTCATAACGCAAAAAGGCTGCAGTACTCAGCCAATTTTAAACTGCAATTTTTCAACTGTGTGAGAGTGACTGAGCTACACATAACCAATAGCACAAACCCACAGCAGATCTTTGTGTCTCTGAATTGGCTGCAAGACTGTGCGCAGTAGCTATTATTGTGTCAATGTTGAATGTGAAGATAGCATTGTATAACTGTCTCTTTCACATGCTTGCGTTTGTCGCACCGTCCTATCTCGCTTACTCTATGCAGTATACTCGATGGCAAACTGTTTCTTGCGCAATGGTTAGCAGAGCCAACTTCAGAGACACAAAGATCCGCTCTGACTATTATACGGCCCTTGGTCCTGTTATCATTACCAGCATATACCTCAGGCTGCCATGATGTTACTATCTACATAGTCTATATGGTGATGGCGTACATTTCCAGGTGATCCGAAAGCATCGTTCACGAAGGAGGAGATGCACGCGGGCCTGCATCAGGTGTACGAGCGGAAGCTTCACAACCAACTTTTGCAGGCACAGCGGGACAAACCAGACGAAAAACTCAATAATAGTTCAGGTAAGTGCCTGAACATGATAGTGTGGTATGAGTCACACCCTGCATACTTAGGTCGGTTGTTCACAAGGCACCGCACGACACGATTATTAACACACGACACACTGCAGATCTGTCGTCCGTTCTTTTGTTCACTGGACACGATTCTGCAATTACGCTGCAGTGCAGTTGTATTGTTGTTGTTCCACGCGTGAGCCGTGCAGTGCGGTGTGTCGTGTCGTCAACAAGCTCATACATGTTTTTTCGCTTTAGCGGCTCATACATGTTTGTACAGCCGCTAAAGCGACACTGCATTAAAGTCGCGACGACTTAGCCGAAAAACCGTGTGTAAATCGTGTTGTCTCGTGTAGTTGCCATGTCGTGCAATAAACAAACGGTCCATACAAATATATGGATCTCTAAATCGTGACAACATTTTGTCGTGTCGTGTGTCGCGTGGTGAACAAACAGCCTTGGCGTTCGGTGTCAATGTTGCAAGTGTCATATCTGACTTTGGCTTGATAAAGATATAATATCGTGACGATCTTTATGTATTTTTGTGCATAAAGCCGCATTTCCACACTAAAAGAGTTATGGATATAAATGTGGATGGATGGAGGGCGAGGGGACGGCCAAAGAAAAGATGGATGGACTGTGTGAGGAGTGATATGAAAGAAAAGGGATCCAGTGATAGCGTGACGGGGGACAGGTCGGTATGGAGGAAGAAAATGTCTTGCGCCGACCCCAAGTAGCATGCGACAAGGTTAGGAAGATGATGATGAAGGTCGCATTTCCACCTGCAAGCAAGTCTCATGTAACTTTAATTAAATTGAGGGCCACGATCGAGCGATTGATCGGATCGACCTCGCTGGCCCGCAATGTAATGCAAATTGCAGCGATTTGCTTGCAGCTGAAAACGTGCTCAACGAGTTAGGCTATTGTGACGAATATATACAGTTTAAGTGCCGTCAACCTCTACCATAACAGCAGTAGCGTTTATTTTTAGGCAGTCGTATTTCAACTTTTCACAGTTAGTAGGTATAATCTACACATTAATTTCTACACAACATATTAAATTAGTTGTGGATAATTTAACTTCTTTTACAAAAACTAGCCATTGGAGTTTTGGGAGAGTAAGACTACACTTTTTACCGTTGACTATAAGTCTTTGAATCTTTCAAAAAGTTTGCGTCAATATGATCAGTGGTATGGAGGTCTGATATCTCATTTATGTGCCAAATAAATGCCATACATGTCAGAAATAGGTGATGTTCTTCAAAAAGGCCAGGTGCGCAGTACTCATAACCGGCGTGTGTGTCTGACTAGATGTATGAATGTGAGTGAAGCAAAAGAAGTATGTAAGGATCGTAGCAGGTGGCGTCCTGTAGTTTCTGCCTACCCCCATGGGAAAAAGACGTGAGTTTATGTATGTATGTATGTAAATATCAGAAATTCCAAATAATATCATTATTAAGTGCCTTCATTTGAGATCTCGTAACGTGTTCGCTGGCCTCACGATATGCGTTTGAGCCTTTACGCAATACTGCCGCTTTCCTTTTAGGTCAAAACTGACCTTTAAAATCTAAAGTAAATGGAGATTTTGCCACATAGTTTTTGCACACTTATGCTAAACAGCTTTTGTATAAGTCGTAGGCGGACTAATAAATAAAATAAATGTCTTCGCATGACGTCATAATAGGTAAAATCAAACTCCATAACGGAAAACCAGCTACCAAGACTTGTTTACCATATTTCTACCGTTTTGAAACTCGCCGTGTCATTATACCGTTTTGAAAAACATGCTAATGTTACTGTTAACACAATTTCACCAAAAAATCTCGAACCTTTAACTAAATGCAAAACAAAACTTTAAATTACAGGTAATTCTAGTACGAATGCAGATAAAAGCAGTTCAAAAGATGGTACGTATCATTATTTCGCTCAAAGAAAATATGCAGCATCATGTTCTAGAAAATTCTAACATATTTTTTTGAAATTTTCAGGTAATCAATCGAACTTTATACCGACTACAGTGGTCACATCGTCTCATATAAACGTAGTCAATTCTTCTAAGTGAGTACCGTTTAGTGCAAGGTTTAACGGGCGTATACAGCTGAAAAATTAGTATCATTATGTGTAGTAGTTTGATTTCAGGGATCCTTAAGTAACACTGTACCTTGCCAATAATTTTCACGCACTTTTCACAACATTCTTATCGGTAGCTGTATTCGTCCTTAGGGGCTGGATTTGTTTGTATGGAGTGGTTCGCATTAGAATATTCAATAGAAAGGTTCAATGGTGTTTTTGGATAAATATGAATGGTAAAGTCCTGGGTTCGATACTCATGTTGGGCTTTGTTTTAAGATTCACTTTGAGCAATCTTAGGTCCTAGTAATATTTGTTATTATGCAAATAGATTCTGATTGATAGTTTCTTAGCAGTCTCAACCAATCAGAACACTGTATATGCATCAACTGAGTTTAGTTGAACTAACCGCGATTAGTGAGCATTGGTGAAATCGGCCCTAAGAAAACATAGACTCGACTATATTTCATAGGAAACCTTTGTGGGATCTTTCAATTCTATATTCAATTTTATATGGGTGTAACTTTTTCTGTTTATTTTTTGTTCTCGACGTAATACTCACGATATCAAAAAAGTTTTTATACATTATACAAATACTTGTATAATACGAATAGAAAGTAAAATGTGTGATAAATGACTTAACATCATTATACCATTTATCAAGCACTCTTAACTTTCTCTTCTCTGATGCAATAACCGCTAAACTAGTATTGCTATATTTAAATTGGGCAATACTAGTTAGCAAAGTACAGAATTGATAAACATACCTATTTATTTCTAACACCAAGTTTGAAGGACTGCCAAGTTTGCTGCCAATGTTTGATATTTGAGCTTGGTCTCAGTTAAGGCAACGCATTTACCATGACTGTGTTGTTCATTTTAATTCAAAAATATTGATTTTGGAATTCGAAAACATCATTGAAATATGTGCCAATGCCAAGATGCTTTAACTACTTTAATAATGGAAATTACCGCTAACAAGACAACAAAGAATTTTATATAAATCACAACTACATTAATACAAAATATATCGTTCCAATGCCAACCACTCCACTCAAAATCGCCCTTAGTGTTAAACCTACACCCTTTACCGATAGTTAATTACATGATATCGCTTGCAGACCTAATTAAAAAGAATTTATAAACGCCAACAGTGGTTTGAGCAGCGCCGGTAGCAGTAATGGGGTCAGCAGCAATGGTACCGGCAAGGAAGCCTGGCCCAGCCTCGGGTCCTCGCCTCCATCAGATAGCCCCGCCAGAAAACAGCCCAGTCCCAAGCCACAACAGTCTACGGGTATGTAAAATTATGTTAAACTAGCTGTGCCCGCGACTTCGCTGCCGTCAACTGCCTACTCTACCTACTTACCCTACCTTACCTTACCTATCCTACCTACCCTACCCGACCCGACCCACCTACCTACCCTACCCTACCCTACCTTACTACCATTTTTTTCTTATTTTTGTCTTTTATAAGAAACTTCTCTTATACTTTTTATACACGCGGGCGAAGCCGCTGGCAGAAGCTAGTTAACTACATAAATCCTGGTTTCAATTGTGTCTTATATTGTAAAAATTGCGTCTTGCCCAAATATATTTTTTTTTGCGTTTCTCCCTTGCCATTATTCGTTTTCTTATTTCAACTTGACTTGGTAATAATGCCGTCTTTTAATTTTTCCAGTTAAGTCACAAGAAAACGGCACATCAGAATCTTCCAGTCCCACACAACAGGTACAACAACAGGCTCAAACAAAACAGAGTAAAGACACACTCACAGATAGCAACAGCAAAAGAAGCAAGGAATCAAATAGCACAAACGGCCAAAGTAGCAAGAAAAGTAAAACTGACAAATCTAAACAAAAGTCTAGCAATAGTATTAATAATGATAATATTAACGATACCGAAATATTAGATACCAAACAATTTAGTAGCACGCAGACGAATCACGCGTCCGTGTTCGACGACTCGCAAAGCTTCCTGTCCAGTGAACTAGACGAGCTGGAGTCAGAAAGACACTCGTTGCTTGAAAAGCATTCTCTCCTAGACAGTTCTTCCCACTCCCTACTCGACGACGAGCAGCACAGCTTGCTGGAACAGGAGCCCCACCCGCGCCGCCTGCTGCCAGGGCTCGACCACCTCCACCAACTCCACAAGAGCCCCTTGCTCAACGGCTATGGCCTTCTAGACAGAGATCCCCTCACATATTTAACCAATGACAGACAAATTAGCCAAATTAACCAAGGCCTCATGGAGCAAAAGGAGCTCTTGCTAAGGGAACGCAGCCAAAGTGAAATGCTTATGAGACAAAACGAATTAATGGCGAGGCAACACAATGTTATGGTCGAGCCGAAACACTATTTGCAATCTAGTATAGGACTTGACTCAACTAGTGAAATATTAGGTAAGGTTCTATACTGGGTTTTTGAATTAATTGGTGAAACTTTAAAAGTGAATTTATAAAGTCATTAAAATTAGACACGCGGGCGTTGATCCCTTTGTTATAATCAGCTGTTGCTTTGCGAGTTTTAAAATCTCCAGCTCCATGAAGTTTCACCAACTAATAATAAAAAGCCTTTGTCAATCTTTTCACGATGTTTCACTTGTATTGTTGGTTCCGGGGTGTAACAGCTAAAATCTTTGTCCAGGTGCTAATTTTCATCAAAATCCCAATATGCTTCCACCGTTCGGTATGCGCGTAGACAATTCCATGGGCGGAAGCTCAATGTCGGCGAGCTCTCTGGCGGGAAACTCAATGGGCAATTCGATGGGCAACACAATGGGCAACACGATGGGCAACACAATGGGCAACACGATGGGCAACACAATGGGCAACACGATGGGCAACACAATGGGCAGTACGATGGGCAACTCAATGGGCAATACGATGGGCAGTTCGATGGGCAACACAATGGGAAACTCAATGGGTGGATTCATGATGCACAATCAGCAAATGCTACAACAGAATCAGCAACAAATGCAACAGACGGGCCTTGTCAATGGATTCGATGCACCACAGTCTGCGGTAAGTACTTAAACTGTATCATATTACGTTATTTTTTCTATTATTATTTTGCTTCTTTCATTCAAAATTGTTTATTTTGAAAACCCGGGCCTCGTTTACAAATTATAAGATAGGTGGAGAGACTAAAATTTTACACATATGTCTCCATTCACATTCACAAATATCGTATTTACCACAGACATAAATCTAACTAGATAACGCAAGTCCCTCCATGCGTATGAAAACCGAGCGTGGCCTTTTTCACAAACAATTTAATATAGTTCGTTTCGTGTCAAGCATAAAAGTCTTTTAACACGAGCGATGTAGCCAATTTACTACATGCGAGTGTTAAAATAAAGCCTTTTTATGCGAGACACGAACGATTATTTTCTACTACCTGATGAGCTCACTTAATTAAGTGGAAATAAGTACCAACAACAATTTATTAGAAACATTCAGACTAAAAACCAAAGATTATATACACACAATCAGCTCGCGCTTTTTCGAGAGGTAACAGGTTCACTATCATTCTGCCAGTTACATATGATCCATACAAGTCATTTCGTAACTGTAATAATGTTTTTTTTTTAAATTATAGTCTTGTGTCTAAATGTTCATATTTTGAAACTAATTTCTTAGGAGATGTGTTACATAATAGACAAGGTTTACTTACGAGGTGCATTCAATAAGTACCTAGCCTCATCGCCAGAGGGCGCTGTAGTTTCAAAAGAGTTTTACCACAGTGTAGCACATTCTTTTTTAATTCTTTTTTCAAATTTTCATTCCAATCCCTTCATTTGTTTTAATTTGACAACTTATGGAAGCGAACGTGTCGATCGGTTTTACAAAAATGGAAAAAGAGCAATATCGTTCGGTGATTCGATTCCTATTTTTGGAAGGGAAAACGCGCATCGAAATCAAAGAGCGCTTGGATGCTGTGTACGGTGACTCTTCTCCATCGATGGCCACCGTCAAGAATTGGTTCAACGAGTTTGCACGTGGCCGTACGTCGGTTTTTGATGAACCGCGTCCAGGTGCACCGAAAACATCTGCTACGGAGGAAAACATTAAAAAAATCCATGATTTCGTATTGGCAGATCGCCGATTGAAGGTTCGGGAGCTAGCTGAGACTGTAGGCATTTCAGAAGGAACACGTACCCCTATTTGTCTACTGAGTTTTCCTATAGTGGCCTCCTTCACCAACCTTACGTTATGGAAAGCGGCACACTATACCAGGCAACCCCTTACGAGGTGTCTGGGACCATCTTCGGTAGGTCACGCCTCCGAGAGCACTCGCCCCTGGTACTCAAGAGAAAATGTGAGTTGCACCGTGATTACTCACTACCATTTGTCCAGAATGGTACCGGAGCAATAAAGCCGCTCACCACACGCACCCCAGCACGCCAGCACTAGTGCAAGCACCGGCACCAGCGCAGTTGGTGCTAGCGGATTCAATCCCCGTTAAGGACGCCAGAGAAGCTGGCTCCCATTTCTCCAGAATGGTCCCGGAGCTGTAAGCACGCTCACCTCTCGAATACAAATCATCGCATCTACCCAATGCCTACAGCTGGGTTGCCGGAAAACTAATCCAACGGGTAGTCCTCTTCTTTCTATCCAGGAAAGTGCCGGAGATGCAGCTCGCTCACAGGAGCTCACTTGCTTGAGGGTTACTCACGAACCCCGCGTCTGACCACCAGGTGGCCCTTTGCCTTGGGCCGGTAACTTCAGACACTTGTTGCGCGCGAGGAATGACGCTCGGCCCACACATAGCCGAGCAGACAACATGCCACTCCTCTGCAACCACCACATAGACCACCGCGAGTCCAACCTACACACCTAGGAACAGTGCATCATATTCTTCACGAGGAACTTGGCATGAGAAAGCTGTCGGCGCGATGGGTGCCGCATTTACTCACACCAGAATACAAGCGCAACCGTGAGACCACATCGGAGACGTGTTTGGCGCTGTTTAAGCGGAATCCAGCAAAGTTTTTGCGTCGTTTTGTGACCGTCGATGAAACCTGGATCCACTGGTACACACCAGAGATCAAGGAGCAATCAAAACAATGGATCCAGACCGGGGAACGTGCTCCAAAGAAGGCGAAAACTGTAAAATCGGCCGGAAAAGTTATGGCCACCGTTTTCTGGGATTCACAAGGTGTGATCTACATCGATTACCTTGAGAAGGGTAAAACAATTACAAGGCTTTACTATGCCGATTTATTTGGCCGATTCGACGCCGAATTAAAGAAAAAACGACCCCATCTGGCGAAGAAAAAAGTGCTGTTTCACCACGACAACGCACCGGTTCACACGTCTGCCGCTGCCATGGCCAAATTGGTCGAATTACGCTACGAATTGCTGCCCCATCCACCGTATTCTCCAGATTTGGCCCCTTGTGACTTCTTTCTGTTTCCTAATCTGAAAAAATCACTCGCCGGGAATAGATATGGATCGAATGAGGAGGTCATCGCCGCCACGGAGGCCTATTTTGCAGAGTTTGACAAAAATTATTTTTCCGACGGGTTAAAAAAGTTGGAGCATCGCTGGGCTAAGTGTATCGAACTAAAAGGAGACTAGGTTGAAAAATAAATTGCCACTTTTCCAAAATTTTCGTTTACTTTTTGTAAGCTAAGTATTTATTGAATGACCCTCGTACCAATGAAAGAAAACATTTCCAATGTCTCGGCCAACTTTTTTTATACGTCCTTTACAGCTCAATATGGCATAATCAGGCATTTTTTTAGATTTTAGTGGATTTCCGGTGCCGATAATGCTAAATAAAACGCTCAGGTTATGATCATTGATCGTAACTTTAATCCGTTTTTTGCGCGATCTAACTAGATTACGCGAAGTACATACAATCGCGTCATTTAGTTAGGTTTATGTTTGTGGTATTACCTGTCATTTCCAAAGAACAGTTTCAAGAAGCAATTGCTTTTATTCATAGTTTCGGCTCAAAACTTCCATAGAAATCAACAACAACGAGCTAACGAGTAGAAACGCTTTAGACCGTTGCACGACACAGACACAACGCTTTTCAATACAAATCTGTGTTTTTTTCATCAAACTAGTTTTAAAAATTCAATCTACTTGTACCACAGAACGAAGTGCGGTATCTGGCTGAGAACATGGACAAGTTCTTCACTGACTTCCACAAGGCGCAACAGATGAGGCTACAGCTGCAGCGAGGCACAGATGACAGACGTTTAGACCACGCACACTACCCACAGAACATGCTCAGCGCGGAGAGCCTGGAAATGCAACACAAACAAAGGTATAAAACTGATAATAATCACTGTCCATTAGAATCTTATTTCAGGCCTAGATGAAGTTTGAGCGCATCAAATTGACGTACCTTGGTCAGCCACTAGCTTCTACAGATATTGACTCATTAATTACAAATAGACTGAATCTGTGCTTTTTGAATATATTTTACCAAGCATTGACTCAAATTTTAATCTAACTGGGGAGGGGAGCACACATAAAAAAAAGTTAATTAAAAAAATCTAAACACCATCTGGTTTTGGTCAGCCAGCTCGCGAATATCTATCCTCCGACTGCACAACATGATTTTCATCTTGTTTACATATTTTTAGTTCGCTTCTTAAACAGTCGGGTTTTTCTTTATAACTTTTTAGTTTACATTTATGGCCCCCATAATATGGCGCCGAACAGCCGCCATTTTTCTATTTTCCAATTTTAATAGTAGTAGTAGCCAGTGACACTCGCAAGGTTAAGAAGAATCGATTGACGTAAGAATCATCAAAATCGGCCAACGCGTTTGGTCTCTAGAACGCCTCATAGGAACAAACATACATACATAGAATGGTAAAACACATTAACCTCCTTCGGCGGTCGGGTAAAAATACTCTGCAGCAGCATGTTTATGTTCATCTGGCATCTATCTTTTAACAATAATATCAGTATGCTACTGTACCACTGCAGGGCACTGCTGGTCACTTCTCAAAGGGAAACGCCACGAGCATTGATCTCCATACTTCCTCGAAGCTGGATGACATATGATCTGAAAAGTCACAGACAATTAAAACAATTAAAAAAGATATAGCTTTTAACTTCACCCTTGACAACCACTCCCGATTGGTTAAATAAATTACCATTATCTTAAACTCTGCAACAAATATTCCATTCAGCTCTAAAATTCCTACCTATGCCTTGTGTTAATCTATAACAAAACTGTTACAGAATGAACAATATACGCGGTAATGAAGGCAATGGCGGGCGCGCAGCAGGCGACGGTGACGATGACCTAGACTTCGACCCCTTCAAGGAAACACAGAAGGCGTTCGCAGAACTCATGGAGACAGAAATGCTGCAAAACACAGTTTCAAGCGGGTAAGTAACACTACAAAATCACACTTTTTTCCCATGGAGAAGACATACAATGCAACAATTAAAATTTCAAAATTTAAAATACCCCCGACACATTTATCTTGCGAAAACATCACGATCTAAACAGTAAAACGCGCATAACTTTTGAACGGCTGAACCGATTATATTCAAACTTAGCTAAGAACACTCTCAATACAATCACCTTTCAAACAAAAAAATCTATATCAAAATCGGTTCATCCGTTGAGGCGCTATGATGCCACAGACAGACACACAGATACACAGCAACACAACTCAAACTTATAACACCCCTCTTTTTCCGTCGGGGGTTAAAAATATATTTATTATCCTTACAATATGTCTCTTGCAACTTTTCATAAGTTTTTACACAAAGTAGGATTTTCTTGATGGAAAATCTTTACCGCAGCCACAGATAATAAAATACTAGCATTCAGATACCTCATCCCATACAAATAAACCGTGCCAATGTAACTAGCATTTTTCGTCTGATTAAGATGATTATTTTTATAAGTATTTCGATCGCGTTCAGTTCCGTTCCACGGCTATAGATGTTGTTAGCAGCGACTTTAGCCAGTAAAAGGGTTTTCTCGGTTCGTGACAATTTTTTCTTTAAATACAGTGACGATTTGTCTTATAGTATTTTTCGTACGTTTTTAGGGTATACGTACCCAGAGGGTAAAAACGGGACCCTATTACTAAGACTCCACGGTCTGTCTGTCTGTCTGTCTGTCACCAGGCTGTATCTCATGAACCGTGATAGCTAGACAATTGAAATCTTCACAGATGATGCATTTCTGTTGCCGCTATAACAACAAATACTAAAAACAGAATAAAATAAATATTTAAGTGGGACTCCCTCCCTACAACAAACGTGTTTTTTTTTTGCCGTTTTTGCGATAATGGTACGGAACCCTTCGTGCGCGAGTGCGATTCGCACTTGGCCGGTCTTTTTACAGTTTCATTGTGCTAAATTGTGTTACATTACTAATTTAAAAAATCGGGTGGCATGCCTCAGGAATTTAAAACCTCGCCGTCTGTTGAAATCAATTTTAAAAGATCCTTTCAAATAATCTTTGAAATACGAATTAAGAGCCCATTATTCCATAACTTTGTGCTTAGGAGAGTTGACTAAACGAGAACATACTATTTTTATTACCAATTAATTTTAGAAAATGTTAATTTTACACACAATTCAATAACAAATCGATGCATATCGCGCCAGCTAGTGACAGTTCTTTGAACCAAATTTTCTTTGTTAGCGCCGCGACCCCGTGCCGCTGTCTATGTATGTAATCTTATTCGAATAGTCGATTGTCTACGTACTTATGGGCTTGTTAAAAGATTTGCAACAGATACATGTATGTGGTGTATGAAAAGAGACCACAACCTACAAGTTTATTACTATTTTATAAAATGCGTGCTTTTTCTCATTTTCAGTGACAATATGGAACGCGTACGCCGCTCACGCCTGGCCCCACCCGGCTTCAGTCATATGAACGCGAACGCGTTCGGTTTGGGACAGCCTCGCCCACAACAACAGACACACCATCAAAGTAATTGTCATTTTCTATTACTATACTACTTAGTAAGAATCCATAGACAGAGCGATTGAGCTGAGAATATCCTCAAAAAATTGCCCAGTCTGTAGAAAGAGACAAAACGGCTGTGCGGCCAGTTTTTGTGTCTTTTGTTTAATTTGTTGTGACGAAAGTGATACTACGGTTCATTCTCTATGTCTTTGGTAAAGCCCTTATGGATATCGTGTTACCCAGTATCTGGGTTGTGGAGGTCATATAGGCAGTCCATACATGTAAAATACTGGTAAACAAACTAGATTTACAGCTGCTTTTTTATTTTTAAGTCATTTTACTGCTTGCACTTTCATTAATCCTTGTAAGAAAATTAGCGTCCTCATTATGTTGTTATCATTTCATTTTTAATTATTTGTACTTTGATAATAATCCTGTACTACACGAGCCACAATGCTCGACGATGACTTAGCTAGAAACTGGTCAGGGACATTTCTGTTATAACCCAGAAATAGTTGTCCTTACGTCGCATTGTGTCCTTTTCAGGTTATAACTCAAATCGCGCCATGTTCTCAGACTGGACTCAGATGGACCCCGCGATAATGTCGACCTCGGTGAACTTCGGCAAGAGCGTAGGCGTCAGCAGCGCGAGCAGCAGCAGCAGCAGCAACCCGTCGCTCAGCCAGCAGCAGCAGGAGCTGTTCGCGCGCTTCAACCAGCTCAGCGTGCAGCCCAACGGCGTCAAGCTGCACGCTAACGCGGCTATGGGCATGGGTGCCTTGAACAACATGGCCAACATGAACAGCATGGCCAGCGCCGGAGGGGCTGGCTGGGGCCAGAAGCTCGGCTGGGGCGTCGGCTATGCCGGCATCCCGCTGCCCCCGGGCTTCGCCCCCGCCAAGCCCGCACAACACCCCGCAGAGTGCATCGACGCGAAGTAAACCCACACACATGTGCAATTCGACTGGTCCTCAACGGCGGATATTATATTTTCTATTCAGTAATATTATTGTTTCTTTCCGTTGGTGAAGTGATCGAAAAATCTTTGTATTAAGAAAGAGCATATTTTAACGAGAGAAATATGATAACAAAGGAATTTGTAAAATAAATTAACCTATTTGTTTTATTTAAAAAAGTTTGATTTATTTATTTTCGTTCGGTCTAGGCTCCCCTGTGATGAATTATTATCATATTTCTTAAATCTCATTATTTTTCTTCGTTCTTTCTTTTACTTGTTTCTCCGAGCGTATTATATGTATATTCGTTATATATTATATATTTACTAGAATCATATCCCTGTTATGACAAGATTATATTTTCTATATTAAAATGAGATGCCAATAATTCGCTGTTCCATTTGTACCTTATTGAGCCATTAATCATGAAAAAGATCATTAAAATTAAAGCAAGAAATTATACATTCACTCTTTTAATGACATACCTTTATCATCATTCAAACAAAACAGGAGATACATACGAATAGTTGCATCGTCGACAAAAATAGTCGTTTACATTCAACAGGTATTTGATAAAAATAGAGTTCGAGATTTTTCCGAACTGACTCAAAAAACAGGTGTTTATAATCGATTAGGCCACCAGATTACATCTACATCTATAAAAAATCATCTGCTAAGCATTGTTATTGTTTGGGGTTTGCAACTTCATTTCGAGTTTGTCACTTTCTAAGCAAACCACTATGAATAGACCCGTATATTATTCGTCTATTGTAAGGGTCGAGTCGCTGTTCCGCAGCTTAATTGCATGTTTTCGGCAAGGCAAAGACTCACATCAATCGACCATCCGCATGTGGATTTCCGTCTTAAGTGATTGGTCGATTAATGGCGGTCAAACCCTTTGCCTTTCCGAATTCACTTACGCGATTAGACTGCTGGTTTTGCTTATCCAATAGGGACGATGTCCGTTACGTAGATTAAAATGAATTATTGTACATGTCTTTTTTTACGTAATCAAAACATTACGGCGATACATTGAGTCGTAATCGCATGATGTCACGTCCTTGTATATTTTATACGAAGATTGACGCAACTTGCCCCCACTCCCTTACTTTAATGCGCTTTTTAAAAGTTTTTTTTTATTAATTTAATAAAGCAAAAAATACGTAGGTATCGTATTTTTTTATATCTAACTGACGGACTAAAAAGGTACCTAGATATTTTGGTACGCTTACCAAAGACAAAATAAACAAAAAAAAACACCAATAAACGGCACTTTGAATGTCAAAAATTCAAAGAAAAAAATAGTTTCTTCAGTTCATTCACAAAAATATCACATCGACATAGCATCTTTAAGATTTTCTCCCATCAATCCACACCCGTGGATCGGGTCCGTCCCACGGCACCTCTTTCCCATTGTGCCACACATACAAGCCAGCTCCCCATGGTTCCAGTGATAGTTTCACTGGCAAGGTCGCCGCGTCTTCCGGGGTCACTGACCCGCCGCCGCGGGTCATGTCTGACATCACGTAGCCTGGGTGTACACAGTTTACTGTTATATCTGAAATTGGAATAAAGACATTTACTTTCTCTTTTGGCTTTTATGTAGTCGGGCAAAAATTTAGTATGGTTTTGTTTGTGTGGGATAGAGAGTAAATTATACATCGCAGGGTCAGATTAGAAAACAATGGGATCATACATTGCCATTGCTAAGAGATAGGACTAAATGCTGAATGTAATAACTGGGTACGGAACCCTAAAAACATGAGGTAACCAAAGACACCGACTTTCGAAACGAAACTTATTTGGCACATTTTAAATTTTTGTGAAAAAGTTTATATTTGTCTCTTTTTAGTACTAGTACACCATCACTAAAAATGAACAATTTCTATAGTACGGTACTTAAAGGATTGACAAAATAAACATAACCCAATTTACACATTCGTGCTGTTTGTCGCTAAAGAGTTCGTTTGAATGCTCCATATCTTGAAAACTGCTGGACCGATTTTGATGCAACTTTCACTATTTCCTAAGTTGAGATATACACAATCCACGATATACAAACGACCACGATCCGATATGTAGTTACGGAGAAATGCGTGGGCAAACATACATACCTACATTCACTTATGTAATTTGACACACGTGCTTAGAATTAGCAGCCCATACACAATAACATATTATTATGTGAATATTGTGCAATCCCAACAATATTACATACATATGATACATACGTTTCGAATTGAATACCTCCGTTTATTTTGAAGTCGGTAAAAAGCTTGGCTTAGGTAGGACAACGTAATTTTCTGTTCACAAAGGCAAACAAAACCAATATACAGATTATTGCGCGTCACGTAACGTATTTTTATTTTAAACTAATGAATTGTAAAGATTCATTATAATTAAGTTACCTTTTGGCGACAATCTTCGATGCAACATAAAAGTATAGGCATTGACGGCAACTTTCGAAACTACATACGGCGAATCACCCCATCCTTTATTAATTTCTTGGGCCTGCTTCACATCTTCAATATATTCACTAGCCAAGCTCTTTAGTTCCTCTAAGGTCCGACTTTCCGAACTAAATTTCTTTCTCAACTCTTCAGAGGGTATTCTAGACAGATGGGCAGAGGAACTCGTGATGTTCACGATTTTCGCGCCGTTTTTCACAAAAGGCAAGATGGCTTCCGTGAAATCCACCAATGCCGTGAAGTTTATGGTGACAGTTTGTTCCGCTTGGGTAGTTTTTGGTTCTGGCGCGTCTTTCAAAAATAGAATCCCAGCGTTGTTGATGAGAATTTCGACTTCTTCATTTTCATCACGAATGTGTTTGACAAAGTTTTGAACACTTTCTTCATCTGTGACATCAAGCTGATGAAATATTGGATTGAGTCCTAACTTCTTCAAGTGTTCACAGGCTTTTGTCCCTCTATTCACATCTCTCGATGTAAGATAAACTTTACCATCATATTTTTCACACAGATTTCTAACTATTGAGAATCCAAGTCCTTTATTTGATCCAGTTACCACTGCTACTCTCTTCGGTGACATCTTTGTAGCAACTATAAAATAACATAATTGTCTTGTAATCAGCCGCAGGCCGTGACATTGATTATGCAATCAAGTTCCGTTATCTACTATATAAAAATAAGTCGGGTTTTCCTTCCTGAACCGATTTCCACGGTTTTGCATTCGTTGGAAAGGTCTCGGGCTCCGTGAGGTTTATAGGGTAGGGTAGGTAGGGTAGGGTAGGTAGAGTTGGGTAGATAGTGTTAGGTAGGGTAGATGAATGTTTGGTGTTTTTATGGCAAAACAAAGTTTGCCGGGTCAGCTATAGGTATATATATATTTTGATATCTGGGTTAAAATAAATTCAGTAAGCAAATAAACTACGTAATTAATTTTGAATATTTTCTAGTCTAATGCACTGTCCTCATCTTCTAGTCATGGAAGCTACGCTATTAAGCGGGGTGACATTAATTTGAATTGCTGCAGAGAAAGCAGCAGAGAATTCGATGGGGGGACTTCTACGACGGCAGTGTTGGCATGTAGGAAGATTTTACGCAAAACGTATTTAAAATTAAAAGCTTTATGTTTCATGAATTTTTTTTAACTATTAGCAATAAAGCGATCTAGAATATTCAACAAACTTTTCGACTGCCTTGAAAAAGAATTCTGTTGCTGACTGTAATTAGGTAGGTAGGTTTCTTAAATTGGAAACAGTTCACTACCGCCACGCTGAGGCAGCGTATTTGAGCATGGCTAAATTAATAAGCGGTTCCTATCAAAAATATAACCTGTCTCTTCAGGAAACAATTCAGCAGAAAGTTCAACAAACTACGAAATAATAGCTACTTAAAAGCAGTTGGGTCAGAAAATATCAATATTACAAAGCTGTATGATTTGATATGAACCTACTTACCTGTATTTTGGACTTATTCCACTGATCATAGTGACCTGCTATAAACAAAGTGTTTGTCAATCGTTCCGAAAGCGACATCTGGGATTAAATTTGACGAACTAAGTAACAAAATGGATATCAGTCTGTAGTCGATAACGAAAGTGGTTTATTTAGGTTAGTGGAGCAACTTGCATGCCCTATTTATCACGATAGGTCGATAGTGTCCTGTTATTTTTGTTATGATTAAAGATAATGTGTTATCATGCCTATGTTTAATTAAGCAAACTTACCTGATTCATTACTCATGATCCCAGGCAGTACTACCGTTCATCTTGGTAATGCTAAACTTGATAAAACCTCTAGAGGAAACTTATGACTGAATATCGCCACGAAAAAAAATATCTCTTCTCTAAGTAGCATTTGTTTAGCTACTTATGTGAAGCTTGAAATTAGTCAAGCAGCTTTTACTTGGAAATCTGGAGCAGTGCAGCCCTTGTGTATAGTGCTCGCCAAACTTCTGGGTCGTCCTGAAGTTATTTTTCGATGCGCAAGGCATGAAACGTTTTTGTATGAGATGTACCACTGCACAGCCATTGTAGCCAACTTCAGGGCGGCTAAGAAATTTGGCGAGAACTATAATAGGTCAGGTTTAATTTTCGCGCCTAAAATCACGGTCTGTCCACAGAATATCAATAAAACATGACGCAAAAGCAACAACAAATCGTTGACAAACTTTCTCAAAACGCCATCTATATTTAACGTTGACTAACTAATTAACAAAACAGGTATAGTGACAATCGTGAAGTGGGTTACCTTGCGCGTTAACATAACGTAAACGAAGTGATCGAATGAGTGTTAATTCATGATAAATCCAGAATAATCTGCCGTGATGCTGCAGCTACCATCATTAGTGACACCTCCAATATTTGGGGACGACACGTTATTACGGTCAATAGATTGGTTAGAAGGCTTTCCTTGGAAGCAAGAAAACGTCGTGAAAAAGGAAGATGACAAATACGAAATATGTATACAGGTGAAGGACTATGCCCCTGAAGAAATTTCGGTGAAGACTGCTGACGGGTTCATCGTTATTGAGGGTAAACATGAAGAGAAACAGGATGAATACGGATATATAGCACGACAGTTCATGAGAAGGTTCCAAGTTCCTGAAGGTTGTCGGATTGAGGAGGTTCAGTCAAGGTTGACAGCTGATGGCTTGCTAATTGTCTCACTTCCAAGGGTGCCAATTGTAAAAAAAGACACTGTGATACCTGTAAAACATGAGGTAACCTCGAAAAGCAAATTGTGATTTTTTTCTAACATAACATCGTGGTGACTTGTTTTTTTTTGTTATGTATTTCCTGATCAATTTATTCTGTTGATTATTTTCAAAGGAAAACGGTGATATGTGTACCTAAATAAATATTTTTGTTATATATTTTAATCTTAATTGAATTGTGTGATATTAAATTTATTCATTGCCAAGCGGTGGTATTTTATTCTGTCCCAAAACCGTTATCTGCATCGATAAGTGACGATATCTTAGATATCGTACAATTGACAAAAAGCTGAGATTGATTGGAGATGTCTAGGTAAACATCTGATGCAAAAAATAAGTAACTTTTTTATGAAGATCAATAAAAACATGCTTCCCAGCGGCCCACCTGATGGTATGCAAAGGGTTGAACGAAAATGGTATCGAGCAATAGCCACCCGATGGTAAGGATCAACGCCACCTTTGGCCCGTTAGAGACATTGGAGCTTTGTTATCGTAGAGACAGAGCTGAGAAGCGTGTGGCTGACTGGTTTGGCCACCATTAGGGATTTTAATTTTGATAACAAATATTTAGTCGCTAATTTGTCGCCAAATATCAGAATGTGTCGGTCACTGGTTCAAAAGTTAGAAGGGTGTATTGTTGGCCGACCTAGGGGGCAATCGCCTCAGTTTGGCTACATTTATACCTCAAAAACTAGGGCACCTAGCGATGATCTGTTTTCAAAATGTCGTCGCTAATTAGTCGCAATTTTTCGCCAAGTCACAGATTTAGTCGGTGTGTAATTAAAAAATATTAAATAATTCAATTTCTTCACATATTGGTACAAGCAAGTTGTTAGGGACCTTTCCAGGACACATTAAATTAAATAACAGTGGACTGTATAATATAAACTGATATAATGAGGTGACAATAAATTATTAAACGCGCGTGTGTCTTCGTCGGAGCTCGGTCGTGAAGTGGCGATCCCGCGCGCCCGCGCCTCCCGCTGCCTCCAACCGTCGCCTGCGCCGCCGGCCGTAAATCGTCGAGAGCGCCCGAACATCCTCCCCGGGTTGAAGGATTCAAGTAAGAGGGAGTGGGCAGACATTGTTGTAGGCCCGCACCATCGTCCCCTTCTTCGTCTTCAGCTGCACCACCCGCGTGGTCCCGTCGCTCCCAGGAAAGACCTGAATGACTCGCCCCAGTGGCCACACCAGTGGCGGGAGTCCCTTCTCTTTGATGAGAACGAGTGTTCCCACTGAAAGCTGCCCTGTTGAGGTCGACCATTTTGTTTTTTGCTGAAGCAGAGAAACATACTCTAAATTAAACCGCTTCCAAAAGTGCTGTTTGATGTGCTCCATTCTGTGGTAGCGCTCCAGTCGCCCGATGGTGAAATCAGTCACCTGTGGATGCGGAACGGACATAAGTGGTCGCCCAATTAGAAAGTGTGAAGGAGTGAGGGCAGATAAGTCTAAGGGATCAGAGGAGATAGGGGTAAGAGGACGAGAATTTAAAATGGCCTCTATTTGAGTCAAGCACGAGGCCATCTCTTCGTAGGTAAAATGCGTCAAACCTAAAAGCCTCTTTAGGTGATGCTTAGTGGATCGGACGGCAGCTTCGGCAATGCCGTTAAAGTGAGGAGAGTATGGAGGCGTAAAAGTAAATTTAATCCCTTGTTGAGCAACTTCGAAGACAAGGTTGGAATCTTGTAGGAATTTACGGAGCTCGTTATTTGCACCTACGAAGTTGGTACCGTTATCTGAGAGGATGCTTTCGGGTTTACCACGACGAGCCACAAAACGACTTAAGGCAGCCATATAAGCTTCCTTCGTCAGATCTGTAACGAGTTCGATATGAACAGCTTTGACACCAAGGCAAACAAAAATACAAATATACGCCTTTACAAGCCTACACCCTCGACCTTTGCGATCAGCTATCAATACTGGCCCGGCATAATCAACGCTGCATTTTAAAAACGGGTATTCTAAATGTGTCCTTGAGGAAGGCAGTTGACCCATTGAGGGTTGCACGATTTGGCATCTATATTTAAAACATTTAATGCAATTTTTAACTGTGGACTTTGAAAGGTTTCTGCCGCCAAGAGGCCAATACGTTTGCCGAATGTTAGCCAACAATAACTGAGGGCCAGCATGTAAGAAGTCGTAATGATACTTACAAAATATTATTTTAGTGATGTGATGCTTACTACATAACAAGATGGGATGTTTGACGTTATAGTCATATGGCGAATTATCAAGCCTCCCGTCTACGCGAACGAGACCGTCCGTATCTATAAAGGGACTTAGAGAAATAAGCCTATTTTTACCATGCAACGGTTTTCCTGATTGTAATAAGGTTTACTCTTCAGGAAACATATCCATTTGGGCATGACGTAAAATAAAGTTGAAGGAGCTGCTAAGTTCTTGAATGGAGAGGGGATCACGGGAACGATTATATTTATGTTTTAAATTATAGATAAATCTATGTAAATAAGCAACTACTCTCTGTAAATGATTAAAATTAGAATATTTGTGAATTAATGATTTAATGAATGATTGATTGCACGAAACTATATTATTATATGAGTGATTATGAGACGTATGATCATTGAAATGTAATGATACTACTACAGGTAGATCCTGTTTCAAGTTCTCATTGGGCATTTTTGGCCAGTAACTTTCATCTTTCAACAGAAATTTAGGACCTGACCACCATAAGGAACACTCGCTGATAAGGTCAGCCTTCAGCCCGCGAGAAACAAGATCTGCCGGATTTTCCTTAGACGGCACGTAGCTCCACTTATGCTCTGTAGTGTTTTCCTGAATTTCATCGATGCGATTACGAACAAAAGGTTTTAATGTGTTTGGTGCCATGGCAAGCCAGCTTAATACTATTGTCGAATCGCACCAAAACCAGCATCTACTAACGGGCTTGGTGAAGGATTTCATTACATTAGTACACAGTCTTGCTCCCGATAAGGCTCCACATAGTTCCAGCCTTGGGATAGTTGTTGGCTTGATAGGTGCCACACGATTTTTAGAGACTAGCAGTTGTACTCTTACTAACCCATCCTTGTCCATAGACCTAATGTACACACAAGCACCATACGCCTTTTCAGACGCATCTGTAAATACGTGAATTTCATTGATTGTAAGATTGTTGCATAAAACCCATCGAGGTATTTTAAGGGTGTTTAAACACGAAAGACTATTTACAAAGGAAACCCAAAAACTATGAATGTCATCTGGCACCATCTCATCCCAGTCACATTTTGCCAACCATAGTTTCTGGATGATTATTTTAGCCTCGACAACACAAGGACCAACAAGACCCAACGGGTCAAATATCTGACATATCTGACTAATCACCGATAAGATGTGACGTTTTGTGATTCGTTTGGTGGTGTTAGACTGCCATTTGCGCAAGTGAAAACTAGCAGAAGCTAAAATGGAAACGACTTCCTTACCCATCTCTACTACTTCTGGAATGGAGTCACCCCCACTAATATAGTCGTCGACGTAAAAATCGCGTTCAATAGAAGATTTAACAATACTATTAGTAGCGGCTGCCGTCAGGCTAACCAGGCACTTCGTAGCTAAATAGGGAGCGGAGGCCGTACCATATGTGACGGTGTTGAGACTGTACGTCTGAAGAGGTAATTTGGAATCTGCGCGAAAGATTATTTGTTGCAAATGGCGTTGCGAAGGCGTCACAGAAATAGCCCTATACATTTTTTCTACGTCTCCAGAAATGACATATTTATGCTGACGGAAACGCAGCAATATAGAAAAAAGATTATCCTGGACAGTGGGACCTACCATTTGGATATCGTTTAACGATATGCCAGATGTAGTTGCAGCTGATGCATCAAAGACTGCCCGGAGCTTTGTTGTTGCACTGGATTCCCTGATGACCCCATGATGTGGCAAAAAGTATTCATTGTGCTCACCTGAATGAGGCTTCTTCTGCGATTTATTTATTGTCATGTGGCCCAAACTCTCATATTCCTGCATGAAGGCTACATACCAGGTCCCTACCAAAAAAATAGAAATTCTTTTATATAATCTTGCAGTTGTAATAAAATATTGTTGTTATAGTTTACATATAAGCACCATTTATAACATTGTTTTAGAAATAATACTACTGCACCTAATGTACATTTTTGTGAACGTATTTACTTTTTAATAAATTATTCTTATTCTTAATTATTCTTATACCTATTCTTGAAAGCAGGATCACGTTGGAAACGATGCTCCAAAGATAGGAACCGACGTTTGGCCATTTCGTATGACTCACCCAACACACTAGGGTCATTCTTAAGAGGTATTGTAACAACAAAACGACCACGTTTATCACGCGTCGTGTTACGACTAAAACTCTCTTCACAAGCTCGTTCTTCTTGTGACAAAGAATGCTTAGAAGACACGGAATCTAATTCCCAAAACTTATGTAAACTATTATTTAATTCGTCAATTGATACATTACAAAAATGTGACTGTATCTTCGTTTGTGGATGTAATGGAAGAGCTACAGAGCCTGATACAATCCACCCGAATTTAGTCTCATGTAACTTGGGCTGATTCTTTCCTAGATTGACAGATGCAGCACATAAGACGTTCCAAAATACTTCGGCACCGACAAGTATGTCTATTTCTGACGGAACATTGAACGACGGATCGGCCAGTTGCAAATTCGATGGTATCGGTACTTTACGTATGTCAATCAAAACAGACGGCAGCATGTTTGTGATTGTCGTTAAAACAAAACAATTTATATTTGTTTTATAGCTACCGCTGTAGGATTCGATAGTTAAATTGCAAGACTGTGTACTAGATGTAATCTGACTGTTGATACCTGTGACCGTGGAACTCGTGCTACGTCGAGGCAATCCTAGCTTATCGCATAGTGTCTGCGTAATAAAGTTGGCTGTGCTACCATTATCGAGGAGGATCCTGGCGGTGACCTTCACACCGCGGTTGTTCACCACTCGCACCAGCGCTGTGGACAGTAAAACATTGGAAGTAGTATACTGTGTTAAGGCAACATTTTTTAGAGTGTCCTTTTCGGAAGAGGCACTTCCAGAAATGTCAGTGGGTAAGGCAACACTACTGGGCATAGGATCTTGAAATTGGGTAGGCTTCGAGTCTTCAACATGTAAAAGAGTATTATGTCTGCCTTTACAATATTTACAACGCGCTAATCTACATTGCTTAGTTAAATGACCAGTACGCAAACAATTAAAGCAAACTTTAAACTGTTTTGCTTTAGATATACGATTGTCTACAGTCAAATTACGAAATTCTTCGCACGTATACAAAAGATGATTTTTGTTGCATAATGGACACTTTAATTTATTATACTTATCCTGATTTTGATTATTGCTATAATTTGTTTCTACTATTAACGCTTTATGTTTATTTTCTACCTTGTTATTTTTATTCTCTGGATTACATGTATTTTTATTATATTCTAAAGTTTCTAATAGATCAGCCTTTTTACTTATGAATGAACAAAATTGCGATACTGTGGGTTTCTGTGGTAAGGTGTTACGATGGGCTTCCCAATCTCTGGTCACCATACTCTGGTCATCCATAGGTCGCTGGTTCAAATCCGGCTCGAAGGACCAAAATGTTAGGGACCTTTCCAGGACACATTAAATTAAATAACAGTGGACTGTATAATATAAACTGATATAATGAGGTGACAATAAATTATAAAACGCGCGTGTGTCTTCGTCGGAGCTCGGTCGTGAAGTGGCGGGCCCCTAGGCCCCGCATCCCGCGCGCCCGCGCCTCCCGCTGCCTCCAACCGTCGCCTGCGCCGCCGGCCGTAAATCGTCGAGAGCGCCCGAACACAAGTACAATAGTAGATTATTAACCAAGGGGATAAAGCAGTGTCTTCTGTCGCGGGTGACGATTTAAATCGCGAGCGTAACGAAGGACTCGAGGTTTGCTCCCGAGCGTAGCGAGGGTGTTAAAAACTTAATCACGAGCGAAGCGAGGGATTTAAGACGAGTCCTGAGTGTAGCGAGGGATTTAAGAGCGCGGCGATGCATGAATTGTCCATACAAACGTAATACCAAAATTATTTGAAATTTTAGCATATCTCCACCATATTATGATGATATTCGGATTGAGACAGTATTTATCTAGGTTCCTACGTCTTCTTTTTTTCTAAATTCTTACCTAAAATGAAGTTTTAGCGAATTCCATTTTGTATATTTTTACAGCGTAAATAACATGTTTTCTTTTTGATATTTCTGTATTATAAAAAACAATATCTATAATAATGTCGTAGTAGAAACATAGCTCATATTATGAAATTACAAATAATCGTTTTTTTTTTTTTTAAACATTAGGTATTCATTCATAATTTTTGGTATTACGGAACACATCAAATTAATCACACATTTTCAATCGCTAGTATTGCTGTCGCATCAAGAAAATGTCAATGTGTGCGTAGTCGCACTGCTCACGGTTGTGTTTGTGTATCGTTCGTACGGGGTTTGTTCGGGGCACTTCGGGTGTGTTTCACTCACAGATTACTGATATGTAGCTAGCTAGTTTCACTGCTTGTTGTACTATTGTTCTGTCGATTGTTTGTTGTCAGTATTAGAATATTACTTTACTATGTTTTACGTGCGTGTTTATTTATTTTCTAAATTGTACTTATTTTAATATTTCTGACACTATTGACTTATGCTATGAACTTGGATTTAGATTTGCCTTGTGATTTCAACTTTGGTATTGAGTAATCTACTTTCTTACGAACTTTGCGTTGTTTACGGACTTTGTTATTATTTACTATATGGTTCGGTTGCCGACATGGTCTCCGAACGTTGGGATGTTTCTCACAGGAAGTACCTATTTCGCAATGACATAATACAATAAGTTAAATTAATACGTACCTTAGTATATCTATACTAATATTATAAAGCTGAAGAGTTTGTTTGTTTGAACGCGCTAATCTCAGGAACTACTGGTTGGAATTGAAAAATTGTTTTTGTGTCCATTTATTGAGGAAGGCTTTAAGCTAAAGAGACATCACGCTACGACCAGTAGGAGCGGAGCATAAATGTTGTTTTTTGCAAAAACGGCCAAAATATTTATTTTTGAGAGCTTCCGTTGCGTGCGTTGCGTACAATCATGTATGTAGTGTAGAGTAGGTAGCTAGATAGGGTAGGGTAGGTAGGTAGGTAGATTAGGTTAGGTAGCCAGATGACGGGAGCGAAGCCGCGGGGGACAACTAGTTTTGTATAAATTAGTATTTACCTACCTACCTACCTATTCATCAACTTACGAAGCTTTGTTTTTTTCGTTTGTTTATTTATGTCATGAGACAAAGCGGGCGTAGGTAATTATCTCAAGGGTATCCTTGGGTAGCGGTATCGCTAAGACTTACCTACGTTGCTCCTCTTTACTAACTGTGACGTTAGTTCGGCCAGTTGGGCTCACGCAGGGTAGGGTGACCATGCGATTGGACTTGCCTGCACAAGTGCGGCTTTATGCCCTCGGTCCAGTTTTTGCTAGACTTTTTTATAAAATTCCTTTGACAAAAAACTAAAACTAAAAAGCCAAATTCATTCTAGTTTATTTAATTATTCTGAGATTTTTATCTGGACTTCAGTTAGCCATACCCTGGGGTGTTCCAATAAATTTTTATAACTGGCTAGCTAATCGACTACATAATAAACTGCAAAATACGAGTATTTACAGAGCCACGACGATCATGTAAAAAACGCCTTTTGCTATCAATTTTCAGAAAGAAACACTGAAAAAAGTAAGAAAATAAGCGTGTTTAGTGTGGATCTTTGACATTATGTTTTCTGATTACCATTATTGTATTTTTTGTTTTTCGTTCAGTCGATAATATACTTATGGTCACCCTACACGACTTTATCAAGTTTAAATTTATATTTTTTAAACAGATGAATGATAATCTATAAAGTAAGAACATAACAAAATAAATGTTAGTAGTATATTATTGGGCATTCTATACCACTATCGGCAAGTTGCTCGGCGAGTGCGCCTCGCTGCCGATAGTGGTATAGAATGCCCAATAATTGATAATCTACTCGCCTCTCCACTCGACCGAGACAGTACATTGTACTGAGAACTTGATTTGGAACGATAATTCGAGCAAATCGATACTCGACTCGCCACTCAACTCGACCGATACACTCGAACGAGACAGTTCATTTTGTCGCGTACTGGATGAGCTTTACTCGACCATTGACTAGTAACTTACTCCTTACCACTATATTCCATACGTCTGACCAGTAGGTATGCGGCGTTTCGGAGAACGATGAACTGTCAACTATCAACTCGACTCTCCGTTTACTTACTGCACTCGACCGATCACTCGAGTTTGTATTCGCTGTTAACAGAATGTCGAGCGAGAGTGATGGTGGCCGATGATTGTAACAAACCAAAGCTTGTGACTAAAGCGTTAACGGGTTGTTACTGTAAATAATAAACAACTGTAACTTAGGTACTTGGTTTAATTATCATAAAATGTTGGTTTGTCTGGAAACAAAATATCAGCCGCACGCACGAGCTCTTGTAGTTTTCGCCACTGAGGAGAGTCCGCGTCGGTCTGGAACTTGATTCGGACGAGCGCTTTCTTCCACAGCTCGGCGGAGTCGGTGAGGCGAGCGTCGTCAGCCTTGTACACCTTGCAGTCGATGTAGTACTCTCCGTCGGTGCTCGTTGCTCGGCGCTCACAGCCGCTGGCTACGCGGTTCACAAAGAATGAAGTTAGGTGATCCGATGAATGTTCTTTGTGTGGGATGTCGCGGTTTTTACTGATGCCGAATATGTCCATGTCAGTGTTGGTTTTTTTACTGAAATAATAACGAAAACTGTTATTAGTTAATGTTTACAACGAGATTTCTGTAGAAAATATTACAAGTGACTAATCAGCGAATGGAATACTTATGCAAATTGCACTATTATAATTCAATTAGTGGAAACGTACTACTTTACTATTTTAATTTAATCAGAACTAGGAGATAATAAATTCAAAATATTATTCACCTGCTACGAGTTACGGTTGTTGTTTGTGACTGCATCTTGCGTTTCCCATTGCTGTCTGCAGACGGTTTGCGACTGGCCTTCACTTTGTGTCCAGTGATCGATGCTTGCGAGTAATCACACTCAGAGTCTGACCTGAAATAAAGATAGAGGAAATGTAGTCACACAATTATTATTAATTAATCCAATGGAGTAATGTCCATTGCGCTGGGCATACTATAGGACACAAGTGTTCGGGCAAACACTGGTTCTCTAATATTTAAATGGGATAGCACTGAGACTGAGCTAACTATGTACAGATCGGGTGATCTGTGAAGTAACGCGCTCACAAACAAATATATGTAGTTATAAATGACAGGCTAATCACAAGTGTGATCCATGAAAACGAACAGACTATTTTATCAGACTTACATTATTTTCCGATCAGAAGTTCCACTCGGTTTGATGACAGCAGCGGATGGCTATCGACAATGCCGTCACTGATATTGTAGGCGACACGGAGTGTTTGTAGACCGATTATACAAGAGCACTTCGTTGCACTTGCAGACTGCGAAAACTTTGTACCGAACAGAAAAACTTGTGGCTTATAAGTTAAAATCGAATTATAAGTTAGGAATGTTAAATCCACTACAATCAATCCGGTATTGCTTTGTTAAAGTAACTTTTTCTATAGTCGTATTATACGCGTTGGTAAAATGAAGACGAAGGAAAATTTTATACTGTATCGAATGTCGATGCAGCGAAATAAGCTAGGGCTGACCAAACGATAGCGTGAACGGAATCGCCACAAACCAGATAGATTTTATTATTTTAAAGAAGTAAATAAATGTTTCCAAGGTAATTATTTCATCATCTACATTTAGGTTTCGTGTAGAAAAAATGAACTTACTGCCGTCTACCGCGTACTTCTCTAGATTTCCTAAAATAAATAGATAATATAATTCCTGTAACTACGGTAACGGGCATGACGAAACCATGAACGTTATATGATATCGTCATCGTCATGTCGTCTATCGACATACTATGATATATTTTAATCAATTAAGTGCATTGTGTGAAATTTGTATATTTAAATGCCTACCAAGTTGTTACCAACCCTAACCAAAATAGCTGATTATTGTGATTGCGAAATAAATAATTATGTTTAGCACACGTGTAACAATTAGGCAATAACAACTTTTATGATGAAATATTTTTCTGCTTTGTAGACAAAAAAGAAAACAAAAAAAAAATCCCTTAAATATTATTTATTACCTCAAAGTCTCTCAGAGCGAGCACCTTTCTAAACTGTTACAGTACAATCAAGTTAATTATTATAAATAAATATTTAATTGATCTCACACCAGAAACAACAACAATTTCAGCTACTGGAGCAACTGTGTTCGTTATATCAGGGTGCTGAAATATACATACATATTTGGATCACGCAAATACATAATCTTATGTATGAATCATTTCATATTGTGCAGGTAATTATCAAATATAACACAACAATAATACGTTAACTATTTAGAACATTACAATAATTATGACTATTTTTCATTCTAGAATTTACAGCTTTTTACCTAATTCTTCATCGGTACCAATAAACCATTTTTTTTTTAGTTTCAGATACATTCTGCCTAAACATAATATTAATTACTGACTTGCCTGTGAAGAATTATTAAATTACTTGAAGTATATCTACATATTTGGACCACGCAGATACACGTACTCTTATGTATACATAGTTTCATATTTTGCAGGTAATTATGAAATATATTTTTCTTCCCAGAATATACCATTATCTTACCTAATCAGATTATGTACCTAATGCATCCATTTTTTTTTTTTTTTTTTTTTTTTTTTTAAGACGGTGAATATTAGTTGTAAGTATTATCTAATCCAAATTTATTGAACTAATAATTTCAAGTGTTCTTTGATTTCAAACAATAATATAATGCCTCACTGCTCTGATTGTAAAGTATTTGTAGACAATCGTCGATGGTCTGGTCATTTACGTAGCAATGTACATAAAAACAATAGTTCTACCCCTATGTATGATAATGTTGCAATTATTAATTCTTCTTTTAAAGAACGAATCAAAAGTTACAAAATCATAGCGACAGGTGAACAAATACATAGTTTTCCTGAGGTGTTTCTCAAAAGTATTAGTACACAAGTCAAACATTTAATAGACAATTCAATAGAGAAACACACCTCTGTCAAAATAAATTTTGAACTGTTTGCTTCGTTTCTTATGTATAAAAATGATCAACAAGAAATAAAATCATTCCGTACAAACAACATTATTACACATTTTAATTACGATTTTGATTCTATTTATAAACTAACTATTGATTTACTACTAAAAAAAATTGAAGAATTTGAGGAAAGGGATAGTGGTTGGACTTTTTTATGCAATTCACATTTAGAATTAAATATTAATAAATATCAACCTCTCAGCGGATCTAAATTTTTAACTTTGCCGAAATTCATAAAAAGTAAAAGAGCTTCTTTGAATATTCGGAACAATGATGAGTGTAATGATAGGCTGTTACACTTGTTTTTAATCGTCTTTATTGTCTTATTTCTTATTAATATTACAGAGGTTTCTGTGGTACTTTAACATAGAACAAAGTGTACGGTATTCTCCCTGTCTAGTGTTGTCTCTCATCACTAGTGATGTCTCGATAACAATTACTAAATACTAAATACCTTACATCTCCCTTTCTTTAAAACTAATAATTTTAAACATAATCTTTTAAATAATTTGGCTGTTTTATTTCCCTACCTGATCTGCTCCTTGTTACAGTTTCCTGCTCAACAACAGTTTTATCATATAAATCATTACCATCAGCATGCTTAACATTATTATCATTAACAGTTAAATCTAACATTTCTTCACCATGATACATTCCCAAATTTGCATTATCTATCTCTACCTCCTCTTCTTGTTCAACAATCATTTTCTTATCATTTTTACTCTCAATCAAATGTTTTCTATTTCTATCAATAATAGTTCCATTTTCTGTTAACAATTTATAAGAATTAGGTCTTTCACACTGAGTCAATACCTCTGCATAGACTAATGGTTTCCTATTACCTGTTGTCACTATTACTTTTTGACCCTCATCTAAATCTTTTAGCTTTTTAACATTTTTATCATAGTATTGTTTTTGAATTTTGGAGTTTGCATATAACTTACTCTGTATGTATTTATTTTCACCACCATTAACAGTAATCATATTTGGCAGTAAACCTTGAATTTTTCTTCCCATCAATAGCTCAGAGGGAGTCTTAAAATCTAAATTTGAAATTGGTGTTGCCCTATACTCCAATAATGCCAAATACTTATCTTTGCCTTCAAAATCTGCTTTTTTAAATATGTTTTTTACTGTCTGAATATACCTCTCTGCAAGACCATTAGATTGTGCATGTAATGGACTGCTAGTCACGTGTGTGAAATTCCAGTTACTACAAAAATTATTGAATTTGAAGCTAGAGTAATTTGTCCCATTATCAGAATATAGCTTATCAGGTATTCCATGTCTACTAAACACAGATTTTAGCGCTTCTATTGTACATTCTGGTGTTAAATTGATTAATTCTTTAATCTCAAAATATTTACTGAAATAGTCTACAACCATTAAATAATTTTTATCTTTATAATGAAAAACATCAGTAGCTAACACAGACCATGGTTTGTCAGGCATTTCTCTAATTATCATTGGTTCTTTACAGTTTTTATTCTTAAATCTATCACATGTACTACATGACAACACCTTATTTTCAATATCTTTTGACATATTAGGCCAGTAAATGCATTGCCTAGCCCTATTTTTGCATTTTTCAACTCCTATGTGGTTATAATGAACTTTAGACAACATATCTTGTCTTAGAGTTTTTGGTACTATAATACAATTGTTTTTAAATACCAGGCCATCATAAATGTACAGTTCTCCTCTATATGTATAGTACGACCTTAAATTATGAGGTATATTATGCACATTTTGTGGCCATCCCTCCTGAATATACTGTTTCAACATCCTCAGTTCTTCATCTTTATTAGTTTCTTCCTTAAAAATTCCATACTTATGTTCTGAAATTGATACATTACATTTTACTAAACACACTTGAGATTCATATAATTCTTCTATAGTGCTTTTATCATGTATATTATTTTTAACATCTCTTGAAAGAGAATCTGCCAATAACAATGTTTTACCAGGCCTGTATCTAACATTAATGTCATATTTTTGTATTTGTAATCTCATCCTTTGTAACCTTAAAGGTATTTCGCACAGGGGTTTTTTGAATATAACCTCTAGAGGTTTGTGATCACTCTCTACTTCTACAGTCATTCCATAAATGTATTGATGAAAACGTATGCATCCAAATACAATGGCTAACATTTCTTTTTCTATCTGTGCATATGCTTTTTGAGTGTTTGTCAAAGCTTTTGATGCATATGCCACCGGCAAGTTATTTTGTAACAAAACTGCTCCCAGAGCATCTTTCGAAGCATCAACTGATATTTTACAAGGTTTATTGGGATCATAAAATTGCAAAACTGGTTGGGACATTAAAATGTTTTTTAACTCATTAAATGCATCATCATGTTCTCTATTCCACTTCCATTCTTTCCCTTTTTTGACTAACTCTCTTAATGGGTTACAAACTTGTGACATTGATGGTATAAATTTTGATACATAAGTTACCATTCCTAATAACCTTTGTATTTCTTTAATATTTTTTGGTTTTTCTAAATTGAAAATTGACTCTACCTTTCTCTGATCTGGTTTTATGCCTTCACAACTCAGTACATGTCCTAAATAGATAATTTCTGGAATTCCAAATTGACATTTATCTAAGTTAAATTGTATGCCATTTTGTTCGGCTACCTGTAAAACTTTTCCTAATATTTGATCATGATCCAACTGATTTTTAGCATGAATGATTACATCATCGACAAAGACTTCACATCCAATTATGTTCTGAAATATTTCACTATATTGTCTGTGAAACACTTCAGGTGCGGATGATAGACCATATGGTAATCTCTTGAAACAATACCTACCAAATGGTGTAGAAAATGTGCACAGCTTGGAACTATTTTCAGTTAATTTAATATGAAAAAATGCAGTGGATGCATCCAATTTTGAAAAAACCTTCGAGCCTGCCATTTTTGCAGCTACTTCTTCAAAAGTGGGAAGTTTAAAATGTTCTCTTTTTATGTATTTGTTTAAATTGCTTGGATCCAAGCATACTCTTATTTTACCATTAGGCTTTCTTACTATTACAATATTACTAACAAAATCAGTAGGTTCAGTAATCTTTTCTATAATTTTATTTTTTTCCATGTTTTCTAACTCTAACTTCAGAGGTTCATGCAATTTTAATGGTACACTACGGGGCTGTGCTATTTTGCCTTCTCTATCTTCTAATAACTTAATGTCATACTCAAAATTTTTTAACAATCCTAATTTATTTTCATTAAATATACTGCCCCTATACCTCTCAATAATTTCTTCATATTGTTTCTCAACACATATTTTATTTAAGTATTTTCTTTCTATCAGACCTAGATTTTTCACTGTTTTATCCCCCAACACTGGACACACTCCTTTATAGTCTATAACTTGAAATATCAAAGGTATACTTTTCCCATTAACCAGTTTACAGAATATTTTAATTTTCCCTAGGCATTTCAATGGTGATCCATCATAGTTATACAAATAACAATTAGATCTGTCAATCTTATGTGTTAATTTAAGTGTTTCTATAATTTTTAAGGGTAAAACATCACAATCACTTCCAGTATCAATTCTAAAGTCTACTAACCTGTTATTTATTTCCAAACATTCATACTGAGACCTGTCCCTTATTTCGTTTACATTTATTGATCCCAACACAAAACTTTCATTTTCTACGCTGTTATTTTCCTCTTGTTTGCTTATCATTTTCACTGATGTACACATCTTCGCATAATGACCCATTTTCTTACATTTTGCACACCTTTGACCAAATGCTGGGCATTTAAAGCCATGTTCATATCCACACCTAGTACAGGTTTTCTTCTTGTATGTTTTATTTTCTATATCCTGCTTGCTGTTTTCCTGCCTATTATTATATTTCTGTTGTGCTTGCTGCTGTTGCACTCGGTTTATATTACTGCTTTCTGTCAAGCTCTTAAGATTGTGTGAAGCTGTTTCTGCCGCTTTGCATAAGTCCACACACCGTTTCATGTCTAAATCTGCCTCCTTGAGCAACCTCTCCTTCAAATTGATATTATGTATACCCCTTATTATTTGATCCCTTATTAAACTATTTTTAAGGGTACCAAAGTCACAGTCACCTGCCAATGTTTTCAGGGCAGTGAGAAATTCTCCAAACGTTTCAGACTCTTTTTGTTCTCTTTGAAAAAATATATGTCTCGACATAGTTTCATTCTTCAACGGGGTACAATAATTTTCAAATAAATCAATAATATCCTGCATGGTTGCTGTTTTTTCATTAATTTCAAATGTGTTATAAACCTCAATGGCCTCCTCGCCCATAACATGTAATAATAAAGCAACTTTTTCTTCTTCTGTCATATTTTTACTGCTCTTACCTGAGGCTTTGTAATAAAACATAAATTTCTGAATGAATTTTTTGAAATTCTCTTTTAGATTGCCTGACGCCAACAATAATGGCGGAGGCTGACGAAGATGATCCATGTTTTTCTTTTTATTTTTCCTCTTCCTTATTTATTTGTTTTCTACCGGCTGCGCCATGTAATGATAGGCTGTTACACTTGTTTTTAATCGTCTTTATTGTCTTATTTCTTATTAATATTACAGAGGTTTCTGTGGTACTTTAACATAGAACAAAGTGTACGGTATTCTCCCTGTCTAGTGTTGTCTCTCATCACTAGTGATGTCTTGATAACAATTACTAAATACTAAATACCTTACAATGAGTATTGCTTTTTGTGGTGTGTTGTGGCGGCATTGTACCCCACAAATAGACATCCCGATAGGATTTCGTCTTATCCCCGCTTTCAGGATGTTTTGAATGTTAATAATTTGACATTTCCAATCACATTTTCGGACATAGCTATCTTTGAGAAAAATAATCCTTCTGTTAATATATATGTGTATGGTTTAAAAAACGAGAAGACAATTATTGGACCGCTTTATAAAACGTTGAATAATAAGTCTAATAAAAGTATCCATCTACTGTTTATAGAAAACAATAATAATTCTCATTACTGTCTTATCAAAGATTTATCTCGTTTAGTTAGAAATCAGATGACCAAACATCATGGTAAACTATATTTCTGTGAAACTTGTTTATTGTTTTTTCCAACGCTTAGTCAAATTGAATCCCACTTGTGTGGGGGGATCGTCACAGTTTTACCAGAACAAGGTTCATTTTTAAAATTTAAAAATTATGATAGGAAACAAAACATTCCATTTGTCATATACGCTGATTTCGAAACGTTACTTGAACCCATTTCCGGCGATGATTTCAACACCGCTAATACGTCATACTCTAAACGCCACGTGCCGGCTGCATTCGCTTACAATGTCGTGTCATCAAATAAAAATGATAGCGTTGAAGGCTATAGAAGTTATCGCGGCAATGATTGTGTTTCAAAATTTATAAATTTTCTTACTGAGGATGTAAAACAAATACATCAGATTATATCCAAAAGCGAGCCTATGATATTCACTGATGACAATTCTCTAGAGTTCAAACGTGCCGTTAGGTGTCATATTTGCGACAATTTACTCTTGACCGATAAAGTAAGAGATCATTGTCATATTACAGGCCTGTATCGAGGTGCAGCACATCGACACTGTAATTTGCAACATAAAGTACCAAAATTTATACCAATATTTTTTCACAATTTATCCGGGTACGATTGTCATTTATTTATAAAAAAGTTAGGCGAAATTCCAGGCCCAATTAAAATAATCCCTAAGACTAAAGAAAAATACGTCGCATTTACCAAATTTATTCCTATTGCTGATAATGAGTTTATTTGTATAAGATTTTTAGATTCATTCAACTTTTTAGGGACAAGTTTAGACAAGCTCGCTAAAACATTGCAGGTGGAAGATTTTGTTAATCTTCGATTTCATTTTTCTAAAGACAGACAGTTTAATTTATTGACAAGAAAAGGTATATATCCTTATGATTACATGACCAATTGGAAATGTTACGATCAAAAATCATTGCCGTCTAAGGGTAATTTTTATAATTATTTGACTAACGAAGACATTACAGATGAGGATTATAATCACGCACAGGCTGTTTGGGCTGAATTCAATATTAATAACCTCGGCGAGTATACGGATCTATACTTAAAAACGGATGTGCTTTTGTTAACAGACATATTTCAAAATTTTCGGAAAACCTGTAAACAATATTACAGTCTTGACCCAGCGTTTTACATTACTGCACCTAGTTTATCTTTCGATGCAATGTTGCTAAAAACGGGCGTTCAGTTAGAACTCGTGTCGGACTTAGCTATCATCAGAATGATACAAAGCGGTATACGCGGCGGTTTGTGCATGTGTTCCCATCGGCATGCTAGAGCCAATCACAAATACATGCCTGAATATAATCCATCACAACCTGAGAGTTTCATAGTATAAAAAAAAAATAAAAAAAAAAAAAAAAAAAAATCGTTTATTTATTTCTTAAAGTACAAAATTTACAATAATTTGCTTATGTTCTAAAAAGTGCTGATGTATAATTTGCCTGAACTAGGTAGAACCTGTGCTTCAGGCGTAAAAGTGCTTATTTATATTTAATAATGTAGGTATTGCAATAAATTAACAATTTTAAGTAAAACTAGGACACTGCGGAAATATACATAGTAGTGTTATTTTTAATCATGCTTACGTAGTTTTAATCTAATTTTATTTTAATACTAGAAGCAGGTCTTCAGTCTGGTCATATGACAAACCTTGCAAATAGTTTAAAACAATGCTTTTACAGTTAAAATAATTTAAATTATATATACTTAGTATTCTATTTAATCTATTATATAAAAAGGGCCCTAAAAATGTAAAGAATCTATATGTAAATGCAAATTTAGAGGTAGAGGTTGAACTGCATACTATATCGTTTCGCCTTTTGTTAGTTATATCTAGGTTATATTTAAGCATTGCATGCTGTTTTAGTGTTATGTGCAGTAAATAAATTTGCCGAACAGTCAAGACTTTGCAGGATTTAAATAACTGGTGGGTAGGGAAAAGGAAAGGTAGAGAATTTGCTACTTTTAGAACAGCTCTTTGTGCTCTTTCAAGAGAGAGAATGATAGTTTTTGATGCTCCGCCCCATGAGGTTATACAATATTGAAGTATTGATTGACATAGAGCAAAATAAACTTGTTTGACTAAGTTAGTGTCGGCAATGGAGCGCAGTTGTTTGAAAGCAAACATCAGTTTACGTACTCTAGTAACCAAACTGTCAATATGTTGCCTAAACGAGAGCGTGTTATCAACAAAAACTCCAAGATACTTGAGGCACTTTGTTTCCAGGATCATAGGGCAGGTACAAGAAGTGGCTGACTGATTGTTACATTGGTGTGCATATAAATGGGGATTAGTTTTGTTATTAAGATTGCGCATGTTGAACTGAATATATTTTGTTTTATCTGCATTTAGTGTTAGTAAATTACAACGAAGCCAGTTTAGAACGATGTTAAAACCTGCCTGTGCAACATTATACAGCTCGGAGTTAGTTTTTGCGGTGAAAATAAGCGCAGTGTCATCAGCGTACGATATTATTTTGCAATTTCCTACATTTAAATTACAAAGATCATTAATGTAAATGAGGAACAATGATGGACCAAGGATACTGCCTTGTGGAACTCCAAATCCTAGTGATTTTTCATCGTTACTAGTTATATTTCCTATTCGAACACATTGCGATCTATCGTTTAAATAATCTTCGAATAGTTTCAGCTGTGTACCTCTTATACCTAACGTTTCCAGTTTATTTAAAAGCAAAGGAACAGATACGGTGTCAAAAGCTTTTGCTAAGTCTAGGAAGATAGTCAGGACCTGGTTTCCATCGCCGAGTTCTTGTGCAACGAGGTCTGTCAGCTTTTGAACCGCATCTGCTGTGGACAATCTGCTTCTAAACCCGAATTGTGAAGAAGATAATAAGTTGTTCGTTTCCAAGTAATTGACGAGTCTTTTGTTAATGATTTTTTCTAATATTTTGGATAAAGAAGGCAGTATAGATATTGGTCTATAATTATTCACAACATCTCTATATCCAGATTTAAAGATAGGGATGACCACCGCCTTTTTTAGACTTTTAGGGAAAATTCCTTCTCGGAGGCACGCCTGAAATATACATGTTAACGGTCGGAGTAAAATGTGTTTAAAACGCTTAAGTATTTTATTATCAATATTATCCCAGCCGACTGCACAGTCATCTTTCAGAGCTGAGATGATTAGTTCTACTTCACTTTCGTCCGTATCCAAAAGTGCAAAAGATTTAGCACAGCTCTTGAGAGAAGTCTGAAAGTGCGCGGCAGACCGATAAGACGATTGCCTCAGGAGTGGTTCCGCGAGGGATTTCCCTACATTCACGAAATAGTTATTTACATTATTAGCTGATGATAGGGGTGAAGAGTTAGTGAGCAGTAAACTTGAAACGGGTTCCCGTTGTTTAGATCTGTAAGTCAAGTTTTTAATATGTTTCCATATCTGTTTACTATTTTTGCCTGCTTTCTGCAATTCGTTTTTATCGTATTCAATTTTAAGTTTTTTCAAGAGATTATTACAAAAGTTCCTGTACCTCTTGTATATTACAAGAAGCATTATATTATCAGGGTAGCGTTTGGTTTTCTGATGTAATTTGTCTCTGTGCCTTATACATCGAACAAGGCCCGGAGTAATCCACGGTTTAATATTATAATGCTTCCGATTTAATGTTATTACGGTCGTATTATGTAATATTGCTTGCTGGACGTTTTTAATTAAATACGATAAAGACAAATTAGCGTCAGGAGAATCGTAAACAGGGCTAAAATCAATGTTATGCAGGTCATGTTCTAGTTTGTGCATGTTTAGTTTGGACTTTGTCAGTGGACGATTTTGCTTAGGTAGCGTTAAGTTCATTGTTAGTAGGACAGCATTATGATCAGTAATTGTTGAATTAGTAACTAGGGTAATATATGGTAGGCTGGTTTTTATCATCATGTGATCGAGACACGAGCCACTCTGATGTGTTGGAAGCGTATGACCGATGAGAAGCCCATGGTATGAACATAAATTGAGGTAATTTTGAATTCCAGCATCGCAGTTTTCAGCAGTGATGTTTATGTTAATGTCACCTGTTAGTATGATGTGCTTAAAAGCGGAAAGATTACGACAGGCCTGGTTTAAGAAATATTGAAATGAGTCCAGATTTCTAAACGATGGGGATCTGTAGATAGCTAGTATTGCTATAGTTGTACCTATTTTAATTATAAGGTAGTTACAGTCTTGTTGATTCTGTTCTTCAACTGTGGCTATAAGCGATTGTTTAGCGTAAATCACGACACCATCATTTTGATTCTGGTTAGTAGTGCTATGGAACATGTTGTATCCCGTCATAGTAGGGATGTTTTCTTGGCGTTTTGATAACCAGCATTCGGTTAGTATTATGATATCACAAGCTATGTTTAGTCTATGAAGAAAAATGTTAAAACTGTCAAAGTTCCTGCAGATGCTACGAATATTTTGTGTTAGTACTGTAAAAGGATTTTGGTATTCGGAAAGATATTGTTTGCAGTCTTCTACCTCACAAGTTTTTGATTCTGACAAAAAAGCGTTATCTATATCAGTAATCAAACTATCCATAAGTAAAAAATGTAAAAGTATGTACTCTGTAAAAATACGTTAGATCTAAATATAATCTAGAGTTTGGCGCTCTTAGGCGCCTTCATAATCTACAGAGTTGATATACCTGTATTCAGCGGCTTTTCTAGCTGGGCAATCAGAATCTCCTGTCTTGTGGTTGTGGGGTTTTTTGTAGCGCTTGCAGGTTGCACATTTCGGTAGTTCATCCTTCGAAGAACACTCCTGAGTCGCGTGGCCTTCCACCCCGCAGTGGCCGCAAATTGAGATGGCGGATTTGCAAGTCTTGGATGCATGACCGTATTGCTGACACTTGAAGCACCGAGTCACAGGGGTGAAATCTCGTACCGGGCACGACGTCCAGTTTATATAAAGCCTGTTCTGGCTAAAGTATATTTAGATTGTAATAATCTTTACGGTTTTAGCATGTGTCAGTATTTACCATACTCTAGTTTCAGATTTTTAAGTGATAACGAATTAGCAAATTTTAATGTTACCACTATAGAGGATAACGCAAACTGGGGCTTCATATTAGAAGTCGATCTATTGTATCCCGAGCATTTACATAATGACCATAATGACTTACCATTTTGTCCCGAAAAATGTGTACCCCCGGGAGGTAAAACAAAGAAATTAATAGCAAATTTGTATAATAAGTACAACTACGTGATTCACTACGTTCATTTAAAAAAATGTTTAGAACATGGTTTAATATTACGTAAAATTCATAGAGCAATTACTTTTAGACAGAGTCCATATTTAAAACAGTACATAGAGTTAAATACTCAATTAAGACAGAAAGCAAAAAGTTCCTTCGAACAAGACTTTTTTAAGTTATTAAATAACAGTGTTTTTGGAAAAACATTAGAAAATACTGAAAATAGAGTAACCGTACATTTAGTTAATCAATGGTGCGATCAGTCCAATCGAACTAAGAAATTTATATCCGCTGAGAAACTTATAGCCAACCCCTATTTCCACAGTGCATCTATTTTATCAGAAAATTTAGTTGCAATACAAATGAAACCTGATCAAATTATTTTAGATAAACCTATATACATAGGTTTCACTGTATTAGAACTTTCAAAAGCACACATGTATTACTTTCATTACAATATTGTAAAGCCTTTTTATAAAGATCGAGTGCAGCTATGTTACACAGATACCGATTCCTTTGTCTATAAAATATACACCAACGATTTTTACAATGATTTGAAATATAATTTTTTACAATATTTTGACAGCAGTAACTATGAAATCACAAATGATTTACAGATACCGCTAAAAAATAAAAAGGTTCCCGGTCTCTTTAAAGATGAAATGGGAGGAAAATATATTACTGATTTTGTTGGTTTGAGATCGAAACTTTACTCTATAAGAACCCCTAATAGTATCATTAAAAAAGCAAAAGGAGTAAAATCATGCGTGGTCAGGGATTTAAACTTATCAGACTATGAAACCATTTTATTTAATGGTGGAGTAATCCGGAGAAAAAATAATATGTTTAAATCAATAAAGCACGAAATATTTACTCGGACTGTCAACAAAGTTGCTTTATCTAGAAATGATGACAAACGATCGATATCTGTGGATCAAATATCAACCCGAGCCTGGGGGCATGCATTTATTTTTAAGAATGAATTACTTTGATCATAATTTTAAGTTAAGTGTTACCTACTCATAGTTTAGTTTTAGGAAATAATAAATGTTAATATTATACAAAAAATGAAATAAAGTGTGAATTATTATAATTATTGACTTGTTTTATTTCTGAAATCCTGTTTATTTCAAAATATCATTACACTTTTTTTTTTTAAATCGGTAAACAAAGTTAACACTGATTGCAGTTATCTCACTATGCACCTAAAATACCATGCATCATAAGGTTGATTTTCGAATAACTAACGTTTTACGATTAAGTAACATGCTTACAAGGCGTTGTTTGTCATTGTATAAGTGTTACCTACGTTGCAGTTCATTGGCCTTAGTCTTGAGACACAAACGCTTAGTTGACAATATTAGTATGACTTGTAATTATTTAGTTATTTTGTCATCATTTACGAAATATTATTCGGCGCGAACACCTGTTTAATATTTTTTTAACTTCCATCAAAAGTTATCATGTCGGTGAGTAAAATATTTTTAATTCGTTTTTTTATGATTGTTTTATAATTAGAGATTGTGTTCGCAGCTGTGTTGTGTTGCATTTTTCCAGAGCCTTTTGTCACTAATCTAAAGTAAATCTAGACTTTCTCGATTGAAAACCCAATTAAAACGCTATACTAGCGGAATAGTGGTATAAATTGTGTTTATATTTTGTTCCAGAATTCTGACACCGAGATTGTATTCAGCCAGTATGCTCAGGATCCTTACGAGGGATTCTCCGAGATGTTTCGCAGTGAACCCGGGCAAAGCAAACAAGTCACGAAAGATAAAAAACCAAAACAACGGTGCAGGGAAAAATCGATAAAGCAAAATCCTACAAAATCCTTCGTTATGAGTCGACTACATCGAAAAGGGATTAAGTTAATAAAAATTTCAGTGGTAGATCTGTGTAACAACAATCCTCAAACCATAGACAGTGATAGTGACAGTGAAAACGTTATTATAAACGCTCAATATATTGTTCAAGATCCCATCGACAGTGTTATGGACGAAACTGAGTCTTTAGTTAAGAAAATATCAAAATCTTTAATAGGTACTGACTTTTATTAACCGTTTTTGTAAAGTAGTTAATATTTGTATTTTCATTATGATGTTTTTATTTAATTTTGTATTAGGTTGTGTTATTTGTGGAGTAGCGTGGGGGTGTTTAACAAAATAAAAGCAAATTTACATTATTTTGATTTTTATTTAAAAACCTTAAAACCAATAATCTAAATACATTACACATATGAGTACATACATTTATACCCATTCTAAATATTTCCTTAAACAAAGCACATTTTTAAGAGCACAATGCTTTAGATGTTTATTACAATTAAAATTAGATCTTCCTTCACAGTATTTTTTATGCAAAACAGAGAAACTAAGACATTGTTCTGTACCAAGGTCTGATACTTTACAATTCACACACAGTTCCTTTATCCAATTCACCTTCTCCAAACCATTTACAATAATTTCCTTATTTTCTAGATATGGAACGATTATACGCCGAAATTCTCTATAGTCAATATATCCTTCATTCCAATAAATACCTCTATTTCTTTCCAACCATTTAACTTGTCTCTTTTCGTCACTTGTTAAGTATTTAAACAAGTATGGCGGTTTTATTAAAAATGTTTGCGTATAATCACGACTTGCAAAAGCTAATTCTTTTATTATAAAATTATTGTTCAGGTCTTTAAACCCTTGAACATCTAAAATAATAGTATTCGGATTCATGATATTTTTCCCGTATTACAAAGATCATTAATGTAAATGAGGAACAATGATGGACCAAGGATACTGCCTTGTGGAACTCCAAATCCTAGTGATTTTTCATCGTTACTAGTTATATTTCCTATTCGAACACATTGCGATCTATCGTTTAAATAATCTTCGAATAGTTTCAGCTGTGTACCTCTTATACCTAACGTTTCCAGTTTATTTAAAAGCAAAGGAACAGATACGGTGTCAAAAGCTTTTGCTAAGTCTAGGAAGATAGTCAGGACCTGGTTTCCATCGCCGAGTTCTTGTGCAACGAGGTCTGTCAGCTTTTGAACCGCATCTGCTGTGGACAATCTGCTTCTAAACCCGAATTGTGAAGAAGATAATAAGTTGTTCGTTTCCAAGTAATTGACGAGTCTTTTGTTAATGATTTTTTCTAATATTTTGGATAAAGAAGGCAGTATAGATATTGGTCTATAATTATTCACAACATCTCTATATCCAGATTTAAAGATAGGGATGACCACCGCCTTTTTTAGACTTTTAGGGAAAATTCCTTCTCGGAGGCACGCCTGAAATATACATGTTAACGGTCGGAGTAAAATGTGTTTAAAACGCTTAAGTATTTTATTATCAATATTATCCCAGCCGACTGCACAGTCATCTTTCAGAGCTGAGATGATTAGTTCTACTTCACTTTCGTCCGTATCCAAAAGTGCAAAAGATTTAGCACAGCTCTTGAGAGAAGTCTGAAAGTGCGCGGCAGACCGATAAGACGATTGCCTCAGGAGTGGTTCCGCGAGGGATTTCCCTACATTCACGAAATAGTTATTTACATTATTAGCTGATGATAGGGGTGAAGAGTTAGTGAGCAGTAAACTTGAAACGGGTTCCCGTTGTTTAGATCTGTAAGTCAAGTTTTTAATATGTTTCCATATCTGTTTACTATTTTTGCCTGCTTTCTGCAATTCGTTTTTATCGTATTCAATTTTAAGTTTTTTCAAGAGATTATTACAAAAGTTCCTGTACCTCTTGTATATTACAAGAAGCATTATATTATCAGGGTAGCGTTTGGTTTTCTGATGTAATTTGTCTCTGTGCCTTATACATCGAACAAGGCCCGGAGTAATCCACGGTTTAATATTATAATGCTTCCGATTTAATGTTATTACGGTCGTATTATGTAATATTGCTTGCTGGACGTTTTTAATTAAATACGATAAAGACAAATTAGCGTCAGGAGAATCGTAAACAGGGCTAAAATCAATGTTATGCAGGTCATGTTCTAGTTTGTGCATGTTTAGTTTGGACTTTGTCAGTGGACGATTTTGCTTAGGTAGCGTTAAGTTCATTGTTAGTAGGACAGCATTATGATCAGTAATTGTTGAATTAGTAACTAGGGTAATATATGGTAGGCTGGTTTTTATCATCATGTGATCGAGACACGAGCCACTCTGATGTGTTGGAAGCGTATGACCGATGAGAAGCCCATGGTATGAACATAAATTGAGGTAATTTTGAATTCCAGCATCGCAGTTTTCAGCAGTGATGTTTATGTTAATGTCACCTGTTAGTATGATGTGCTTAAAAGCGGAAAGATTACGACAGGCCTGGTTTAAGAAATATTGAAATGAGTCCAGATTTCTAAACGATGGGGATCTGTAGATAGCTAGTATTGCTATAGTTGTACCTATTTTAATTATAAGGTAGTTACAGTCTTGTTGATTCTGTTCTTCAACTGTGGCTATAAGCGATTGTTTAGCGTAAATCACGACACCATCATTTTGATTCTGGTTAGTAGTGCTATGGAACATGTTGTATCCCGTCATAGTAGGGATGTTTTCTTGGCGTTTTGATAACCAGCATTCGGTTAGTATTATGATATCACAAGCTATGTTTAGTCTATGAAGAAAAATGTTAAAACTGTCAAAGTTCCTGCAGATGCTACGAATATTTTGTGTTAGTACTGTAAAAGGATTTTGGTATTCGGAAAGATATTGTTTGCAGTCTTCTACCTCACAAGTTTTTGATTCTGACAAAAAAGCGTTATCTATATCAGTAATCAAACTATCCATAAGTAAAAAATGTAAAAGTATGTACTCTGTAAAAATACGTTAGATCTAAATATAATCTAGAGTTTGGCGCTCTTAGGCGCCTTCATAATCTACAGAGTTGATATACCTGTATTCAGCGGCTTTTCTAGCTGGGCAATCAGAATCTCCTGTCTTGTGGTTGTGGGGTTTTTTGTAGCGCTTGCAGGTTGCACATTTCGGTAGTTCATCCTTCGAAGAACACTCCTGAGTCGCGTGGCCTTCCACCCCGCAGTGGCCGCAAATTGAGATGGCGGATTTGCAAGTCTTGGATGCATGACCGTATTGCTGACACTTGAAGCACCGAGTCACAGGGGTGAAATCTCGTACCGGGCACGACGTCCAGTTTATATAAAGCCTGTTCTGGCTAAAGTATATTTAGATTGTAATAATCTTTACGGTTTTAGCATGTGTCAGTATTTACCATACTCTAGTTTCAGATTTTTAAGTGATAACGAATTAGCAAATTTTAATGTTACCACTATAGAGGATAACGCAAACTGGGGCTTCATATTAGAAGTCGATCTATTGTATCCCGAGCATTTACATAATGACCATAATGACTTACCATTTTGTCCCGAAAAATGTGTACCCCCGGGAGGTAAAACAAAGAAATTAATAGCAAATTTGTATAATAAGTACAACTACGTGATTCACTACGTTCATTTAAAAAAATGTTTAGAACATGGTTTAATATTACGTAAAATTCATAGAGCAATTACTTTTAGACAGAGTCCATATTTAAAACAGTACATAGAGTTAAATACTCAATTAAGACAGAAAGCAAAAAGTTCCTTCGAACAAGACTTTTTTAAGTTATTAAATAACAGTGTTTTTGGAAAAACATTAGAAAATACTGAAAATAGAGTAACCGTACATTTAGTTAATCAATGGTGCGATCAGTCCAATCGAACTAAGAAATTTATATCCGCTGAGAAACTTATAGCCAACCCCTATTTCCACAGTGCATCTATTTTATCAGAAAATTTAGTTGCAATACAAATGAAACCTGATCAAATTATTTTAGATAAACCTATATACATAGGTTTCACTGTATTAGAACTTTCAAAAGCACACATGTATTACTTTCATTACAATATTGTAAAGCCTTTTTATAAAGATCGAGTGCAGCTATGTTACACAGATACCGATTCCTTTGTCTATAAAATATACACCAACGATTTTTACAATGATTTGAAATATAATTTTTTACAATATTTTGACAGCAGTAACTATGAAATCACAAATGATTTACAGATACCGCTAAAAAATAAAAAGGTTCCCGGTCTCTTTAAAGATGAAATGGGAGGAAAATATATTACTGATTTTGTTGGTTTGAGATCGAAACTTTACTCTATAAGAACCCCTAATAGTATCATTAAAAAAGCAAAAGGAGTAAAATCATGCGTGGTCAGGGATTTAAACTTATCAGACTATGAAACCATTTTATTTAATGGTGGAGTAATCCGGAGAAAAAATAATATGTTTAAATCAATAAAGCACGAAATATTTACTCGGACTGTCAACAAAGTTGCTTTATCTAGAAATGATGACAAACGATCGATATCTGTGGATCAAATATCAACCCGAGCCTGGGGGCATGCATTTATTTTTAAGAATGAATTACTTTGATCATAATTTTAAGTTAAGTGTTACCTACTCATAGTTTAGTTTTAGGAAATAATAAATGTTAATATTATACAAAAAATGAAATAAAGTGTGAATTATTATAATTATTGACTTGTTTTATTTCTGAAATCCTGTTTATTTCAAAATATCATTACACTTTTTTTTTTTAAATCGGTAAACAAAGTTAACACTGATTGCAGTTATCTCACTATGCACCTAAAATACCATGCATCATAAGGTTGATTTTCGAATAACTAACGTTTTACGATTAAGTAACATGCTTACAAGGCGTTGTTTGTCATTGTATAAGTGTTACCTACGTTGCAGTTCATTGGCCTTAGTCTTGAGACACAAACGCTTAGTTGACAATATTAGTATGACTTGTAATTATTTAGTTATTTTGTCATCATTTACGAAATATTATTCGGCGCGAACACCTGTTTAATATTTTTTTAACTTCCATCAAAAGTTATCATGTCGGTGAGTAAAATATTTTTAATTCGTTTTTTTATGATTGTTTTATAATTAGAGATTGTGTTCGCAGCTGTGTTGTGTTGCATTTTTCCAGAGCCTTTTGTCACTAATCTAAAGTAAATCTAGACTTTCTCGATTGAAAACCCAATTAAAACGCTATACTAGCGGAATAGTGGTATAAATTGTGTTTATATTTTGTTCCAGAATTCTGACACCGAGATTGTATTCAGCCAGTATGCTCAGGATCCTTACGAGGGATTCTCCGAGATGTTTCGCAGTGAACCCGGGCAAAGCAAACAAGTCACGAAAGATAAAAAACCAAAACAACGGTGCAGGGAAAAATCGATAAAGCAAAATCCTACAAAATCCTTCGTTATGAGTCGACTACATCGAAAAGGGATTAAGTTAATAAAAATTTCAGTGGTAGATCTGTGTAACAACAATCCTCAAACCATAGACAGTGATAGTGACAGTGAAAACGTTATTATAAACGCTCAATATATTGTTCAAGATCCCATCGACAGTGTTATGGACGAAACTGAGTCTTTAGTTAAGAAAATATCAAAATCTTTAATAGGTACTGACTTTTATTAACCGTTTTTGTAAAGTAGTTAATATTTGTATTTTCATTATGATGTTTTTATTTAATTTTGTATTAGGTTGTGTTATTTGTGGAGTAGCGTGGGGGTGTTTAACAAAATAAAAGCAAATTTACATTATTTTGATTTTTATTTAAAAACCTTAAAACCAATAATCTAAATACATTACACATATGAGTACATACATTTATACCCATTCTAAATATTTCCTTAAACAAAGCACATTTTTAAGAGCACAATGCTTTAGATGTTTATTACAATTAAAATTAGATCTTCCTTCACAGTATTTTTTATGCAAAACAGAGAAACTAAGACATTGTTCTGTACCAAGGTCTGATACTTTACAATTCACACACAGTTCCTTTATCCAATTCACCTTCTCCAAACCATTTACAATAATTTCCTTATTTTCTAGATATGGAACGATTATACGCCGAAATTCTCTATAGTCAATATATCCTTCATTCCAATAAATACCTCTATTTCTTTCCAACCATTTAACTTGTCTCTTTTCGTCACTTGTTAAGTATTTAAACAAGTATGGCGGTTTTATTAAAAATGTTTGCGTATAATCACGACTTGCAAAAGCTAATTCTTTTATTATAAAATTATTGTTCAGGTCTTTAAACCCTTGAACATCTAAAATAATAGTATTCGGATTCATGATATTTTTCTCACAGTATTACTCAATGGCTTGTACTCAATTATGCAGTCGTTCAATATAAGACAGTATGCAGAAGTTTGATCTGGTATATCGGAATCACTCTCAATTTCCACTCTTACATCCACAATAGGACCTGTCTTTACATTATCAGCTTGTCTAGAGCAATCTATGACAAATAGCGGCGCCAAATCTTTGAATTGTTTCTCACTTAATAAGGGTTCCGAGCGACGTCCGTAATAAGACTGTTGAAATCTGATGTATTGCTCGTATAATAAAGCGATTCTGTTATTCGCGAAGCTGACATTTAGGTTTTCATACGGGAAGTAAGTTGAGTTTAAGTATAGGTACTCTAACGTCACGAACATGACAGTGATCGAACTGGGACATATCAGAACTTGAATTGTTTTTTCTATTTGTTTGTAGACCCATAATTATGTATCTTGGTTTCTCTATTTGTGAGGAAGTTTTGATAGACCAGGTATGTTTTGTAGTTTTAGGTAAAGCTGGATATTCGTACAGATCCCAATTTCTGAATATCATCTGGAGTGGTCGATCTTTTTCTAACAGTTTTAGCAAACTTATTTTTTCTTTGTCGGACACTTTAACATGCGGTACACGCCAGATGATTTTATTTATCTGAACGTCGTCTACAAATTCCCCGGTGTTAAGTTTCACAGCATTCAGATTAGTGTTACTTCGTAGCAATATCAGTTCGTGCCTACTATTTATCACGACTTTCTTGAAATCTTCTGCAAAACCGATAATGTTACAGAGGGGTATAGAAGCAGAAAAACTACCCCCATTAATATTTTTTATTCCATCGATATTCCAGCCCCATGCATTGGCTATCTTTGATTCACCTTCACTCATAGATATTAACGATTTCATGGTGGTAGTTATGCCAGCGTTTTTTATTCTATCAATTTCCACTCCATTCAGCTCATATCTTATATCTTGGAATAAGTAGAGTAGAGCATTATTCGTAAAATTAACACTAGTGGCTTTCTCTTTCATATCCTTTTTACTTACGACAACAGTTCCTTCCAAATACAAGGTACTAGCTGAGGGAAGTATATACAAGTCCTGTTGGTTAATAGGTATGCGGATTTCATCGTTTCTATTGAAACTAGTTACGTAGGGCTTGTAAGAATGAAATTCGATTCCTTCAACAGTGTTGTCATAAGTCGGAGCAGATAAAACGTCTAAGATATTCATTTTAGCAAACCGATCGCTTTGAGAAATGCCTTATTTTCTTTAGTTAATTTAATTTTCTTCTTAGAGCGAGCTCTTATTTGGTTGGAAGCTTGAGCGGAACTGATATTTTTGATTTGTTGATGCATATATTTATTGTAGTCAATCATTTTTTTCTTCTGAGATGCAAATACAGCTGCACTTCTTCACCGCGCAAATTGATTAAGCGGTTATTTATATCTAACAGCCTGATATGTATACAGCTAATGTTGTTTTGGTTAATTGGAAAGTATATCGCGTTTTTCGGGATTTCTATAATTCTATATCCGGGAGGCACGTTGAGAGCAAATTCGTGGATAATGTGACTGGGTTCTCCGTTTGTGTACGAGCCGCTTACAATATCACATTCGATCCTGATCACTGTTGTAGGTAAAATGTTGACTGGAAAGTGCGATACATGCCATTTATTTGCTTTTAAGATCTGCTTATTAAACCCTAACAAATTCCTAAACGTACCTTCTTTATTAAAATTTATGTCTTTTGTACAATATACAGCAGCTTTTAAAGTATTGTTATTGCACTGTAGTTTGATTGATGCATCTTTCATTTCAGATTTTAAATAATCATTAATATCTTGCAATTCATAGGTGCCGTCAGGTATTTCAATAACTTCGTTAGAACCATAATAGAACTTATTATTCGTTTTGTCAATGTTTGGAATAGAATTAAATGTTGCGAAATGCAATAAGGCACACTCATACTGTTCATATAGTTGCAACGTGTTAGGATAGTAAGTAGATAAAGTTGACGAGTTTCCAGTTATCGATAATGTGAGTGACATCTTGCAAATGATTCAAATAAAAGAAAAGCATAAGTTTTATACGTTTTATTTCCAAAAATTCCATAGATATTCTAAACATAAGTGTCCACAATTTACAGTGTTGAATTTCTGATATCTTGTATAATTATAAAAAACATTACAATTCTTAAAATATCGCATTAATTCCGTTGGAGGTTTTAAATCTCCAAAGCTATCAAAATATTCACAATAATTGCATACTTTTACATAAGCTACCCAATGCGTGCCTTCGTTCTTAGAGTCGTCCAAGTTAACGACACCACATTCAACCCGTTTTGGCGTCCTTGGTAACTGATCCTTCATGTATACTCCTCGAAAGTGAGGGATGTTGCGTGCATACCTTTGGATGTCTATATTAGTGAGAGGACGATTAGGTAGCTTATTTTTCAGTTTTTTGAAGACTTAATGAATAAACCATTACCATTTTTATGTGACTTAATGTACAAGCCCTGGCCTAACTTTAAAGACTCCATAGCCTTATTATGTCGTTGTGTTTCTCGCAAATTTTGCTGACCTGCTTTGTAATCGTTAACAGTTTTTGCAATACCAGCCGCACCACCAGCTAAAGTTCCTAAAGCTGATAAACCCGCAAAAATTGGGATTAAAGGTAGAATACCTCCAGTCTTTGGTAAGGGTATCACTCGCGGCACTCGAATTTTCTGAATGCATGGGATTATTATTTTTGCTGCTGAGTAAGCAGCGTTAATTAAAGCTTTACTGTCCTTTGGATTCAGTTTCTTTATTTTTGCTTTTATTTTTGACACGAAACTTTTAAACGTTTTAATGCCAGAACCAGATTTCAGTTTGGCTTTCATAACTTTGCTCACTAACCATGAACTAAGTTTTTCACCTTTCCCAGCATCGCTCGATTTAAGTCTTTGTTTAGCCATATTTAGTAGTTGCAAATCAGCTTTGTGGCGATTGGGTAAGTCTGTATGGTTTGCATATGCAATGTCGTGATGCATACAAGCTTCGTCTAGCTTATTTACACCTCGGTCACCTCGTAATAAACGTTTCTGCAATTTAGTTCCGGGACCGCAATAATTGTAGCCGGGTAAATGAAGTTCGAACGGTAGATTATTAATTAAGGTATTAACAAGTTCACCTCCTTGCATTGTCTAATGTGTAATGAGAGAAATGATGCAAAAGTAATCGTTATATAATTATTTTAATCCACTATTGCAGTTTTCTCGATCCAACTATTTTCTTCGTTGTTTAGACCCAACCATTTCACAAACATTTTTGATCCTTTTCTTTTTAAAACCCTTTCTATCAAATAAATACCAGGATAGTAAGATTTCTGAAGTTCTTGCTCGTAAAAGGTTCCCATTATGGCTTGCTTTCGCTGATCTTGTATATGATATGTTACTGGTATGGTATGATTAATTTTTTTTATAGTAAATATTTCAGTTGACCAATTAGGTGTATAACCTTTTTCAAAATGGTGTTTGTATTTACTGATACGAACAAAGTCACCTACTTTGAACTTAGGTTTTCTACGGACGGTTACATGATTTAAGGCTTTTTTAATATTTTCTTTTATAACAGACTCGCAAGATTTATTTACTTCAATTGGTTTAAATTTAATGGTACGATGTTTTGTGTTGTTATATATCTTTAACGTAACCTCTAACGGTATACCTAACCACATATAGTTTCCGTTCAGACTAAAATATTTATATATTTTATTTTTAAGAGTTTTAATCAGTCGCTCTACGATCGAAGCTTTTTTGGTAGAAAACGTTGAGTAATGGTTAACATTGTAAGTCTTCATAAGCGTTTGAAATGAGTTGTTATAAAATTCTGTTCCCATATCAGTTTGTAAATTAACCGGTTTGCGATTGCTGTTAATCAGTATTCGTTTAAATGCATGAGTAACATCAAGTTTATTTTTTGATTTTAATGGCTCTGCCCAAGCGTACTTTGAGAAGCAGTCAATCACCACTAAAATGTAATTATGACCTTTATTATATTTTCTTAGATTTTGCATGTCCATCAGATCAGCTTGCCACAAGTCATCGATCCCCTTTAGAATGACAGGACGTCTAACGAAATTTCTTCGTGCTGCTTTATGTATTTCATTAACAATTTGCTGTTTTGCCATTACGGAGTTTTTTGTAGTAATTTATCTACCTCTGCTTTGGTATAAAACTTATCTTCCAAATGAGTTGAAATCTCAGGTATCTTTGCTTTTAAAGTAGCCTGAACTGTGTCCTTTGTGTCTTTTATGATTTGAGAGCGCAATGAACCAATCATGTTATTAAATTCTTTTAACATATTAGCATTCAATCGATCTACATAATCCTTGTTCACGGTCAGGTTATTTAATTCTTTTAACATGTTAGCATTCAATCGATCTACATAATCCTTGTTCACAGCATCGCCTGCTTCTACTGGAGATCGGACTCCTCTTAATCTTGATGTTTTTAAATCAAAATCTCCGTTTTCTAATTTTAACAATGCGTTCTCATTAAACTCAAATAACTCTGATAAACGCATTCTTTTGTGAATGTAGTGTCCGAATTTGTCTACGTTCATATTTAAGGTGTATTGTATCGAGAAGCTGATAATAAAATAAACACATTTTAAAATATTTATTTATTTATAACTTTACTTTCACGCAATTCTTCAATGATAGATATAATTTCATTATCTAATCCTGTGTTACCAGCATCTCGAGATGCAATTAGTAATTTTAACCTATCTACCAATTCATTTGGATCGTCCCAATAAACAAAATCAACATTTTTCTTCCACATTTTTGTAAAGGGTAGTCCTTTTCCTTTCGTTTGGTGGTCCTGAATTGTACTTCGTAGTTGGAATAGAGGCTTAATAATTTGCAAATATTTTTGTCCTTTATTACTTTTGATTGGTTTACCGGGCTCATAGTCCCGTCGATGTGCGTTTGTGTCAAGTAGCATCGACTTATAATGTTTCATATCACTCTCTGTAACCAAGCTTAAATCGGCATTCTTTTTCAACAGCAACTGTTTTAAACCAGGCGTATTTCGGTATTTGCGTCCAGCTACGATGATATACTCATCACTGATCGTTATACGAGCAGAACCTAACATCAATTTTCCGCCCTCTTTTCTGACACCAAACGGAATATCGGTCAGAGCTTCTGAGGACACTGACCAGGATGACGAATCAATACCTTGGTTGTTTTCAACTAATGATTTGTACGAAGAGTCACTTTCGATATCAGATTCATATTCGTCTTCATTGTCGTTATTATCATTGGTTCCTTTACTAATTGTGGGTTCTTTTTGCAAAGTTTTATCGATAAACGGAACTTCGGTTTCTTCATTTTCTATATTATGCGGAACACAAGCCTGCTTACTGACATTAGCAATTTGGTTGAGTGGTTCTGTTACCGGCTTGAAAACTGATTCCAGTACTTGCTGATTGTTAAGCTCAGCATCTCTCATCTTTCGCACCTTCTTCTTAACAGCATCTGCAGCCTCAACAATTTGTCTTTTCAGTGATTTTTCCATAGTAACAAAAAGTTCGTGATTGATTAAGCGTTGTCTGAAGAATAATAATATCGCGAGGGTAACACTCTTAAATATAAATATTTTTAATCAAAGACAACAAAAGTGTCAAATTTATTTCTATAACATCCTTTATTTTTGGAGCAATCCTTATTAATCACTACATAATTGAAAGGTTCACTCCATATTTTCGAACACATTTCACGAAATTCAATCCATGTCATATCAGTGTTGACATGTTCTTCATAAATATGCCGTAAATTAATTTCATCTTGTTTAAAAAGTATGATTAAGTTCGCATTATCTCTTACTAACTGCTTGGGGATTTTACTATATGTTTGGTTCAGATAAAAACAATCTATGCATTTGTGTCTTCCCATTGCAAAATAATCACGCATGTTATTTTGATTTTCACAAGCAACATCATCAAAAATAATCACGGAGTTGGGTTTTGCGTCCTGAACGCTTAGTACTTCCTCATTTCCCTGATATTTCTGGAGGGAAATACCGGGAACCCGTTGCAAAACTCTTTCTAAGAAAATGTACTTAGGTTGGTGCAGAGTTTTTGAATAAACATAAACATTTTCAAATCTTAATCCATTTTCGTGTATAAGAAGGCCAATTAATAAATTGGTTTTTCCACAATTGGATGGACCACAAATGATACATCGTACTGAGTTAGGTAATAATTCCCCATGACGAAAACTAGTCTTACAAATATCATCGCAGACTGTATCAACATGCAGCGATTGCGGTTGTTTTACAAATTTCATGATTACTGTTGGAAATGAACCGATTAAAAATGAGTGAATGTATATAGTACGTTAACATTTATAAACTTACCACAACCTCTTTTGCGTTACTGGTCATTGATCGAGTGGATTGTTCATTACTAAGCATTCTGTACCACCCTTCAGAGCGATAGCAAACTCGCATGATCATTGGTTGTATACAGTTATACACTAGAGAGTAAGTAAACGGAGAGTTGATGGATGATCATCGTTGCTCATCAAGTACGCAGCAAAATGTACTGTCTCGGTCGAGTTTATCGGTCGAGTGGAAAGGCGAGTCGATTATCAATTATTGGGCATTCTATACCACTATCGGCAGCGAGGCGCACTCGCCGAGCAACTTGCCGATAGTGGTATAGAATGCCCAATAATATACTACTAATGTTTATTCAAAATCCTTGTTTTTAGGGTTCCGTACTCAAAGGGTAAAAACGGGACCCTATTACTAAGACTCCGCGGTCCGTCTGTCTGTCTGTCTGTCTGTCTGTCACCAGGCTGTACCTCATGAACCGTGATAGCTAGACCGTTGAAATTTTCATAGATTATGTATTTCTGTTGCCGCTATAATAACAAATACTAAAAACATAGTAAAATCAATATTTAAGTGGGGCTCCCATACAACAAAGCCGTTTTTTGCGATAATGGTACGGAACCCTTCGTGCGCGAGTACGACTCGCACTTGACCGGTTTTTTTTTTAAATTCTTAGCTCAGAGCACTGTTATTTATCTATTCCTACTTATGCGTAAATAGGCATATGTAATACTTGCATTCATTATTTATTATAACAACACATGTTTGAGGTTTCTTAAACGAATACCTACATAAATAAGACAAAAGAACGCGCGCGCCGTTCGCGTCGGCCGGCTTTCGAGTCGATAGGATGATTAGGTATAGGTAGCGATATCTATCTGCTCACACACACACACGGCAACGCACGGCGCGCCGCGTGTGCGTGCAAACCGAGATAGCAATACTCCGAATGAATTTTTCACTCGGCTCGAATTGCATTTGCAAGCTTTGTTCGCCGCGCCTTAAGGCACAAGTATGCCCCAATGGCCTTGAGCATCCCGGCGAAGCTAAACTCACACACCGGCACGGCTCACGCATACATAGCGAGCGCGGACTGCGATCAAAGAATATGCATGGACGCAGAGATGCGACTAACAGGTTGCATTCTTGCCTACGATTCCGTAAATAAATATTAAGTTTTTACTAGACATTATTTTTATATAATATAGGTCGGTAGAAGTAAAACAAAATAGGTTACATTAAAACTCTACTTACGTAAAGCCCCCGTACCATGACGTTTCAAAACTATCATGGTTCTACAGTTTATTTTGAGTGTCCCTCGACCGGCAAACGACTATTTATGGCGTCCGTGTTATTGTTTTTCTATTGTGTCTGTAATTATGCCGGCTGAGTTAGCATAGTCAATACAAACTTGCTCTGAGCCGGTCGGCCTCTGATGTTTTAAGTTATTATATTCGTTTAAAAATACTAAGTAGGTAATTTAAAATAATTACGTTAAAAACCCAATCTGGCATGATATATAATTATAAATAATAATACAGCATAAAATCATAATTACCCAGTTACTTAGGCCGAGTTTTTCACCTCTAAATTATCGCAGAATTAATGAGACAAATTATCAAGCACGAATTAAGTAAGCGACAACGGAAGAGTTTAAAAATAACTTTATTTGATCCCAGTTACAGCAAGACAGTAATTACTTAATTCTACAAAATGTTGATCTTATATACTAATCTTATTGCTAACCAATCATCTCTGCTAATGACGCATGTCCTAGATATTATATGCTGACATATAGCTGTTATTCTAATATAATATAATTATTGGCTGATGAAGCTAATATTGGGGGATTGGGGTTCCTTAACTCCTCCCTCCCTAAGAGAGAAATTATCCGAAGGCGTCGCAGATGACTTCGGAGAATTTCGGCAAAAACGAAAAACATTTAATTTGTATGAGATGACGACAATAATTATTATGATAATGATATACTCTAAAATGGTCCATACGCTAATTTCTATTGTCACTATTTGGGTTGTATCGTCACTTTCACTAAATTTGGCACTTTGTAACAATTCTTTCACGTCACTAAAGTCCACGTTTCTTAGGTCGACCTTCTCCGTCCTTGTCTGTATGTCTTGTTGAAGCTCTGGCATCTCGACCAATGGGAGCTTGAAACTGGAAATTGTAGTGTTTGTGGCGGCACCAACAATTACTCCTCCTATTTGCGCCTCGCATTGTTGACTCAGTGTCACGATATAGGTCCCAAAGATGTTGTATTTGCGGATTTCCTCATTGCAGTTTTCGGTAATGATCAGGTTGTCCTCTGTGTAGACCAACCATTGGCTATCCGTTATCTTCTGCACCTTAGGCTTTTCTATCTTGATACGATTCTTTACGCAGCTATTGTAGTTATTCTTCATCAACATAATTTGTTCTATACAGGTCTCGACTGGATTCTGAGCTAAATTACTTTCATCACAAAGAAATCTGTCATTTTCAATTTCAGTACATGAGTTTACCACGGGCATGTATTTCAATCGATTCACCATTAGGTAAGGGTATTTGGGAATAATGGTAAAAGTGTCTGGAGAATGGAAAATAGGAATAGGAATAACCTTATAATAATTATATGTTTCGTTGTCTATTAGAGGGACTTCTAACACAAATACTAATCTATTGTTATTTAAATATGATTTGACTATGATATTACGTTCTAGTTTTATTAAATTACTTTTACTAACTGGATATATTGTCCTAGCATGTTTACTAATTGTTTCTAAACTGCTGTACAGTTCTGTGCTATTTATAATAGACTGGTGCAAAACATTTAGTTTGCTAAAGGCGATTGCGGACTCTATTTCTTGTATGTTCTCATAACAAGTTCGAAAGTTGCTTAAAATTTGGTACATAGTATCTATTATTCGTAGTAACTTGTTAAATTTGAATTCATTTTCAGCTAGTTTTTCTATGCCATTAGTGTGTGAGCCTAATCTTTTAATATTTGAATTTATGATTTCTGAGTCATTAACTAATTTATCGAAAGCTTTTTGCATTGATGACACTTTACGTTCGACTGCATGTTCTCTATTCTGGAGTAAAACGATTTCCTTATCATATTTAATTGCATCGTCTTCATCTAAATTACCAGATATAGCTTTTACAAATGAGCCCAGAGGGTTGAACAAAGCTCGTTTGTTTCTATGATTAAGGGGTAAAATTTGATATAATTTATCTTTAGTAAGTCTTATTAAATACTCGATTTGGTTTTCTATACCTAAAGTTTCATTACTTAATTTGCTTTCTATAATTTTCGATTTCATATTGCTAAAATCGCGAATATTATTATCTATTTGTAAGCTTAAGGATTCTAAATCTAAAATCTTAAATATAGTCCAATAATTATTCTTCTTCACCGCTACTCCCATCTTCAACGACGCTATCCCCGGATTCCGAGTGAAGTTCTGGAGTTCCAGCGTGAATCCTGACATCACTAGTACCAGAAGTACTAGGCATGACCTGTGGAGGACGTTTTACATTTTTTATCGCCACTCTAGTTGGTCTTTTATTTAATTCTACAGGCACTATATTACGTTCGGTTTCACCAGTGATTTCGGCTTTTTCATAGCGAGGTTTTTCCTTAGCTTTCCTAGTCCTAGTATTCTTCATGTAAATAGTATCTCCTGTCTTAAGGACTGGTGTTTCTTCACCTCCTTTCTTATCTCTTACCTTAAGTTTATCTGTGTTTAATTTATCTGTTACAAATTCGTATAGTACTTTGTTAATTTTACAGGATTCTAACTCCATTGCTAGACAATCTTCAGTACGTGGGTCGCCAAAGTGTTGATTTAACAGCATTTTTAGCTCATCCCACGTATTTATAGAGTCCCTTTCGCCTACCAAACTAGCTGCTTCGCCTGTTAATCTACTTGTTACTACATGAAATAAATAATTGTTTTGTACAACGCTCCCTTGGAATGTTGTTAAAATGTATTCACATTTTTTAATAAATAAGGGTAACGCTCTAACATCGCCATTAAATACTGGAATTATGTTTACCATCTCTTGCGGAACACGGTTTATACCTTCCATTATGAAGTGAAATAACGAAGCTTCACAAAAAGTAAGCACAAAAATTAATAAATTATCCCTAACTATTTACTACAACTAACAATCTATAAAATATTATTACGGCGTTGTCCAATCCCTAATAATACACACAACATAGATTAATACAAGGTTGGGATGCAAATGGAAGAGCTGAGAGGAAGGTGAAAAGATTTACTCACAATTCCGCAGCTATCTTCATGATCCCTGAATTACTGCTTGGCTCCTGGTCCTCTCCCGGCTTGATGTGGCTTCTTAATGTATTTGTTTGTTCGGTGATCTCTGCTGAACCGTTGAAACGGACGTCGGCTGCTTCCCGTAGATGTGGATACGTGACAGACTGACTACAGAGATCCTACCGGCTGCGCCAATTAAGTAAGCGACAACGGAAGAGTTTAAAAATAACTTTATTTGATCCCAGTTACAGCAAGACAGTAATTACTTAATTCTACAAAATGTTGATCTTATATACTAATCTTATTGCTAACCAATCATCTCTGCTAATGACGCATGTCCTAGATATTATATGCTGACATATAGCTGTTATTCTAATATAATATAATTATTGGCTGATGAAGCTAATATTGGGGGATTGGGGTTCCTTAACTCACGCGTTATCTGCTGAGATTGGCTGTTGAAATTTCATCCAAGCGGTGAGAAACTTGGCCCTAGCCTCTTTCAAATTTAACCAAGATCGATTCAGCTTTTGAGAGTAACATTCTCACCCCATCCTCAAAACTTTAGAAATGATTTCATTTTAATTATTTGCATAAACTGTAATTACTAACTTACATAAAAATCGGCACAGTGCGAGCCGGACTCACGCACTGTGGGTTCTGTATAAACATATTTTAAATTATGGTTCTAATGATAAATACCCCACATGCTTATGTACATTTTTCTTGGATTCATCATGACGTGATGTTTTTTTGGATACTATAATTAAAATGATTACCTATAATGTTTCCATATTAAATTTCTAAGTGACTTTTTAGCACACGTAAGTTTTTATATAAGTTGTGTCGTACTTTACCCAGTTTTAGCAAAGTTAGTGATAACAGTTTATTACTCAATGCTCTCTATATAAGGTTACAAATAAAACACAGTTATTCTAAAAATCAGTAAATTTTAATACTCTTGTACAGTTTTGTTGTAAAACTAAAACAAACTTGTATTTTTTATCCGTTTTCTGCTTTTTAGGGTTCCGTACCCAAAGGATAAAAACGGGACCCTATTTCTAAGACTCCGCGGTCCGTCTGTCTGTCTATCTGTCGTTTTTGCGATAATGGTACGGAACCTTCGTGCACGAGTCCGACTCGCACTTGGCCGGTTTTTATGTTTCCCTTCATTTGATTCTACTTCATCTTGTGTTGTGCTTTTTCTTGACTATTTATTGGGTCAATACTTCGCTCTTCATTTTCTTGATCCGATTTTGTTTTTTTTACCCGACTGCCTAAGGAGGGTAATGTGTTTATCAGTCAATGTATGTATGTTTGTTCCTATGTGGCGTTCTAGAGACCAAACGCGTTGGCCGATTTTGATGATTCTTACGTCAATCGATTCGTCTTAACCCTGCGAGTGTCATAGGCTATATAAAAATTGGATTGTAGGCGCCATTTTGTAGGGGAGGATTTTTTTTTTTTTCCGAACCCATCGTGTGGGGTATCAAAATAAAGGGTTTCAAGAGGTGCTTTCAAAAACATATAACACTTATATGTTTATGTGAACCTAATTTAAAAAAAAATAACTAAAAAATTGTAAATAAAAAAAATCATTAAAAATCAAAAAACTCGACTGCTTAAAAAGCGAACTAAAAAGAAGTAAACAAGAAGAAATCATGCTGTGCAGTCGGAGGATACAAATTCGCGAGCTGGCTGACCAAAACCAGATGTATATATATATCTCTCAATTTTTATGTCTTTTGATTCTCCATACCAAATTGCACATAAAGGCAGCTGTAGTAAAGAGTTAGTTTTGGTAACAGGTTTATACTTTTTATGCTATCCTTATATTTACGGGTTAAAAGGGTTGTAGAAATTTCTAATGTTATTTCAAATAGAGTTATAAATAAGAAAATAATAGTTGAAACGTTTGAAAAGTGTGCACGTTCTTGTTTAATGAAATAAACAGCTCCGCATGATATTTATTTTTTTTAGTGACAGGAAAGGAGACACTGTAAAATCTTTTTTATGGTTTGTTTACTTTTTATTTTTCTCCCAGCGAATAGAGTATACATAAGGTATAATAATAAGTAGGGTATGTCTTACATAACCAGATGCATTTTCTTAGCCTTTAGAATTCTAAGTTTTCTAGTATTAGTTGGTCTTGGCATTATGATTTATTTACACAATGCACAATATAAATAAAAAGTATTTATTTATAGAACAGACCATTCGTCGTCCCTTTTGACATCCAAAAATCCCGATATTGATTTGAACAACGCCAACCACTTTTTTGCAAACGTAGGTGCAAACCTAGCGAAGAAGATCTCCACTGATAAAAGAGCTCCATCCACCTACTGCAAAGATCACTTACCGAACGCTCCCCCAAATTCAATGTTCTTCCTTCCCACGGACGAGCAAGAGATTTTCACTCATATCAATGGGTTAAAGGATAAATGTGCAGTTGGTATCGATCTTATAAGTGGTAAGATAGTCAAGAGATACGCAAATCTCCTTACCTCTCCCATGACTCACATTTGTAACCTGTCAATCTCTACAGGGGTCTTCCCAGAGCTATTTAAAATAGCTATTATCAAGCCAATCCATAAATCCGGGAAACTTGACTCTGTGAACAACTACCGACCTATTTCCATACTTCCGGCGCTTTCCAAGATCCTGGAGCGCCTAATAAATAAACGCTTAATCAGGTTTCTGGAAACCAACAACTTGATCTCTCCTTCACAATTTGGTTTCAGAACCGGTAAGAGTACCAACGATGCTGTCCATGAGCTGGTTAACTCCATCGTTGGCAGTCTCGACAATAGGATGAAATGTCTAACGGTGTTCTTGGACCTTGCAAAGGCGTTCGACACAGTCTCAATCCCGAATCTTCTAAAAAAGCTTGATCGGCTTGGCGTAAGAGGAATTCCACTTAAATTATTGGAGGACTATCTCACTGGAAGAAAACAAAGAGTAAAAATTAATGATAGCTTAAGTGACGAGCTGACTGTCAATTTTGGTGTACCCCAGGGTAGTATAATCGGTCCAACACTATTCTTGGTGTATATTAACGACCTATGCCGGCTTCCTCTCCTGAAAGGAAAAATCGTCACATTTGCAGATGATACGGCACTGTTCTTCAGTGGGGATAGCTGGGATGAGGTCTTTGCTACTGCTCAATTGGGCGTTAACACAGTCAGTGAATGGTTGCAAAACAATTTATTGACACTTAACGTGACGAAAACTAAATATGTAACCTTTGCTCATAGAGCTAACCTTCTTCCTCCGTCAAACCTTTCTATTTCGGTACATACATGTGGCTCTCCAAACCTCGGGTGTACTTGTCCCACACTCGAAAGGACTGTTAATATAAAGTACTTAGGGATCATTATTGACTCCCACCTTTCTTTTAAATCTCATTTTGATGCGCTTGTTCCGAGGATCCGCAAACTTATTTATATATTTAAATCATTAAGACACACTGCAGATCGAAAGACCATTAAAATGGTTTACTTTGCCTTATGCCAACCGTTAATTGAGTACTGTATCACAACGTGGGGTGGTGCCTCCAAAACTCATCTTATCGAAGTAGAGAGGGCACAGCGCGCTATACTTAAGGTTGGTGCTGGTCTCCCCTTTCGTTTTCCAACTCTTGATTTATACAAAGAATGGGACATCCTTACGGTCAGACAAACGTTTATCCTGCTTACGGTAGCTAAAAAACACTCCCAGCTACAGTTTGACCCCAAATTAATAAATAATCAACGACGGAAGGGAAGAGTCTGCCCCTCATTGCAGTTCAAAACTTCACTCCCTCAGAAATTATTTTGCTTCCTTGGTCAATTTTTGTACAACAAATTAAATATAACACTTAATCTATATCCCAAAACCATCTCTCATTGTCACAAATCAGTTAAAACATTTCTTAAAACCCTTGACTACAAAAAAACTGAGAATCTTTTAACGGTTCCCAAATAGTTCTCCTTCTTTCCTTACTCCCGTGGCTGATTTACACCTCATACTCGCTCTCGAATACTAACATACATTCATACACCCCAACATACATTCATACACTACAACATACATTCTGACACTCCAACATACCTTCAAACACTCTAACATACATTATGCATGCAGGACACTACAAATAACGTTTCTTATGAACAGTTGTCAATTATTCTTTTTTTTTATATTTTAATTTTAAGTTTTTAATTTAGTTTTTTTTTTATAACTTTTGATATTATTTTTAATTTTCAACAGACTATTGTTTAGTCTCCTTGGTAGGTACTATTAATGATGTTCACATCGTCTTTAAACTTTTGACTGTATTGTTTTGCTGTGGGGGGCCCTGGTGACCTGTAACACAGGCTTTTTCAAAAGCCTACTTCAGGCACCAGTCTCTTACAATGGTGGAATATAGCATTAGCCAAAAACATTGTTAATTTTAAGGTAACCTATTATTGTAAAGAGAGAACAATTAAATGAATTGAATTGAATTGAATTTACAAATTCCCATAAAAAAATAGTCCACAAATAAATAAAAATATAGCGTCCACGCGCACGATTACGTAGGGTCCTCTGCGGCGCGCGAGCTAGTCTGTGAACGCACACTAATACAGAAACTAAGTAAATATTTGCACTAACACGTGCGAATGCGCTTTGTCAGACGATAGCGCGGCGGAGCAGCGAGCGACACAGCCTCCCCGTGCCACTGCTAACGCGCGACTGGCTTCGCCCCAGTGTTGCCAGTTGCAGATAGTCAAATATTACATGAGACATCTCAAAAAGTTACATTTTCATGAGAAAAGTTACATTACCTTATTTTCTGTGGAAATAGACTAAAATAATAAATTTTGCGTTTTTTTTTTCAAGTTTTTGGTAGCGGAACGCGCCCAATAGACGAATTCGGGCGCGGGCGGGCCCTTCATTAGAACGTATTAGCGAAAATATCGATAAACTAAATCAAATCTGGGTTACGCCGGCCGGTTGGTACTCAGCCCACTCTAGTTCACGAGACATAAATAGCTACATGAACTTCTTGAAGCTATGTGCAGTGCATGGCACACCTAAATTATACTATTTGACTTGATAATCTCAGCGATCTCACGATTATTTTTTGTTTGTGGGCAAATATGCCAATATTTTTATAAAGTCCTAAAAGTTACGTAAAAGTTACATTTTGAGTCGTGTTACGCGGAGGTTACGTGAGAAGGCCAAAAGTTACGTAAAATGTAACAAAAGTTACGTTCTGGCAACGCTGCTTCGCCCCCGTAGAGAGCCAGAATATATACATTGGACCTTTCTTTGTAAGACTTTCTTTGCAAAATATTGATTGATTTAAATAAGCAAAGTTACATCGAAAGAACCTCTAAACACCAATCTGTCTACCTAAAAATATTTTTAAACATCCATGTCGTTTTGGAGGAGTTTCCAAAAGTTGCGAAAAAATATCGTGTTGTTAATTATTTTTTTAAAGCAAAACTATTAGTTACACGAAAAAACCTTGTGTTCCAAATTATGTACATGAATCAATAATAAATATATATTTTTTCAAACCTTTTAACTTAGCCGTTACTAAGGAGTATGCTTTAGAAAGTTACCGTTTTACGGCACTAAAGCGCATGTAGGCCCTTAAGATCACCCAAGACTAAGACAGCTTTATCACCGAGGAAAATACTCTACTTTTCGTACCATTTGCGAAAAAATTAACACAATAATAATATGAGATAAGCATTTATTAAAAATAAATTAAAATAAACTTAACGTTTATGTATTTGAAGAAAACAAAAACGCAGCAAATTCCTAGACTAATATTTTTTTGTCGGAAAAGCAAAGGCATCAATCAAGCTGATACGGCCTCGTCGGTTTTCGTAATTTTAAAATTAGTCTAGGAATTTGCTGCGTTATTGTTTTCTTCAAATACATAAACGTTAAGTTTATTTTAATTTATTTTTATAAATAAGTTAATGTTCTAAAAATACGTTACGATGTTAAATCAAAGCGGCAGTGACAGTGAATTGTTGTGTTAATTTTTTCGCAAATTGTACGAAAAGTAGAGTATTTTCCTCGGTGATAAAGCTGTCTTAGTCTTGGGTGAACTTAAATCCCTCGCTACACTCAGGATTCGTCTGAAAACCTCTTTTGTCTTTTTAACACCCTCGCTACGCTCGGGAGTAAACCTCGAGTCCTTCGTTACGCTCGCGATTTAAATCGTCACCCGCGACAGAAGACACTGCTTTATCCCCTTGGTTATGCTAGTATTATTTTATCTGTGCCTTGGTTAAAATAATCTACTTTATGTAGTTTCTAGACAGTATCTATGATATCATATGGTGGAATGTTTGTTTCGAAATATATAAAGTTATTCTGTAATTTGAACCCACCAAAGGAAAGATTATAAGATTAGACACTGAAGAGTTTGGTTTACAACGAACTTAATCTAATCACATCTGTTGATGTTTTGAGACAGATAATAATACAATACATTTTAAACGTTTAAGTACCAATTTTTTTTTAGTATAGGTAAAGGTAGGTTTTTTTTTTTGCGGAGCCACCCTTCACATGCGCCCGGACTTTTGGGGAAAAGACAGGGAGTGTGGGATTTTTACCTTACTAAAACCACCCCGGTGATCACCATCAGCACCTGGAAGGGGCCCCGTCACCTCATAAAGGACCACCCCGGAACCGCCTCTGTGCAACGCCTGTTAGGGCACATCCCTGGAGAGGCTGAAAGAATCGTCTCCCCTGAGCCACGTTGTGCACGGCAGCCCGTGATCACTGTGCAGTGTGCTGCCGTCTTTCCTGAAGTCACTTGGTGGACGGACAGAGTCCCCAATCTGACCACCCGCGACGCCGGAGTCTCGCCTGCTTATGACGCAGGCGGAGTTTCGGCGTTTTAAGCATCGAGGCCGTAATCTCCCCGACGCCTTCTTCGAGTGGGATCGGCCCTCGCACGATCCCGCTCAGCGGTCTCCTGGGCCATCACAGTCTCACAGAAGAAGGCCATTTCCCTCCAATTTTCTGTCTCTGCCAGCATGGCCCTCACAGCTGCTGGCTGGCAGAGACAGAAAATTGGGCTCCGCCGCTCAGAGGCCCACGCTGAGTACTCCTCGAGCGTGTGCTGTGCAGAATCAAGGTCGCCTCCACAATAGTGGCAATTTGCCGTGGCATCTAGCCAAAGGTAAAGGTACCTACGACAATTTTAACGTATAACTTAAATCATAATTATATTCTTATTTTGGCAACGAAATTGTTATTATTGTAACGTAAATTAGAGCCTAACGTTATAATTGGTAAAACAGTTGCATGCGACTGTACCTACATCTTGACACCAAATAGACCAAGAGCAAGGTTAAATGTTTTCAAAGAAGTTTAAGCCACTCTAACCTAGTAAATTAAAACATAAAAACATGTATTTAATTGATAATTTATCTCTGTCTGACATTTTTAAGGACTTTAGACCAATAAAACTAGAAGTATAATACACATCATCATCATTTCAGCCGAAAGACGTCCACTTCTGGACATAGGCCGCCCCCAAGCGTCGCCACACTGATCGGTCCTGTGCGTTTTGCATCCACCGGACGCCCGCAGCCTTGACCTAGGTCGTCGCTCCACCTGGGGTGCAAGTTGAAAGCCTCCACGCGGCGCACCCTGGGCAACGTCGGCTCCAACTGCCCACCCACGTTGGGTGGACAGTTGGGGCGGGCGGCTAATTTCAACACACGAGGAAAGGTCACGGTTTCAAACACAGTTCATCATCCATGATGGTCTGTGAAGGGAACCGGGCTAAAGGCGGGACGACAGGTCCGAGAGCGGCGCTCGGCTCGGACAGCTGCTGGTGAAGAAATGTCAGCGGTGGCGCTTAGTCGCCAAGTGGCGGACGGGCTGGAGATCGTCCTAAAGGTTGCCACCAAATCGGGCAATCTGAAGGGCACTTTCACCCATGCCCTGAAGCAGGCAGTGAGCGACATTCAGGAGGCGGTTGAGGTCCTCATAAACCGCACAACCACCGATGAGACGGCAAAGTTGTGGGAAGAAAACGGCCGTCTCCGAGCCGAGTTAGAGGAACTCAAGCGGAGGTTCACCGCCCAGACAGCAGCTTCTACCGTCACGAGCCCACCGCTGGCGCCGTCGTCGGCTCCATCTCCGGCCCCATCATCGGCCCCAGCACTTGCGGATGCGGACATTGAAAAGATCGCACGCATCTGCATGATGCAGTGCGGACAGATGGTGGGTGCCCGTATAGAGGCTATGGAGTCGAGACTGCTTCCGGCTGAAACCTTCCGCCCACCGCTCGCTGCGGACAAACGGAGACAGGAGGGGCCCGCTAAACCAGGGCCGGACCAGAGTAGTGCCGGGAAAGGGCCCAGTAAGCCCGCGGAGGGTAGGCCCGCGCCCACTACCCAGGCGGTGACTGTGACCCCGGCGACCCCGCCTGGCAACCTCGCAGAGGCCTGGACGACGGTGGTCAAGAGGGGCCGCCGAAGAAAGAAGAGGAAGGCGCCGCCGGCATCCGCTGGAGCACCGGCACCAGAATCGAGAAAGGCCGCGGGACCGCCTAAGGTCAGAGCCCCACGCTCCGCGGCTGTAGTGATCACGCTGCAGCCCGGAGCCGTCGAAAGGGGCGTCTCGTACAAGGCGGTCTTGTCAGAGGCGAAGGCCAAAGTAGCGTTCCCTGACCTTGGAACACCGTCCGGCTTCCGGATGAGTATGCGATTACGGGGGCGCGGCTGCTCGAGGTGTCGGGTGCCTCTAGCGCTGAAAAAGCAGATATTTTGGCCGCCAAGCTGCGAGAGGTCCTCAACCCTGAGGACGTCCGGGTGTCCAGGCCGATGAAGACGGCTGAGCTCCGTGTCGACGGTCTGGACGACTCGACGACCCCAGCTGAGGTCGTGGCGGCCATCGCCCGAGCCGGCGGATGTCCGTCCGAGGACGTACGGACGGGTGAGATCCGTGCCGACGCTTCCGGGCTCGGCATGATTTGGGTGCGGTGCCCGGTGGCGGCGGCGAAAAAAGTCGCTGACGGTGGACGACTGCTGGTGGGATGGGTTGCAGCGAGGGTCAAGCTGCTGCAACCCAGGGCATTGCGGTGCTATCGTTGCCTGGACATTGGGCATGTCAGGGCACGATGCACCGCCGAAACAGACCGCAGCGAGCAGTGCTATCGCTGCGGTCAGCCCAGCCACAAGGCGGCCCAGTGCTCCGCGGCGCCAAACTGCAGCCTCTGTACAGTTGCAGGGAGGCCCGCGGGGCACAGAGCGGGCGGAAAGGCCTGTGGCGCAACCGCGCAGCAGCAGAAGAGGAGAAGGAGGGCCAAGGTTGCCGGGGGTTCTTTACCCCCCCGTCAGCCTGGCTGCTCTTCGGCCGACTCCCGGCCTGGGCATGGAGTGGAGGGAATGGATTGCGCATAATGGCGCCATACCATTTCCTCCAGGGCAATATTAACCACTCTGCCAGAGCTCAGGATCTCTTGCTCCAGAGCATGGCAGAGTGGTCGATTCACGTGGCTGTGGTCGCCGAGCCGTATTTCGTCCCACCCAGAGATAACTGGGTTGGAGACCTTGACGGTTTGGTGGCCATTATTGGCGGGGCTCTTGTCAGCCCGTCCCGAGGTCGCGGCTGGGTGGCCGCCCTCGCGGACGGCGTCGGCATAGTTGGTGCGTATTTTTCACCCAACAAGAGTCTCGCCGACTTTGAGAGTTTCCTTGTCGAGTTGGGCGCCGTCGTAGGCCGACTCCACCCTCGCCCTGTGCTGTTGCTTGGGGATCTCAACGCCAAGTCTTCGGCGTGGAGATCTCCAGTAACCGATGCTAGGGGTGAGGCGCTGGAGGAGTGGGCAGTAACCACCGGCCTGGTCATCTTAAACCGGGGCTCGGTTTACACGTGCGTGCGACAGCGGGGCGGGTCAGTAGTGGACGTCTCGTTCGCTAGCCCTGCCGTCGCGAGCCGTGTCCGCGACTGGCATGTCGCCGTGGAGGTGGAGACGTTATCGGATCACCGATATATCCGTTCCGACGTCTCCACCCAGACCGCCGGCGGCCGTGGTACACCGGCCCCGCGAACGGACGCTCCGCGCTGGGCGCGCAAGCGCATCGACAGGGAACTTCTCGAGGAGGCCACTATTGTCCAGGCCTGGATCCGGGAGTCGGCAACAACCGGACCCATCGACGTCGAACAGGAGGCGCTGTGGTTCCGCGGGGCGATGACGCAAATCAGCGACGCGTCCATGCCCCGGGTCCACGCACAGTCAGCGAGGCGCCAGGTGTACTGGTGGTCCGCCGAGATCGCACAGTTGCGTGTTGCGTGCGTAGCGGCCAGACGCCAGTACACCCGATACCGGAGGAGACGTCGTCGGGTCCCTGAAGAAGAAGCCACGCGGTATGAGGTGTACCGCGCGGCGACGGAGACTCTGCGGCTGGCCATCGGCGAGGCGAAGAAGCGAGCCAGGGAGGAGATGTTGGAGACTCTAGACGGGGATCCGTGGGGGCGCCCTTATCAAGCGGTTCGAGGGAAACTTCGAGCCGCCGCGCCTCCGCTTACGGAGAGTCTCCAACCCGAGCTGCTGGAGGAGGTAGTCGCAGCCCTCTTCCCGGCGAGAGCGGAGCACATCCCGCCGCCGATGGCTTTGCCCACAGCCGCAGAGTCTACAGAAGAGGACGCCATCAGCGTCCCAGAGGTGACACAGGCAGAGATGGGGGCGGCCGTGATGCGGCTCCGGGCCAAGAACGTGGCTCCGGGGCCCGACGGAATCCACGGCCACGTATTAGCCCTCGCTCTGAAGGAGCTAGAGCCCTGGCTGAGAGGACTCTTCACAGCGTGCCTTGAGCGGGGCCAGTTTCCCACTTTGTGGAAATCTGGTCGTCTGGTCCTGCTCAGGAAGGCGGGGCGCCCTGTGGACTCGCCGTCCGCGTACCGGCCCATAGTGCTGCTAGACGAGGTGGGTAAGCTGTTCGAGCGGATAATCGCTGCCCGCCTCGTGAGCCACTTGTACAGAGAGGGGCCGGACCTGGACGAAAGCCAGTTCGGCTTTCGGCATGGGCGCTCCACCATCCACGCAATATCGCAGGTGAGAGTCCTGGCGGAGGAAGCGGTGTCCCGGGGTGGGGTGATGTTGGCGGTGTCCTTGGACATTTCCAACGCCTTCAACACCCTGCCCTGGAGTTGTGTTCGGGAGGCACTACGGTATCATCGAGTGAATTAAGTAAGCGACAACGGAAGAGTTTAAAAATAAACTTTATTTGATCCCAGTTACAGCAAGACAGTAATTACTTAATTCTACAAAATGTTGATCTTATATACTAATCTTATTGCTAACCAATCATCTCTGCTAATGACGCATGTCCTAGATATTATATGCTGACATATAGCTGTTATTCTAATATAATATAATTATTGGCTGATGAAGCTAATATTGGGGGATTGGGGTTCCTTAACTCCTCCCTCCCTAAGAGAGAAATTATCCGAAGGCGTCGCAGATGACTTCGGAGAATTTCGGCAAAAACGAAAAACATTTAATTTGTATGAGATGACGACAATAATTATTATGATAATGATATACTCTAAAATGGTCCATACGCTAATTTCTATTGTCACTATTTGGGTTGTATCGTCACTTTCACTAAATTTGGCACTTTGTAACAATTCTTTCACGTCACTAAAGTCCACGTTTCTTAGGTCGACCTTCTCCGTCCTTGTCTGTATGTCTTGTTGAAGCTCTGGCATCTCGACCAATGGGAGCTTGAAACTGGAAATTGTAGTGTTTGTGGCGGCACCAACAATTACTCCTCCTATTTGCGCCTCGCATTGTTGACTCAGTGTCACGATATAGGTCCCAAAGATGTTGTATTTGCGGATTTCCTCATTGCAGTTTTCGGTAATGATCAGGTTGTCCTCTGTGTAGACCAACCATTGGCTATCCGTTATCTTCTGCACCTTAGGCTTTTCTATCTTGATACGATTCTTTACGCAGCTATTGTAGTTATTCTTCATCAACATAATTTGTTCTATACAGGTCTCGACTGGATTCTGAGCTAAATTACTTTCATCACAAAGAAATCTGTCATTTTCAATTTCAGTACATGAGTTTACCACGGGCATGTATTTCAATCGATTCACCATTAGGTAAGGGTATTTGGGAATAATGGTAAAAGTGTCTGGAGAATGGAAAATAGGAATAGGAATAACCTTATAATAATTATATGTTTCGTTGTCTATTAGAGGGACTTCTAACACAAATACTAATCTATTGTTATTTAAATATGATTTGACTATGATATTACGTTCTAGTTTTATTAAATTACTTTTACTAACTGGATATATTGTCCTAGCATGTTTACTAATTGTTTCTAAACTGCTGTACAGTTCTGTGCTATTTATAATAGACTGGTGCAAAACATTTAGTTTGCTAAAGGCGATTGCGGACTCTATTTCTTGTATGTTCTCATAACAAGTTCGAAAGTTGCTTAAAATTTGGTACATAGTATCTATTATTCGTAGTAACTTGTTAAATTTGAATTCATTTTCAGCTAGTTTTTCTATGCCATTAGTGTGTGAGCCTAATCTTTTAATATTTGAATTTATGATTTCTGAGTCATTAACTAATTTATCGAAAGCTTTTTGCATTGATGACACTTTACGTTCGACTGCATGTTCTCTATTCTGGAGTAAAACGATTTCCTTATCATATTTAATTGCATCGTCTTCATCTAAATTACCAGATATAGCTTTTACAAATGAGCCCAGAGGGTTGAACAAAGCTCGTTTGTTTCTATGATTAAGGGGTAAAATTTGATATAATTTATCTTTAGTAAGTCTTATTAAATACTCGATTTGGTTTTCTATACCTAAAGTTTCATTACTTAATTTGCTTTCTATAATTTTCGATTTCATATTGCTAAAATCGCGAATATTATTATCTATTTGTAAGCTTAAGGATTCTAAATCTAAAATCTTAAATATAGTCCAATAATTATTCTTCTTCACCGCTACTCCCATCTTCAACGACGCTATCCCCGGATTCCGAGTGAAGTTCTGGAGTTCCAGCGTGAATCCTGACATCACTAGTACCAGAAGTACTAGGCATGACCTGTGGAGGACGTTTTACATTTTTTATCGCCACTCTAGTTGGTCTTTTATTTAATTCTACAGGCACTATATTACGTTCGGTTTCACCAGTGATTTCGGCTTTTTCATAGCGAGGTTTTTCCTTAGCTTTCCTAGTCCTAGTATTCTTCATGTAAATAGTATCTCCTGTCTTAAGGACTGGTGTTTCTTCACCTCCTTTCTTATCTCTTACCTTAAGTTTATCTGTGTTTAATTTATCTGTTACAAATTCGTATAGTACTTTGTTAATTTTACAGGATTCTAACTCCATTGCTAGACAATCTTCAGTACGTGGGTCGCCAAAGTGTTGATTTAACAGCATTTTTAGCTCATCCCACGTATTTATAGAGTCCCTTTCGCCTACCAAACTAGCTGCTTCGCCTGTTAATCTACTTGTTACTACATGAAATAAATAATTGTTTTGTACAACGCTCCCTTGGAATGTTGTTAAAATGTATTCACATTTTTTAATAAATAAGGGTAACGCTCTAACATCGCCATTAAATACTGGAATTATGTTTACCATCTCTTGCGGAACACGGTTTATACCTTCCATTATGAAGTGAAATAACGAAGCTTCACAAAAAGTAAGCACAAAAATTAATAAATTATCCCTAACTATTTACTACAACTAACAATCTATAAAATATTATTACGGCGTTGTCCAATCCCTAATAATACACACAACATAGATTAATACAAGGTTGGGATGCAAATGGAAGAGCTGAGAGGAAGGTGAAAAGATTTACTCACAATTCCGCAGCTATCTTCATGATCCCTGAATTACTGCTTGGCTCCTGGTCCTCTCCCGGCTTGATGTGGCTTCTTAATGTATTTGTTTGTTCGGTGATCTCTGCTGAACCGTTGAAACGGACGTCGGCTGCTTCCCGTAGATGTGGATACGTGACAGACTGACTACAGAGATCCTACCGGCTGCGCCAATTAAGTAAGCGACAACGGAAGAGTTTAAAAATAACTTTATTTGATCCCAGTTACAGCAAGACAGTAATTACTTAATTCTACAAAATGTTGATCTTATATACTAATCTTATTGCTAACCAATCATCTCTGCTAATGACGCATGTCCTAGATATTATATGCTGACATATAGCTGTTATTCTAATATAATATAATTATTGGCTGATGAAGCTAATATTGGGGGATTGGGGTTCCTTAACTCACGCGTTATCTGCTGAGATTGGCTGTTGAAATTTCATCCAAGCGGTGAGAAACTTGGCCCTAGCCTCTTTCAAATTTAACCAAGATCGATTCAGCTTTTGAGAGTAACATTCTCACCCCATCCTCAAAACTTTAGAAATGATTTCATTTTAATTATTTGCATAAACTGTAATTACTAACTTACATAAAAATCGGCACAGTGCGAGCCGGACTCACGCACTGTGGGTTCTGTATAAACATATTTTAAATTATGGTTCTAATGATAAATACCCCACATGCTTATGTACATTTTTCTTGGATTCATCATGACGTGATGTTTTTTTGGATACTATAATTAAAATGATTACCTATAATGTTTCCATATTAAATTTCTAAGTGACTTTTTAGCACACGTAAGTTTTTATATAAGTTGTGTCGTACTTTACCCAGTTTTAGCAAAGTTAGTGATAACAGTTTATTACTCAATGCTCTCTATATAAGGTTACAAATAAAACACAGTTATTCTAAAAATCAGTAAATTTTAATACTCTTGTACAGTTTTGTTGTAAAACTAAAACAAACTTGTATTTTTTATCCGTTTTCTGCTTTTTAGGGTTCCGTACCCAAAGGATAAAAACGGGACCCTATTTCTAAGACTCCGCGGTCCGTCTGTCTGTCTATCTGTCGTTTTTGCGATAATGGTACGGAACCTTCGTGCACGAGTCCGACTCGCACTTGGCCGGTTTTTATGTTTCCCTTCATTTGATTCTACTTCATCTTGTGTTGTGCTTTTTCTTGACTATTTATTGGGTCAATACTTCGCTCTTCATTTTCTTGATCCGATTTTGTTTTTTTTACCCGACTGCCTAAGGAGGGTAATGTGTTTATCAGTCAATGTATGTATGTTTGTTCCTATGTGGCGTTCTAGAGACCAAACGCGTTGGCCGATTTTGATGATTCTTACGTCAATCGATTCGTCTTAACCCTGCGAGTGTCATAGGCTATATAAAAATTGGATTGTAGGCGCCATTTTGTAGGGGAGGATTTTTTTTTTTTTCCGAACCCATCGTGTGGGGTATCAAAATAAAGGGTTTCAAGAGGTGCTTTCAAAAACATATAACACTTATATGTTTATGTGAACCTAATTTAAAAAAAAATAACTAAAAAATTGTAAATAAAAAAAATCATTAAAAATCAAAAAACTCGACTGCTTAAAAAGCGAACTAAAAAGAAGTAAACAAGAAGAAATCATGCTGTGCAGTCGGAGGATACAAATTCGCGAGCTGGCTGACCAAAACCAGATGTATATATATATCTCTCAATTTTTATGTCTTTTGATTCTCCATACCAAATTGCACATAAAGGCAGCTGTAGTAAAGAGTTAGTTTTGGTAACAGGTTTATACTTTTTATGCTATCCTTATATTTACGGGTTAAAAGGGTTGTAGAAATTTCTAATGTTATTTCAAATAGAGTTATAAATAAGAAAATAATAGTTGAAACGTTTGAAAAGTGTGCACGTTCTTGTTTAATGAAATAAACAGCTCCGCATGATATTTATTTTTTTTAGTGACAGGAAAGGAGACACTGTAAAATCTTTTTTATGGTTTGTTTACTTTTTATTTTTCTCCCAGCGAATAGAGTATACATAAGGTATAATAATAAGTAGGGTATGTCTTACATAACCAGATGCATTTTCTTAGCCTTTAGAATTCTAAGTTTTCTAGTATTAGTTGGTCTTGGCATTATGATTTATTTACACAATGCACAATATAAATAAAAAGTATTTATTTATAGAACAGACCATTCGTCGTCCCTTTTGACATCCAAAAATCCCGATATTGATTTGAACAACGCCAACCACTTTTTTGCAAACGTAGGTGCAAACCTAGCGAAGAAGATCTCCACTGATAAAAGAGCTCCATCCACCTACTGCAAAGATCACTTACCGAACGCTCCCCCAAATTCAATGTTCTTCCTTCCCACGGACGAGCAAGAGATTTTCACTCATATCAATGGGTTAAAGGATAAATGTGCAGTTGGTATCGATCTTATAAGTGGTAAGATAGTCAAGAGATACGCAAATCTCCTTACCTCTCCCATGACTCACATTTGTAACCTGTCAATCTCTACAGGGGTCTTCCCAGAGCTATTTAAAATAGCTATTATCAAGCCAATCCATAAATCCGGGAAACTTGACTCTGTGAACAACTACCGACCTATTTCCATACTTCCGGCGCTTTCCAAGATCCTGGAGCGCCTAATAAATAAACGCTTAATCAGGTTTCTGGAAACCAACAACTTGATCTCTCCTTCACAATTTGGTTTCAGAACCGGTAAGAGTACCAACGATGCTGTCCATGAGCTGGTTAACTCCATCGTTGGCAGTCTCGACAATAGGATGAAATGTCTAACGGTGTTCTTGGACCTTGCAAAGGCGTTCGACACAGTCTCAATCCCGAATCTTCTAAAAAAGCTTGATCGGCTTGGCGTAAGAGGAATTCCACTTAAATTATTGGAGGACTATCTCACTGGAAGAAAACAAAGAGTAAAAATTAATGATAGCTTAAGTGACGAGCTGACTGTCAATTTTGGTGTACCCCAGGGTAGTATAATCGGTCCAACACTATTCTTGGTGTATATTAACGACCTATGCCGGCTTCCTCTCCTGAAAGGAAAAATCGTCACATTTGCAGATGATACGGCACTGTTCTTCAGTGGGGATAGCTGGGATGAGGTCTTTGCTACTGCTCAATTGGGCGTTAACACAGTCAGTGAATGGTTGCAAAACAATTTATTGACACTTAACGTGACGAAAACTAAATATGTAACCTTTGCTCATAGAGCTAACCTTCTTCCTCCGTCAAACCTTTCTATTTCGGTACATACATGTGGCTCTCCAAACCTCGGGTGTACTTGTCCCACACTCGAAAGGACTGTTAATATAAAGTACTTAGGGATCATTATTGACTCCCACCTTTCTTTTAAATCTCATTTTGATGCGCTTGTTCCGAGGATCCGCAAACTTATTTATATATTTAAATCATTAAGACACACTGCAGATCGAAAGACCATTAAAATGGTTTACTTTGCCTTATGCCAACCGTTAATTGAGTACTGTATCACAACGTGGGGTGGTGCCTCCAAAACTCATCTTATCGAAGTAGAGAGGGCACAGCGCGCTATACTTAAGGTTGGTGCTGGTCTCCCCTTTCGTTTTCCAACTCTTGATTTATACAAAGAATGGGACATCCTTACGGTCAGACAAACGTTTATCCTGCTTACGGTAGCTAAAAAACACTCCCAGCTACAGTTTGACCCCAAATTAATAAATAATCAACGACGGAAGGGAAGAGTCTGCCCCTCATTGCAGTTCAAAACTTCACTCCCTCAGAAATTATTTTGCTTCCTTGGTCAATTTTTGTACAACAAATTAAATATAACACTTAATCTATATCCCAAAACCATCTCTCATTGTCACAAATCAGTTAAAACATTTCTTAAAACCCTTGACTACAAAAAAACTGAGAATCTTTTAACGGTTCCCAAATAGTTCTCCTTCTTTCCTTACTCCCGTGGCTGATTTACACCTCATACTCGCTCTCGAATACTAACATACATTCATACACCCCAACATACATTCATACACTACAACATACATTCTGACACTCCAACATACCTTCAAACACTCTAACATACATTATGCATGCAGGACACTACAAATAACGTTTCTTATGAACAGTTGTCAATTATTCTTTTTTTTTATATTTTAATTTTAAGTTTTTAATTTAGTTTTTTTTTTATAACTTTTGATATTATTTTTAATTTTCAACAGACTATTGTTTAGTCTCCTTGGTAGGTACTATTAATGATGTTCACATCGTCTTTAAACTTTTGACTGTATTGTTTTGCTGTGGGGGGCCCTGGTGACCTGTAACACAGGCTTTTTCAAAAGCCTACTTCAGGCACCAGTCTCTTACAATGGTGGAATATAGCATTAGCCAAAAACATTGTTAATTTTAAGGTAACCTATTATTGTAAAGAGAGAACAATTAAATGAATTGAATTGAATTGAATTTACAAATTCCCATAAAAAAATAGTCCACAAATAAATAAAAATATAGCGTCCACGCGCACGATTACGTAGGGTCCTCTGCGGCGCGCGAGCTAGTCTGTGAACGCACACTAATACAGAAACTAAGTAAATATTTGCACTAACACGTGCGAATGCGCTTTGTCAGACGATAGCGCGGCGGAGCAGCGAGCGACACAGCCTCCCCGTGCCACTGCTAACGCGCGACTGGCTTCGCCCCAGTGTTGCCAGTTGCAGATAGTCAAATATTACATGAGACATCTCAAAAAGTTACATTTTCATGAGAAAAGTTACATTACCTTATTTTCTGTGGAAATAGACTAAAATAATAAATTTTGCGTTTTTTTTTTCAAGTTTTTGGTAGCGGAACGCGCCCAATAGACGAATTCGGGCGCGGGCGGGCCCTTCATTAGAACGTATTAGCGAAAATATCGATAAACTAAATCAAATCTGGGTTACGCCGGCCGGTTGGTACTCAGCCCACTCTAGTTCACGAGACATAAATAGCTACATGAACTTCTTGAAGCTATGTGCAGTGCATGGCACACCTAAATTATACTATTTGACTTGATAATCTCAGCGATCTCACGATTATTTTTTGTTTGTGGGCAAATATGCCAATATTTTTATAAAGTCCTAAAAGTTACGTAAAAGTTACATTTTGAGTCGTGTTACGCGGAGGTTACGTGAGAAGGCCAAAAGTTACGTAAAATGTAACAAAAGTTACGTTCTGGCAACGCTGCTTCGCCCCCGTAGAGAGCCAGAATATATACATTGGACCTTTCTTTGTAAGACTTTCTTTGCAAAATATTGATTGATTTAAATAAGCAAAGTTACATCGAAAGAACCTCTAAACACCAATCTGTCTACCTAAAAATATTTTTAAACATCCATGTCGTTTTGGAGGAGTTTCCAAAAGTTGCGAAAAAATATCGTGTTGTTAATTATTTTTTTAAAGCAAAACTATTAGTTACACGAAAAAACCTTGTGTTCCAAATTATGTACATGAATCAATAATAAATATATATTTTTTCAAACCTTTTAACTTAGCCGTTACTAAGGAGTATGCTTTAGAAAGTTACCGTTTTACGGCACTAAAGCGCATGTAGGCCCTTAAGATCACCCAAGACTAAGACAGCTTTATCACCGAGGAAAATACTCTACTTTTCGTACCATTTGCGAAAAAATTAACACAATAATAATATGAGATAAGCATTTATTAAAAATAAATTAAAATAAACTTAACGTTTATGTATTTGAAGAAAACAAAAACGCAGCAAATTCCTAGACTAATATTTTTTTGTCGGAAAAGCAAAGGCATCAATCAAGCTGATACGGCCTCGTCGGTTTTCGTAATTTTAAAATTAGTCTAGGAATTTGCTGCGTTATTGTTTTCTTCAAATACATAAACGTTAAGTTTATTTTAATTTATTTTTATAAATAAGTTAATGTTCTAAAAATACGTTACGATGTTAAATCAAAGCGGCAGTGACAGTGAATTGTTGTGTTAATTTTTTCGCAAATTGTACGAAAAGTAGAGTATTTTCCTCGGTGATAAAGCTGTCTTAGTCTTGGGTGAACTTAAATCCCTCGCTACACTCAGGATTCGTCTGAAAACCTCTTTTGTCTTTTTAACACCCTCGCTACGCTCGGGAGTAAACCTCGAGTCCTTCGTTACGCTCGCGATTTAAATCGTCACCCGCGACAGAAGACACTGCTTTATCCCCTTGGTTATGCTAGTATTATTTTATCTGTGCCTTGGTTAAAATAATCTACTTTATGTAGTTTCTAGACAGTATCTATGATATCATATGGTGGAATGTTTGTTTCGAAATATATAAAGTTATTCTGTAATTTGAACCCACCAAAGGAAAGATTATAAGATTAGACACTGAAGAGTTTGGTTTACAACGAACTTAATCTAATCACATCTGTTGATGTTTTGAGACAGATAATAATACAATACATTTTAAACGTTTAAGTACCAATTTTTTTTTAGTATAGGTAAAGGTAGGTTTTTTTTTTTGCGGAGCCACCCTTCACATGCGCCCGGACTTTTGGGGAAAAGACAGGGAGTGTGGGATTTTTACCTTACTAAAACCACCCCGGTGATCACCATCAGCACCTGGAAGGGGCCCCGTCACCTCATAAAGGACCACCCCGGAACCGCCTCTGTGCAACGCCTGTTAGGGCACATCCCTGGAGAGGCTGAAAGAATCGTCTCCCCTGAGCCACGTTGTGCACGGCAGCCCGTGATCACTGTGCAGTGTGCTGCCGTCTTTCCTGAAGTCACTTGGTGGACGGACAGAGTCCCCAATCTGACCACCCGCGACGCCGGAGTCTCGCCTGCTTATGACGCAGGCGGAGTTTCGGCGTTTTAAGCATCGAGGCCGTAATCTCCCCGACGCCTTCTTCGAGTGGGATCGGCCCTCGCACGATCCCGCTCAGCGGTCTCCTGGGCCATCACAGTCTCACAGAAGAAGGCCATTTCCCTCCAATTTTCTGTCTCTGCCAGCATGGCCCTCACAGCTGCTGGCTGGCAGAGACAGAAAATTGGGCTCCGCCGCTCAGAGGCCCACGCTGAGTACTCCTCGAGCGTGTGCTGTGCAGAATCAAGGTCGCCTCCACAATAGTGGCAATTTGCCGTGGCATCTAGCCAAAGGTAAAGGTACCTACGACAATTTTAACGTATAACTTAAATCATAATTATATTCTTATTTTGGCAACGAAATTGTTATTATTGTAACGTAAATTAGAGCCTAACGTTATAATTGGTAAAACAGTTGCATGCGACTGTACCTACATCTTGACACCAAATAGACCAAGAGCAAGGTTAAATGTTTTCAAAGAAGTTTAAGCCACTCTAACCTAGTAAATTAAAACATAAAAACATGTATTTAATTGATAATTTATCTCTGTCTGACATTTTTAAGGACTTTAGACCAATAAAACTAGAAGTATAATACACATCATCATCATTTCAGCCGAAAGACGTCCACTTCTGGACATAGGCCGCCCCCAAGCGTCGCCACACTGATCGGTCCTGTGCGTTTTGCATCCACCGGACGCCCGCAGCCTTGACCTAGGTCGTCGCTCCACCTGGGGTGCAAGTTGAAAGCCTCCACGCGGCGCACCCTGGGCAACGTCGGCTCCAACTGCCCACCCACGTTGGGTGGACAGTTGGGGCGGGCGGCTAATTTCAACACACGAGGAAAGGTCACGGTTTCAAACACAGTTCATCATCCATGATGGTCTGTGAAGGGAACCGGGCTAAAGGCGGGACGACAGGTCCGAGAGCGGCGCTCGGCTCGGACAGCTGCTGGTGAAGAAATGTCAGCGGTGGCGCTTAGTCGCCAAGTGGCGGACGGGCTGGAGATCGTCCTAAAGGTTGCCACCAAATCGGGCAATCTGAAGGGCACTTTCACCCATGCCCTGAAGCAGGCAGTGAGCGACATTCAGGAGGCGGTTGAGGTCCTCATAAACCGCACAACCACCGATGAGACGGCAAAGTTGTGGGAAGAAAACGGCCGTCTCCGAGCCGAGTTAGAGGAACTCAAGCGGAGGTTCACCGCCCAGACAGCAGCTTCTACCGTCACGAGCCCACCGCTGGCGCCGTCGTCGGCTCCATCTCCGGCCCCATCATCGGCCCCAGCACTTGCGGATGCGGACATTGAAAAGATCGCACGCATCTGCATGATGCAGTGCGGACAGATGGTGGGTGCCCGTATAGAGGCTATGGAGTCGAGACTGCTTCCGGCTGAAACCTTCCGCCCACCGCTCGCTGCGGACAAACGGAGACAGGAGGGGCCCGCTAAACCAGGGCCGGACCAGAGTAGTGCCGGGAAAGGGCCCAGTAAGCCCGCGGAGGGTAGGCCCGCGCCCACTACCCAGGCGGTGACTGTGACCCCGGCGACCCCGCCTGGCAACCTCGCAGAGGCCTGGACGACGGTGGTCAAGAGGGGCCGCCGAAGAAAGAAGAGGAAGGCGCCGCCGGCATCCGCTGGAGCACCGGCACCAGAATCGAGAAAGGCCGCGGGACCGCCTAAGGTCAGAGCCCCACGCTCCGCGGCTGTAGTGATCACGCTGCAGCCCGGAGCCGTCGAAAGGGGCGTCTCGTACAAGGCGGTCTTGTCAGAGGCGAAGGCCAAAGTAGCGTTCCCTGACCTTGGAACACCGTCCGGCTTCCGGATGAGTATGCGATTACGGGGGCGCGGCTGCTCGAGGTGTCGGGTGCCTCTAGCGCTGAAAAAGCAGATATTTTGGCCGCCAAGCTGCGAGAGGTCCTCAACCCTGAGGACGTCCGGGTGTCCAGGCCGATGAAGACGGCTGAGCTCCGTGTCGACGGTCTGGACGACTCGACGACCCCAGCTGAGGTCGTGGCGGCCATCGCCCGAGCCGGCGGATGTCCGTCCGAGGACGTACGGACGGGTGAGATCCGTGCCGACGCTTCCGGGCTCGGCATGATTTGGGTGCGGTGCCCGGTGGCGGCGGCGAAAAAAGTCGCTGACGGTGGACGACTGCTGGTGGGATGGGTTGCAGCGAGGGTCAAGCTGCTGCAACCCAGGGCATTGCGGTGCTATCGTTGCCTGGACATTGGGCATGTCAGGGCACGATGCACCGCCGAAACAGACCGCAGCGAGCAGTGCTATCGCTGCGGTCAGCCCAGCCACAAGGCGGCCCAGTGCTCCGCGGCGCCAAACTGCAGCCTCTGTACAGTTGCAGGGAGGCCCGCGGGGCACAGAGCGGGCGGAAAGGCCTGTGGCGCAACCGCGCAGCAGCAGAAGAGGAGAAGGAGGGCCAAGGTTGCCGGGGGTTCTTTACCCCCCCGTCAGCCTGGCTGCTCTTCGGCCGACTCCCGGCCTGGGCATGGAGTGGAGGGAATGGATTGCGCATAATGGCGCCATACCATTTCCTCCAGGGCAATATTAACCACTCTGCCAGAGCTCAGGATCTCTTGCTCCAGAGCATGGCAGAGTGGTCGATTCACGTGGCTGTGGTCGCCGAGCCGTATTTCGTCCCACCCAGAGATAACTGGGTTGGAGACCTTGACGGTTTGGTGGCCATTATTGGCGGGGCTCTTGTCAGCCCGTCCCGAGGTCGCGGCTGGGTGGCCGCCCTCGCGGACGGCGTCGGCATAGTTGGTGCGTATTTTTCACCCAACAAGAGTCTCGCCGACTTTGAGAGTTTCCTTGTCGAGTTGGGCGCCGTCGTAGGCCGACTCCACCCTCGCCCTGTGCTGTTGCTTGGGGATCTCAACGCCAAGTCTTCGGCGTGGAGATCTCCAGTAACCGATGCTAGGGGTGAGGCGCTGGAGGAGTGGGCAGTAACCACCGGCCTGGTCATCTTAAACCGGGGCTCGGTTTACACGTGCGTGCGACAGCGGGGCGGGTCAGTAGTGGACGTCTCGTTCGCTAGCCCTGCCGTCGCGAGCCGTGTCCGCGACTGGCATGTCGCCGTGGAGGTGGAGACGTTATCGGATCACCGATATATCCGTTCCGACGTCTCCACCCAGACCGCCGGCGGCCGTGGTACACCGGCCCCGCGAACGGACGCTCCGCGCTGGGCGCGCAAGCGCATCGACAGGGAACTTCTCGAGGAGGCCACTATTGTCCAGGCCTGGATCCGGGAGTCGGCAACAACCGGACCCATCGACGTCGAACAGGAGGCGCTGTGGTTCCGCGGGGCGATGACGCAAATCAGCGACGCGTCCATGCCCCGGGTCCACGCACAGTCAGCGAGGCGCCAGGTGTACTGGTGGTCCGCCGAGATCGCACAGTTGCGTGTTGCGTGCGTAGCGGCCAGACGCCAGTACACCCGATACCGGAGGAGACGTCGTCGGGTCCCTGAAGAAGAAGCCACGCGGTATGAGGTGTACCGCGCGGCGACGGAGACTCTGCGGCTGGCCATCGGCGAGGCGAAGAAGCGAGCCAGGGAGGAGATGTTGGAGACTCTAGACGGGGATCCGTGGGGGCGCCCTTATCAAGCGGTTCGAGGGAAACTTCGAGCCGCCGCGCCTCCGCTTACGGAGAGTCTCCAACCCGAGCTGCTGGAGGAGGTAGTCGCAGCCCTCTTCCCGGCGAGAGCGGAGCACATCCCGCCGCCGATGGCTTTGCCCACAGCCGCAGAGTCTACAGAAGAGGACGCCATCAGCGTCCCAGAGGTGACACAGGCAGAGATGGGGGCGGCCGTGATGCGGCTCCGGGCCAAGAACGTGGCTCCGGGGCCCGACGGAATCCACGGCCACGTATTAGCCCTCGCTCTGAAGGAGCTAGAGCCCTGGCTGAGAGGACTCTTCACAGCGTGCCTTGAGCGGGGCCAGTTTCCCACTTTGTGGAAATCTGGTCGTCTGGTCCTGCTCAGGAAGGCGGGGCGCCCTGTGGACTCGCCGTCCGCGTACCGGCCCATAGTGCTGCTAGACGAGGTGGGTAAGCTGTTCGAGCGGATAATCGCTGCCCGCCTCGTGAGCCACTTGTACAGAGAGGGGCCGGACCTGGACGAAAGCCAGTTCGGCTTTCGGCATGGGCGCTCCACCATCCACGCAATATCGCAGGTGAGAGTCCTGGCGGAGGAAGCGGTGTCCCGGGGTGGGGTGATGTTGGCGGTGTCCTTGGACATTTCCAACGCCTTCAACACCCTGCCCTGGAGTTGTGTTCGGGAGGCACTACGGTATCATCGAGTGAATTAAGTAAGCGACAACGGAAGAGTTTAAAAATAAACTTTATTTGATCCCAGTTACAGCAAGACAGTAATTACTTAATTCTACAAAATGTTGATCTTATATACTAATCTTATTGCTAACCAATCATCTCTGCTAATGACGCATGTCCTAGATATTATATGCTGACATATAGCTGTTATTCTAATATAATATAATTATTGGCTGATGAAGCTAATATTGGGGGATTGGGGTTCCTTAACTCCTCCCTCCCTAAGAGAGAAATTATCCGAAGGCGTCGCAGATGACTTCGGAGAATTTCGGCAAAAACGAAAAACATTTAATTTGTATGAGATGACGACAATAATTATTATGATAATGATATACTCTAAAATGGTCCATACGCTAATTTCTATTGTCACTATTTGGGTTGTATCGTCACTTTCACTAAATTTGGCACTTTGTAACAATTCTTTCACGTCACTAAAGTCCACGTTTCTTAGGTCGACCTTCTCCGTCCTTGTCTGTATGTCTTGTTGAAGCTCTGGCATCTCGACCAATGGGAGCTTGAAACTGGAAATTGTAGTGTTTGTGGCGGCACCAACAATTACTCCTCCTATTTGCGCCTCGCATTGTTGACTCAGTGTCACGATATAGGTCCCAAAGATGTTGTATTTGCGGATTTCCTCATTGCAGTTTTCGGTAATGATCAGGTTGTCCTCTGTGTAGACCAACCATTGGCTATCCGTTATCTTCTGCACCTTAGGCTTTTCTATCTTGATACGATTCTTTACGCAGCTATTGTAGTTATTCTTCATCAACATAATTTGTTCTATACAGGTCTCGACTGGATTCTGAGCTAAATTACTTTCATCACAAAGAAATCTGTCATTTTCAATTTCAGTACATGAGTTTACCACGGGCATGTATTTCAATCGATTCACCATTAGGTAAGGGTATTTGGGAATAATGGTAAAAGTGTCTGGAGAATGGAAAATAGGAATAGGAATAACCTTATAATAATTATATGTTTCGTTGTCTATTAGAGGGACTTCTAACACAAATACTAATCTATTGTTATTTAAATATGATTTGACTATGATATTACGTTCTAGTTTTATTAAATTACTTTTACTAACTGGATATATTGTCCTAGCATGTTTACTAATTGTTTCTAAACTGCTGTACAGTTCTGTGCTATTTATAATAGACTGGTGCAAAACATTTAGTTTGCTAAAGGCGATTGCGGACTCTATTTCTTGTATGTTCTCATAACAAGTTCGAAAGTTGCTTAAAATTTGGTACATAGTATCTATTATTCGTAGTAACTTGTTAAATTTGAATTCATTTTCAGCTAGTTTTTCTATGCCATTAGTGTGTGAGCCTAATCTTTTAATATTTGAATTTATGATTTCTGAGTCATTAACTAATTTATCGAAAGCTTTTTGCATTGATGACACTTTACGTTCGACTGCATGTTCTCTATTCTGGAGTAAAACGATTTCCTTATCATATTTAATTGCATCGTCTTCATCTAAATTACCAGATATAGCTTTTACAAATGAGCCCAGAGGGTTGAACAAAGCTCGTTTGTTTCTATGATTAAGGGGTAAAATTTGATATAATTTATCTTTAGTAAGTCTTATTAAATACTCGATTTGGTTTTCTATACCTAAAGTTTCATTACTTAATTTGCTTTCTATAATTTTCGATTTCATATTGCTAAAATCGCGAATATTATTATCTATTTGTAAGCTTAAGGATTCTAAATCTAAAATCTTAAATATAGTCCAATAATTATTCTTCTTCACCGCTACTCCCATCTTCAACGACGCTATCCCCGGATTCCGAGTGAAGTTCTGGAGTTCCAGCGTGAATCCTGACATCACTAGTACCAGAAGTACTAGGCATGACCTGTGGAGGACGTTTTACATTTTTTATCGCCACTCTAGTTGGTCTTTTATTTAATTCTACAGGCACTATATTACGTTCGGTTTCACCAGTGATTTCGGCTTTTTCATAGCGAGGTCTTTCCTTAGCTTTCCTAGTCCTAGTATTCTTCATGTAAATAGTATCTCCTGTCTTAAGGACTGGTGTTTCTTCACCTCCTTTCTTATCTCTTACCTTAAGTTTATCTGTGTTTAATTTATCTGTTACAAATTCGTATAGTACTTTGAGACGTTTCCTATGATCTAATAATAATTTCTGAGTTAAATTTTTCTCCCTATCGACATTAAATACATTTCCGGCATCGGTATGCCCAAAGACTAGTTCAAAAGGCGTAAAATCTGTCGCTGAGTGTATGGTGTTATTATATGCCATAATAGCATACGTCATAACGGAAGCTGCATCTAAATCGTTTTTTTCATATTTTGCTAATCGGTAAATTTCGATGATAGTAGAATGGAATCTCTCGACTATTGCCATAGAACTGGGATTGTTTGGAGTCCCTATGTGCAATTCTATTTTGTATAGACTTAACATTTCCTTAATTAACATGTTATTAAATTCTGTCCCTGAATCACAACTTATTCTACTGGGCAATCCATAAATACTAAAATATTTAATTAATGCTCTAACTATCTCTGGTGTACTCCTATTAGGTACCTCTATTGCCTGTGCTAATTTACTAAAAGCATCTACAATAGTTAAATAATATTTTCCTTCAATGTATAATAGATCCATAAAAGCTTCTTGGAATGGACTATTCTGAGTTTGAGTTAACTGAATTTGAGGTTTAATGGGCTTTCTATCGTACTTCATTTTTCTACACATTTCGCAGCTGTTAATAACTGTTGTAACTATTTCTTTCATGTTTGGCCACCAATAATATCTCTTAAGTTTAGCTAAAGTTTCCCTAATGCCTCTATGACAGGTTTTCCCGTCGTGGTATTTCATAATAACTTCTTTCTGATCCTCTTCTGACTCTGTCAATTTGATCACTCTTTCTGTACATTCTGTTAACTTAACTGAACCCTTTTTAAACAAGTTAATAACCATGTTTGAAAAAGATTTTCTAAACGATGGATGTTCAAAATAAATATGATATTTATGTTTAGGATCTATATATTCTTTTAGAAAGTCTTTAACTAATTTGTCATTATTTGTTGGTAAGTGAACTTCAAAAATTTTCTGTTTATTATTAGAAATATCCTTTACTGTCAATTTATCTTTAAACCATGAGTGAACTAAAATTTGTCTAGCTTTAGTATCTACAGCTTCATTTAAAATAGGAATACCTTCATGTTCCCTATTTGAAACTGAATTAGCTGTGACGCCATCATCAGAATCCGAAAGTTCTATCGTTTCTATGGGCGTTTCGTCAAATTGCAGCTCTTCATCTATAATTTTTTGTATTCGCTCTTTCCTATCACCTACGTTAACAAATATCGAATCTAAATCGTCGTTAATTGCATTAATTTTAATCCTAGATAAGGCATCTGCATTTGTATTTTGAGGCCCTTTCTTGTACTTAACCTCGTAGTCATATTCCTCTAAGCGTAAACGCCAACGCGTGAGCTTACTGTTGGGTTCTTTTAATGAATACAGCCATGCTAATGGTCTATGGTCTGTAAAGATAATAAATTTATTGCCATATAGATAAGGCCTAAAATGCTTAACTGCCCATATTATGGCTAAAAGCTCCTTCTCAATAGTACTGTATTTTACTTCTGTGTCACTCAGAGTCCTGCTAGCATATGCTACTGGCTTGTCTGAGCCTATTGATCCTTGTGACAATACAGCCCCAATTGCAAAATTCGATGCGTCGGTAGTTAAAATAAAACTTTTACTAAAATCGGGATACTGTAATAAAGGTGCGTTTGTTAAAAGTTTTTTACATGTTTCAAAACATTCCCTATACTCATCATTAATAATTATTTTACGACCTTTCTTTAAACAAGCTGTTAAAGGTCTAGTTATTTTTGCAAAATCTTTGATGAATTTCCTATAATAACCAATGAGTCCTAAAAAGCTTTTTATTTGTGTAACTGTTTCTGGAATAGGATATCTTAAGATTGCATCAATTTTATCATTATTTGGCTTCAATCCTTCACTTGTAATAGTGTGCCCTAAGTAAAGAACTTCCTTTCTAAGAAAATGTGATTTGTCGAGTTGTATTTTTAAATTTGTCGCCCGAAAACGATCAAAAACTGCTCTAAGTTTTTCTACATGCTGAGTCAGCGATTTAGAAAAAATTATGACGTCATCAAGGTATACCAGGCAATGTAAGCCCTGGAGACCTCTTAGAACGTTATCCATAGCCCTCTGAAATGTTGCAGGTGCTGTTTTTAACCCAAACGGCATCCTGTTAAATTCATAATGTCCTGAAGGTGTACTGAAAGCTGTTTTCGCCCTATCTTCTTTCTGGACCTCGATTTGATGGTATCCACTAGCTAAATCTAAGGTAGTAAAATAGGTACTATTGCCTAGCATATCAAATAAATCATTTATGTTGGGCAAAGGGTATTTGTCATCGGTAGTAATTTCATTGAGACGTCTATAATCAACTACCATCCTCCATTTTTGCTGTCCTGATGAATCTAATTTTTTTGGCACTAAATGTACGGGAGCACTCCAGGGGGAGTGTGATTCCTGGATGATATTGTCCCTTAACATTTTATCTACCTGATTCCTAATTTCTTTCGATTGAATGGGAGGTAACCTATGTGCTTTAATATTTATAGGATCTTCATTCCTTGTTCTAATTCTATGTTTTACTTGATTTGTAAACGTTAATGGAATATTCTCACAATAAAATATGTCCTTATACTCATTACATAGCCCTTCGATGGTTTTACGTTCCTCAGAATTCATGTGGTCTAACTGTAATTTTTTTAAATTATCTGTTAGCATCCTATCTATTTCTATGTTATTTTCTGTAAAATTAATGTGAACAAGATGGGTTCTGCCTGTAAGGTTCGACCGTAAAAGGTCCTGTTACCACTAAGGTTCTGGTTTCATCCGTATAATTCTGAATAACGGTTGATGCGTAACCTTTAATACACTTAACTAATGCGGTGGGCATTCGAATCCCTTCCGAAAATTGTTTAAATTGTAGTATAGCTTCCCCGTCTAGTAAGTTGACTGGCAATCTAACTCTTAATTCACTACGAGATGGCAATTGATATACCTCTCTCATAGGTGGTGCGTATATTATTGGAATATTCGCATTTTTTAAATGCAAAACTTGACTTTCCATGTTTATTTTTGCCTGTAACTGTTTAAGTAGGTTACTACCTATTAACCCATCATACCTATCATCAACACTGTAAACATAAAATTTATGAAATTCCTTACTGCAAAACGTAGCTGGTAAGGGAATAAATGCCGTTTCGCTATGAACACTCGATGCGTGAGTACTAACAACTTCGAAGGGTTCATATTGCAACCGATCCCTAAAGTACTTGTTTGCAATGTGTGGGCTTATGAAAGACCTAACACTGCCTGTATCTATCATAAACACTGCATTTAATTCTGGTACAACTATGTGTGGTAAGTTAAGACGTTTATTGCAATTAATTTTTATTCGCTCTCTAGGGTAGAGGCGGTTATACAAAAATTTCCCTGTCTGAGATCTTCAGGAATTTCCTGGAACTCATTATTTGAGTTGTCAAAACTTGGTTCGTTATAGCTATGATTATTAGTGTAATTAACACGGCGTGAACTTGCAGTGCGCATAGTAACGTCAGTGTTCGACTTTGAACCCGGCGGAGATGCTTGCGCTGCAAAAGGTGACGTTCGCGGTGCATATGCCGTGGACTGTTGGCTTTGTTGCGCCATCGGAAACTGTGACCTACTTGTCCTATTGTTATGATCATTATTATTTGTCCGATTGAAATTATTTTGATTATAATGTTGCCTATAATTCCTAAACTGTTGCGAATTGTTCATCGTAATTGAACTACTCGTGGCGTTATTCGGTGCAACTGCACTGGATAGGCTCTGCGAATTATACTTCGCACTATTGAAATCGGAAAAAATATTTTTATTAGATCTATTATAATTGCGGTGATCGTTTGTTTTAGAATTATAGACTGATTGAAAGTTCTGTTCTTCTAAAACAATTTTCAACGCGTCTTCCAATGTCGAAACGTCGCGTAAACGAACTAACCTAACTAGGAATGGCGGTAAATTGAATAGAAAAACATTCATCGCCCTATTACTGTAGATTATCTGCTTAGCCTTCCGTAAAGAGTCATCAGCAATAGTCTCTGATATTTTGGAAAATAAAATGCTTCTCATATGCTGTATCCTATGACACAAATCTAAGTAACTTTCACCTTTGTTAATTTTACAGGATTCTAACTCCATTGCTAGACAATCTTCAGTACGTGGGTCGCCAAAGTGTTGATTTAACAGCATTTTTAGCTCATCCCACGTATTTATAGAGTCCCTTTCGCCTACCAAACTAGCTGCTTCGCCTGTTAATCTACTTGTTACTACATGAAATAAATAATTGTTTTGTACAACGCTCCCTTGGAATGTTGTTAAAATGTATTCACATTTTTTAATAAATAAGGGTAACGCTCTAACATCGCCATTAAATACTGGAATTATGTTTACCATCTCTTGCGGAACACGGTTTATACCTTCCATTATGAAGTGAAATAACGAAGCTTCACAAAAGTAAGCACAAAAATTAATAAATTATCCCTAACTATTTACTACAACTAACAATCTATAAAATATTATTACGGCGTTGTCCAATCCCTAATAATACACACAACATAGATTAATACAAGGTTGGGATGCAAATGGAAGAGCTGAGAGGAAGGTGAAAAGATTTACTCACAATTCCGCAGCTATCTTCATGATCCCTGAATTACTGCTTGGCTCCTGGTCCTCTCCTGGCTTGATGTGGCTTCTTAATGTATTTGTTTGTTCGGTGATCTCTGCTGAACCGTTGAAACGGACGTCGGCTGCTTCCCGTAGATGTGGATACGTGACAGACTGACTACAGAGATCCTACCGGCTACGCCAATTAAGTAAGCGACAACGGAAGAGTTTAAAAATAAACTTTATTTGATCCCAGTTACAGCAAGACAGTAATTACTTAATTCTACAAAATGTTGATCTTATATACTAATCTTATTGCTAACCAATCATCTCTGCTAATGACGCATGTCCTAGATATTATATGCTGACATATAGCTGTTATTCTAATATAATATAATTATTGGCTGATGAAGCTAATATTGGGGGATTGGGGTTCCTTAACTAGTGCCTCCCTACCTCCGCCGCATCGTCGGGGCTTATTTGGCGGAAAGGTATGTCACCTACGTGGGACGTGATGGCGTCGCAAACCAGCACTGCATGTCGTACGGTGTTCCACAGGGCTCGGTCGTGGGCCCGCCTCTGTGGAACATCGGGTACGACTGGGTGCTGAGGGGCGAACTCCAACCGGGCGTGGACCTGACGTGTTACGCGGACGATACGCTGGTCACGGCCCGGGGGAGTTCGTACAGAGAGGCAGCGTTGCTGGCAACAGCTGCGGTCTCACAGGTGGTGAGCCGCATACGGCGCCTTGGCCTGGAGGTGGCCCTCAACAAGTCGGAGGCCATGGTCTTTCATGGCCCCCGGTGGGCGCCGCCGCCCGATGCCCACATCGTGGTCGGGGGGACTCGAATCGCTGTCGAGTCTACCATGAAGTACCTAGGATTGGTGCTCGACAGCCGGTGGGATTTCGGCCCCCACATTCGGCGGCTGGCGCCCAAGTTGTTAGGCGCGGCTGGGGCGCTGTCAACGCTGCTTCCCAATCTGGGGGGCCCGAGCGCCGCCTGTAGGCGGCTCTACGTAGGGATCGTGCGATCGATGGCCCTGTATGGGGCCCCGATCTGGGCGACTGACCTGACGGCCGGCAGCATCGCTATTCTGCGAAAGCCGCAGAGAGCGATGGCCGTCAGAGTCATCAGGGGGTATCGCACGATCTCCTACGAGGCGGCTTGTGTACTGGCCGGATCCCCACCCTGGGACCCGGAGGCGAAAGTACTCGCGTCACTGTATCGGTGGCGCGAGGAAGCGCGGGCGCGGGGCGAGGGGCTGATGCAGCGACATATGGAGTTGCGTCAGTCTCAGCTTCGCGAGGTCCTGGTGGCGGAATGGCGGAACAGGCTTTCACGCCCTACCGCCGGCCTCATTACCATCGAGGCCGTCCGGCCAGTGCTCGAGCGCTGGCTCGGGAGGAAACACGGCTCCATGTCGTTACGGGTGACGCAGGTGCTCTCGGGGCATGGTTGCTTCGGGAAGTACCTGTGTCGCATAAACAGGGAGCCGGATGCCCGGTGTCACCACTGCGTCGACTGCCGGGAGGACACGGCGCGGCATACGCTGGCAGAGTGTGCCGCTTGGGAGGAGCCACGCCGTGCCCTCATCTCTGAAGTAGGCAGTGACTTGTCGCTGCCGGCTGTAGTCGAGTCTATGGTCGGCAGCGAGGAGTCCTGGGACGCGGTGGTATCCTTCTGCGAGACGACTGTTTCGGCTGCGGAGAGGGTGAGGGAGATTTCATCCACTAACCCGATCCGCAGCAGACGCGCCGGGCGTCGGCGGAGGGCGGATAACGCTCTCTTCCAGCCCCCCTAAATGGGTCCAGGGGCGACGGACTCGGGGAAGTCCGTGGCCCCCCAGATATCAGGACCCAAGGTGGTGGCGCGTAGTGTTCCACGCGCGCCCCTCTTAGACGTCGCGGGGGGAGTCCAACACCTCACTCTCCCCCCAACCCGAGCTCGTGGCCCGCATGGGCGGGCCGGCACTAGCCGGGGGTTGCGGAAGTATCGTTGTTCCCGCGATCCCCGGTGTAGGTGTGAGATGGAACACCGGGGTGGTTTTTAGTCAGTAGGAATCTGACAGACCCCTCCGCCCCCCCCCAGGGCGGTGGACATCCATTGAGGATATTCCACCCCGAAAAAAAAAAAAAAAAAAAAAAAAATGCTCGTCGCTCCACCTAGAGGGAGGCCATCCAACGCTGCGTCTTGCGGTACGCGGTCGCCATTCTAGAACTTTTCGGCCCCTACGGCCATCTGTTCTGCGAGCAATGTGCCCTGCCTACTGCTACTTAAGTTTGGAAATACTTCGGGCTATATCGGTAACCTTGGTTCTCTTGCTACCTTGGTCTTCATTTCTGATTCGATCACGCAAGGAAACTCCGAGCATAGCCCTCTCCATTGCCCTTTGGGTGACTTTAAGCTTTCTGATGAGGCCCATTGTGAGCAACCACGTCTCTGTCCCGTAAGTAATCACTGGCAACACACACTGCTGTTCGTCTTGAGACACTGTGGTAAGTTGGACGAGAAGATACCGCGCAACTTCCCGAACGCTGCCCAGCCGAGTCGGATTCGACGGTTGACCTCTTTCTCGAAGTTTGACCTACCTAACTGGACCGTTTGTCCCAGGTAGACATACTCGTCCACAACTTCGAGTGTAGAGTCTCCGACTTTGATGTATAATACACATATTAATAGAAAAAAAATTCTTGGCAATTTTTCGTAAGCTCTTCGATCTAGCTATTGGACTATAACTTAAAAATTTGAACTCGAGCAAACGCCTCGCATTCTGCAGATTCCTACAGCCATATATATTATCCAGACCCAGCAACACAATTGTGCAAGTGAATTCGGCAAGGCAAAGGGTTTGACTGCTATCAATCGACCAATCACATAGACGGAAATCCACATTGCGTCTTTCATCTCTCATGCTATTGGTCGATTGATGGCGGATAAACCTTTTGCTTTGCCGAATTCACTTGCGCAATAAGGCTGCAGGTTATCGTTCTACCTAGTCACTATCACTAGGCCCTAGTGCCACCCAGCCACTCTAGACAAGGGCGCCGGGCGTCGCCAGCCGATGCCCCATTGCAGGTCCCCCCTATTGATATAATATGGAGGGTGGGAAAAGTATGAATTTTAAATACAGTCTATGACAGACAGAATATTACATATATACAAACATATATACATACATACAAGATACGCGACAAAAACATAACCCTTAACTTGCAGTCGGGTAAAAACATATTGTAAACTAAGATAACTACTATATATTTATTGGAATAAAAATAATTTGGACCAAAAAAGGATAAAAGAATATAAAGAATTTGCAGGCAATCAAATGGTCCATTGACAAATTACATGATTTTTAACCGACTTCAATACAACTGTCAATTCGACAGTACCTTATATTTTTTATTTTATTTTTTTGTGCCACCTTAAAACTTTTAATAAGTGAACCAATTGTGATGATTCTTTTTTTTTTAAAGCTCGTGCTTCTCATGACAAGATATTTGTATAACAACAAACAACTCAGAACTCTTCAATAAACAACGGCAAATCTCTCGCGATTGCTGTAATCGTATGTCTGCTGTTTATTGTTTATACCATTTCATAAAATAACATTACGCCGGTAGCCGGTAGCGCTTTAAAGTGGTACGCAGATAACAGATGTTTGCAGTTTACCGGTTATATTAAGTTATTCGTGTAAACTATTCTGGCATAACTTAAATTTGAGCATTATAAGATGTGCGTAACTCCAGCTTCCTCATAAGTGTTAGAATTATTCTATCTATGCCAATATTTAAGGCATAATAGCAGCAATCAAAGTACCGAGTCTTAATTTAGCTGCCATAAAAACTTCGATAATATGAGTCGTTTAGTATGTGTCAGCTGGAGTGACGTCACCCCAGCTTCCTCATTCAATACAGGCAAACCAGTGAGGTTAGGCTTTCGGACTATAATCAGAAAAATAAGGCATAATAGCTGCACATGGAAGGAAAGAACTGAACGATAATACGTAAAAAGTGTTGAAACTACGATCAAAAAACGTGTGTGTAAGTTGGAGTGACGCCACCCCAGCTGCCATGTAATATCTTCCGAACAAAAGAAGTTATGATTATGTATTATAGCTCAAAAATTAAGGAATAATAGCTGCCATTGGCAGAAAAATTTTCAAACTTCTGGTCAAAATACTCTTTAAGTTATTAAACCGACAAGTATGTGTAAGCTGGAGTGACGGCACCCCAGCTGCTCATGTCATATCTTCCTAACGAAAGAAGATATGATTATGCATTATAGCTAACAAAACGTCAACGCCGCTCCGTACCTCCTCCGAAGTAATAATTTGATCTTTTTGGCGCGGAAACTATTTTTTGTTTACTACGTGGAAACTACAAGGACTAGAGATTTGAAAATTTTGCTGCCTGTGGCTGCTATTATTTCTTATGTTTTCAGCTATAATGTATAATCATATCTCGTAACTCAAGGGCTGTATGTCTAATTCCATAGAGCTCGAGCTTCAAAAATAGTGTCTCATGGTTAACGCAATCCAAAGCATTCGAGAAGTCGCAAAAGATTCCAATGGCGTCTTGTGCTTCCGCCCAGGTGTTAAAGATGTTCTTTATTAGGGTGACACCAGCGTCAATTGTGCAACGCCCTTTGGTAAAACCGTACTGTTGATCATAAAAGATGGAATGTTTGTTAAAATGACGCAACAAATGGTTGAGCATTAACTTTTCGATGACCTTACTGAGAACCGGCAGAGTTGACACTGGCCTATAATTATTGGCTTCTTTGCTATTCCCGGATTTTAACAAAGGAATAACTTTACTGTGTTTAATGAGGTCCGGAAAACATATACATGTATACAAGTATCGAATATTGATTTAAATAGGGTAATAAATTCTTCGTAAGCTGTGTTTGCACCCAAATGATGGTACACATCTTGAAATTTTATTTGTGAAATGTATCTTAAAAATATGTTGATGTAATAATTTATATTACGTCGCCTTTTGAAACAGTATTTCCCTCTATGAGAGGAGGCCTGTGTCCCAGCAGTGGGAACATTAAAAGGCTGATGATGTGATGTGATGTAATGATGATTTTTCTCTAAAACTTAAATTACACGATATCTTTATTACTTGACATATATTGTCTGATATTCCTAGATCTCATATATCTGCTTTGGATTTATAATGATTTGTGATTATGTTATCTATGAACGTTGCAGAATGAGATGTTAATCGGGTTGGTCAGTTTAGGATCAGGTGCAAATTAAATTTATAGAATATATAAAATTCTGATATAGCCTTTCTTATGAATTTGGCTATCATATACAAAAAGAATTTTCAAATCCGACTGGTACTTCCAGAGATTAGCGCATTCAAACAAACAAACAACCAAACTCTTCCGCTTTATTTTCATCAACAAGTTTTTTTTTCACACTCAGCATGGCCATACCATTGAGGCGGTTTTCCGAAAAGCGAAATAAGGATGCAAGGGCAAGCGAAGCGAGCTCGTATAATTTTAGCACCCCAGAAAAGTTAGATTTGGTTTAGAAACAAAACGCTACAGTAGGTTAGAAAAGCATGCTTGTCCCAAGAAAGTACGGCGGGTTGGTGGACCTCAAAGACTGACCCTCATGCATGGGCGCCAGTAGGACTATTTTCTAGAGGGTGTATAATAGTTTAAAATCAAAATCAAAACTTCTTTATTTCAATTAGGCCATTAAGTGGAACTTTTGAACGTCAAAAAATTTAATTTAAAAGTAATAATAATTGATTTTACCGTCCATTTGGCAAAGTAGCTTGTTATGGAGAAGAACGGACAAGAAATTCCACACTTACTCTTTAAAAAAAAAGGGTTTTATAACATTTACAAACATACATTAATTCATATATGTGAGGACGATGTACTAACAGGTAAAATCATTCATTTGATAAATAGGAACATGGTTTTCACATACATACAAATATTGCAAACATAGGTAAATTAACTAATTCAACAACAACGGAACAGTTTGCGAGTCAATTTCTTGAACAAAAAGGAAAGAAAAATAAAATGAATATAGCCCGTATGATTTTGTCTACACTAAAGATTGTCCTATGGAGCAGGACCAGCATGTTTCGAAACATTCTTATCAGCAATATAATCATCTAATTTGTAATATGCTTGTTTACAAAGAGTGCTTTTAACAAAAAAAAAACTTTAATATATCACAAGGTATTTTGTTATAGAATTTAACACAGTACCCCATGAAAGAGGTGTGTACTTTAGCTAATCTAAAAGATGGTTGATCCAACTTATCTTTATTTCCAGTGTTACAATTGTTTCTATTACTAACTTTACTAAAGATATGTATATTTTTCCTAACATACATAATATTTTCTTTTAAAATAGTTCCCTAAGATATTCTCGGTGACTTTACTCATATATGAGGTTTGAGGTGTCTTTTATTTCCCATAAGAAATTAATTCACTTACATGAGAAATGATTAACTAATTATAATATACATTATTGATTTACGTACAGTATTGGTAAAAATAAATTACGATATTCAAAAATATTCTAAAAGTGAAGGGTAATCGAAAAAAAATAACACAGCTAGAACGTAAATATACACAGGGCGCGCGCAACTAGAAGTGGCATGTAATGTACTAAGGTGCGCTCGCTTTTTTAAGTATATGTAATTTTAATTGTTTCTTAAATATTGACATGGATTTAGCATTTTTAATGTTGTTTGTTAGTTTATTATACAATGCAGCACCTTCATACTTCACATATTTTTGCCATTTTGCAGGGCGAAGGGCGAACATTCTGCGCCTTAAAACAGAATCGTCTCACTAGGGAGGTCTCCCGAAATAAAACCGAGCACATCCGAAGGCTCTAAGGCGGCAGCCCCGCTATCGGATTAAGGCACAGTGGGCTAATCACCCGCTTGCCCGACAATATATAATTTATTCCTGAAACCGAAACAGAGGGGGCTTGATAATGGCACTCAAATATTAGTTTGCTGGTGGTTTGTTTGTTTTCTAGGGCTTTGATCGCACCTAGACTATCGGATAGGAATCTAATGCCATAGTTATGGAGACTCCCTTAACCCTAACGGTGTACAGCAGTTGCGACTTGTGTTAGGGATACACATTCACATTAAAAGATTGACATGTGTGTTTCTAGCGATAAGTAAAATTTAATGTTGAGTTCAAGGGAGTCTACGTCAGAACCTGATCCGTTATCTGTTTTTGAGGCATCTGTGAAGATGGTACTTCATTGGCTCCTGACTGATCCCTGTCTTCCTCTACACTTTGTATGATATAGTTTTTGTTGAACGTGGGTTGATTTGGTGTTGATAAGAGGTTGGTACGCAGTTGCCCGGTCCAGAATGCCAGCGTGTGGACTGGTGAGATTCTTGCCCCATATGCCCAGAGGCATCAGCCTGATGGCAGCTGGCGCTACCTTCGGTCGAGAGGAGTTATTTGTTGGGCTGCAGCCAATGATAGCTGAACAGGCCAATTTTTGGAACTTTTGGAGTCTGGCAATGGTGGTAGACAGTTCCGTCCTTGTGAACATAACCAGATTGCCATAAGCTAACATTGGTCGGCAGGCTTATTACGTATCTTTTGCAAGAGCAAAACGATAGCGATCAAACGCTTTATGTCATAAAAGTCGGAATTACCTGCAGTGTAGGTATGGTAGGTCCTATACAATCGTTTGCTAATCGCTCGATGTTTGTCAAATGCATTTATTAAAAAAAAACCGCCAACAACTCTAAAACTTCTGTATTGAAGAGCAATTATTGCGCAAAAATCGCTATCGTTTTGCTCTCGCAAAAGATACGTAATAAGCCTGCCGATCCCCGCTGTGAATAGCCACAGTGTAATCTGCGGAGAGAGCACTCTAGGGGTGTATCTTCTATCGTGACTCGAATAGAATAGGTTTTTATTTGCCTATTAGTACAGATGTGAACCAACATGGTCGAATTAAACAGAACAGTTTGAAGAGCTAACGAAACAATTTTAGCACCTCGCCTTGTATGTGCTCGGTTCTCTAATTTAGGTTCATGAGGTGTTTATTTTTATTTTTGTATGTTTGCTTTTGTTGAAAGCCAGGGGGATGAAAGTATACCCCCTTGCCCCCTCCTGGTCTGCTAATATGCAAATACGCTACTGCAGAAAAAATCCCAAATAATAATCTAGCTCTACTATATCAAGTTTCCTTCACAAAGTGCTCTACCTCTAATACCTATAGCTCTATTTAATAAGTACAATCATCAACAAAATCCTTAGTTAATTAAATCATGATATAAATTATGATGAATTAATTTTTCTCGAACTGTTTTTAGAATCAGCCTAGACTATACATATTTTAATTATGTGTCATTAAAATTTTGACGGAAAGAAATGAATAGTAATGATGATTGTACACGTACGCACACATAACATTGTTTAAGCGGTATGTTACATTGTATTACACTTGGAAACCAATTATGTATCATTTACATTTACCCGGCTTAACGTATTAACAGATAAGGAATACATGATCGTTTGTTACTTGATAAAATTGATTTAGCCGTGGATTTCAAAGTATATGTTCCAAAGATATGATAGGCATAATTTAAATTCCAGTAGCGCTATTTTCTTGTTACAAGGTGGTAAGGTTTATTTTTGCTTGTGTTTGAGTTGGTTCGATGTCCTGCCTGTTAATATCTCTGCCCTTGAATTCAGTTTGACGGCAGAGGCGGTGTGATGCAGACTCCGCGCAGTGATAAGATATAATCAATTAATTTAAAGGTGCGTGGAAAGATTAATTTTTTAATTGAAAGTGGTTTACATTAAAAAAATAAAGTTGTTTTTAATGGATCTGTGTTAAACTTTATTCGGTTCAAGAAGAGTTCCATTTATAAAATCAATTTTAAGGGGTGAATACGTAACAAGGTAGGTGTTTGTTTGTAGTAAGTAAACATTTACGAATTGGCGCAGGTTACTGAAAAAAATGCTCAAGATAAATATTTTGTTTACTAACGTTGCGAATGTCATTTAAATTGCTACCTATGCCAATAAAATACCAGTTAAGTACCTACACACAAAAAATTGTCTGCCTGTCGGATCTAGTAATAATTTTCCATTGCTGACGCTATTATACCTACATATCTACTTCATTTTTCTATGTTTATTGGTTTTCTTGTCTACTGCATTGACTTGAGATTATTTATTAGTCTGAGAACGCACTGCAGTGGTAGTAGACGTGTTGTTGAGAGATCACTAATTGCAGTCCTTAGAGAGAGGACTCAGGAACAAGCTTTAATATAAGTGGAATTTATTGGTTGATGATGAGGTTCTTAGTGATTGCCTGAAGTCTCCGAGAAAGTTCAGCTGCTGCAAGCATATTTAGGTAAGAAAAATATATATAATATATATACAATTGACTATTATAAAAAAAAAACAACTTGGTAGAGTAGAGCTAGATTATTATTTGGGATTTATTTCTGCAGTAGCGTATTTATATACACAGACCAGGAGGGGGCAAAGGGGTGCACCCCCCTGGCTCTTAACAAAATTTATTTATATATACAAAAACAAAGGGGAAAGGGAAAAGGGCTCATTGTGCATCAAAAAATTCGTCCACATTAGCAACAAAGCAAGAAAACAAAAATAATTGACCTGCAGATAAAAGACGTGATGTGGATTTGACATCGGTCAATGGGAAACGTGCCCAGAACGCACGTTGGATGGCAATGCTGATTCTCTGGCCGAAGAAAAGGCTACTAGCTTTGTGCTACTTTCTCGAAAAAATTGATGCGCACTCGGACCCCATGGACCCCAGTAATAATTTGATTTGACTTGGGTGTCAAGCAATAAATGTATCTACGAAATAGGATCAGCGCACACAAAGCAAATGCTTGATTAATTTCCTATTGACAAAATGTGATAATGAACTCAACTAAAATAGAGTTGCGCGTTCATTAAGAGGTTCTCTCTCCTTCTTAAATTGTTTTGTGTTAGCACAGTTCAGTTTTATTTGTATTAATTAAAAGCTTGCTCTTGTATTTACATAATATAACATCACTTTTTTTATATTTGTATGGCCTACAGATAGTTGTGCCGGATCTGGGTGTCTAGTGTATGTGAGTTTGAATGTTTGTAAACGCTCCCACTGGTAATGCACTGATACTTCTTTAGTTATAGGTAGGTACAACAACCACATTTTAAGGCCGTACCCTGACCAAAAAATCAGCGTGAGATATGAGCATTCCTATTGGCCTAGCGGCACTGGTGGCGCATGAATTACAGTAGAGAATACGCCCAGATTTTAGAATAAAATCTTTATAAAATCGAATACTGGTCTTTTGAAAAAAAAATACTACCAAAATGTTCGTTATCAAATTGTCTATCCATTAGTGTTAGTACAAAAAAATATTAATGAACACTTTACGAGGAGATGCATGCTATCAATCATTATTTCTCATTTTTATGGTTTTGTTAGAAGAAGATTAGTGAAACATATACTACATTTAAAAAAAAAAGAAATCTACAATTTTGGAATAAATAATATGTAGAAATTTAATGTATTTTTATTAGTTGATATTTCATTTTAAATAACGAGTAGATAGCTCCTAAAAACTGCACGAAAAACGGCTAACGCGGCGTTTTGCTCGGGGTACCGCCTTAAGTTGTACAGTTGCGTGTAAGTTCCATGTAAGAGGGTTTATAAACAATCGGCAGATAATTATCGTTGGTAGGATGGTCGAAATAAATACGTCAACGTACATCACCTAGGCATACGTCTTGTTTTTGAAACATCCTGTGTAATTTCCGTAAATGACTTAAAAAGGTTGAGACGTAGACTATAGCTTGTACTTAATTTCAAAATTATTCAAACTTAGCATCATCCTGGATTGATATATGTGGTGAAATATGAGTAAATCGATAGACTTACCTACTCGGCAATTCAGATTTAAAAAAAAAACTAAGGAATATTCATTTTAATACCAGAAAAAGCTAAAACGTCAAACTCTGCCTATAAATGATGAAATTGCGCAGCATAAGAGTTTGTTTTGGTTGACTTTCACATTAAAACGCCAATAACCTACACAAAACTTGTATAAAACTTGAATAAATTAAAACTTATTATAAGACAGTAAAATACATGATCATACTGCAGTTGTGGACTGTATAAGTTCTTGATGTAAATGAGACACTATTTTCTAAGTTTCTGCTGATTTATTCTTGTTTTTTCTTCTTTCTTTCTGAGACATTATTAGTACATTACTGCAGAATCCAGTAAGTAAGACTTCCTGGCCAAGTATGAGTTAACCGGACCGAACCGCAGGTGAGGTCCGGTTATATACGAGGCCAGGATGTCTTTCTTACTGGTTGAGGCTTGTATAATGCTTTTCTCAAAAATGAATGAAAGTTTAACAAAAAATTCGTTTAATTAATATTTTAGGTTACATTCATATTAGGGCAATTACTGATAGATATTGTGATCGATTTACCGGGGGCATTTATTTATATTTTCTCAAACATGTTTGGAAATTTGAGAATTATTTTGACAACCTTCTTCGAGAAAAATCGAAATTGCAGTACAGACCCAATACATGAGAGCAGCGGCCGTCAAAATTTGTATGAAAATCCATATCTGTCGAGTGTAGCGGCCAAATAAAGTACATAGTAAACTCATATCTGTCGTGTAATTTAAAAATGGAACGATCTTTTTCACCGAAACATGGCAACCAAGGAGGTAACTTATCAAAGGTTTTATTTAAATTTCGAACTGGCTTGCTAATAGAAAGCTGTTTATTGAAAAAAAAAAACAAATGAACACTTTAAGGCTTTTACGATTTTATTTGCGCGGATTTATGTAGTTTTTTTACCGCAATGCGTGCAGCTTCATACAATTCCATAGGCCGCAGAATGAGCGAAAAATCGCGCGAATAAAAAGGCCTAACGCTGGCATAATTATTTTTGTTTGTTGTTCGTCATTGATTTTGAAAAGTAAATGGTTTGGTTCGGTTTTCAGATATCGGTATTAGTAGTACAGTTATATTAGATATAGTTTTTGTAATATCGGTTATTTTGATATTGATATCGATATGATATGATATCTAACACATATCCGATATAAGTTACGTTTTGATATATCGGACCTATCCCTACTACTGTCCAGTAAGTAAATTACATACTTACTGGACAGTTGTGAATAAGTCTCCGGTAGAATTCACTTTCTGGAGACTTTTTAGAGATGTTATGGCAATATTACATACCATTTTTGAGAAAACCTATATATACATTATATATTAACCTATGTAGCTTGCCAAATATTCGTGAACATTAAAGAATTTTGTTACTTTCACTAATTAATTATATAACAGCCGAAGTCATTGTCACGATAATGATTCATTGTGATGTGATGAGTACAGGATCAGATCGGGTTATCCCTTTTATTTTTATTACTCCTCTAAGGTCAGTCGAAACTTATAACATATATTCCTTAAAATAAAAATTAACGGGCAATACAACAAACCTGAAGTAGATTTGCATCACCCACTTCAAAAAAAAAAACAAAAACCCCAACTGCTTAAAAAGACGTAAACAAGAAGAAAAACATGCTGTGCAGTCGGAGGATACATGTTCGCGAGCTGGCTGACCAAAACCAGATATATCCTCCGACTGCACAGCATGATTTTCTTCTTGTTTACGTCTTTTTAGTTCGCTTTTTAAGCATCCGGGTTTTTTGTTTATTTTTTATTTATAACTTTTTTTTTATATATTTTGGTACATTTAAACATATAAGTGTTATATATTTTGAAATCACCTCTTAAAACCCTCTGATACCCCGATACCCCCCCAACGATGGGTTTGGATGAAAATAAAAATTTGGTGCCACACAATTTGGCGCACATAAGCCACCATTTTTTTATTTTCCAATTTTAATGTAGCCAGTGACACTCGCAGGGTTAAGACGAATCGATTGACGCACGAATCATCAAAATCGGCCAACGCGTTTGGTCTCTAGAACGCCACATAGGCACAAACATACATACTTACATACATACATAGACTGATAAACACATTACCCTCCTTCGGCAGTCGGGTAATAAAAAGGAGTAGGTTCTCAATTCAACTGTATTTTTTTATGTGTTTCACCTGACCGATTTTGATGATTCTTTTTTTATTTGAAAGCTGGTGCTCCTCATGTGGTTCAAATTTGATCAATATCTGATGAAGAACTTCGGCGATATACAACAGCACTCTTCAATAAATAACGACAATTCTCTCGGGATTGCTGCAGTCGCAAGTTTGTTTATTGTTTACGCCATGTCATAACACCGCGCCGGCACGATGTTATCATCGTGCCGGCGCGGTACGCTCTAAAGGGGTACACAGATAACACACACCTTGGTACACTCTCATTTCACCGATAAAGTTCAAGTTTTATTGTTTTTCGTGTAATCTATTCAGGCATAACTTTGGGCAATAAAGATTTTTTTATTGCTAATTATGTACTTACAACTAAAAAGCGAATAATATTTTCCAAGTGAAATAAAAATGTTATTAAACCATATTTTTATCTTACCATGCATTGTCATCCAAACTTAACGTGTATGGAAAATTTCATCTTAAATTGTTTTAAAATTCAGTTGCAAGATGTGACCCGAACATACATACATACACATAGGTACATTGCAAGTTAAAGTTTGTAAAAATAAAAACTGTTTTTACAAAAATATACCACTTCCAAATAAAAACACGACTATCGAAATTGAAGTTATTTTTAATTTTTTGGTACCTATTGTTTTTTTTTTTTTTTGTTTTTTTTTTCTTTTTTTTTTTTTTCTTTTTAGATAAAAACTTTGCCCCACACTAGGAATTTCTTCCTGTATCGTGGGTGCGTTTACAAACATATAAACTCACTTACATAAACACCCAGAGCCGGAACAACTATCTGTAGGTCATACAAATATTTGTTCCGTGCGGGAATCGAACCCGCGACACGCAGCGCAGCAGTCAATCGCTCAACCACTGCGCCAACCGTGCGCCCAAATCCCATTTGGAAGTCGCTTGTATTTTTTTGTAAAAATGTTTTTGTGTTGAAAAGTTTGAAATTTTTAACCATTCGTGGACTAAATTTTAGCTTTTGCGGACCATAGGTTGGAAATCAATCCTATGGTCCGCAAAATATCTTAGCCGAATTGCTGTATATGTTATTTTTATTTTCATGATTCCCTTGTGTAGCTGATTTTAAAATGAGAATCACGTCTAAACGGCCGCTTGTAATTTTTTCAAAAAAATATATGTTACATTAGACCATTTTCTTAATAATTTGATCTAAGAAAATTTAGAGTTTTATTCGTATTACATTATGTAATTAATTTGTAAAGTTATCTCCAACATGGACCAAAACACGTCAATCACACCAAATCCGCTGGGCGTATTGTAATGAAATCGACACCATATCAAAGACAATTTAATTATTTACATTTTGATCTGATTTTTTTTTAAGTCATAGAATAATAAGGAAAGCACAAAAAACTACTAAATTTTGGGTCGCGCGGGTGTGAAAGGAGTGCGCGCTTTGTTCCCTCAAGGTCGTTGGCGTTATAAGTCGACCTAAAACCTAGGACCTTGTTAAGGTACCTATCATCTATATTTCATTCTATCTAATGCTAAATATTTTACTTGCCAAGTATCTAGCTCTCTCTGAACTACCTCCTCGCTTTTCTTTCAAATTTAATGAACACGGATTTTTTTATTTAAACCCTTGATAAGGGGCTAGAAGACGAATCGATGGGTTAATAATTCTTTGTTTTTCCTACTGGACTGGGGTACTGCAATAAAGAAGAACCCTTGAATATCTAAATGACGTAGGTATAAATAATAATTAATTCCTGAAAAGATAACGCGATGAACACCTGCAGAATTAGTAGGTATTATCGTCTTAATATTATCTAATGCGTCTGTAACTTACATGACCGATTCATGTATCGGTCACTCCAATTCGTCATAGATTATATTATTTTTGGCCTCTGAAATTTAGGTTAATTTGATCAGCAGATTTTCGATTAAATTATGTGATCATTGTATCGTTGGTTGTCCTTCTCCTTTTGTATCTTTTCCATCCAAAGTTTCCTTTCATCTTCTTCATTTCAGCCAAAAGACGTCCACTACTGAACATTAGCCTCCTGGTGATGGTAAATTGCCAAGAATATTCACCTTGCGAGAACTTTGCTGTTAAGTTCTCGAGAATATTCCGTATTTTTTTTATATAAATATATTAAAAAAAATACAAGAATTTAAAAATTGTATGACTCTATTGTATAGTATTTTTTATAGTTATTACTCAAAACTATTGTTTTGAGTGCATTTAAACGTTTTACAAAGTTTTCTTCAAAATAACCCTCTGTATGTATTGTTGTAATATATCAAACACAATGTAAATTGTTCCTGATAAATAAATAAAGACTCTAGAACTTAAATTCTCCCGAGCGAAAACATTCCCGAGAATATTGTCGAAAAAAATCTCATACATTCTCTTAAATTTCGTATGGTGTTTAAATTAGCATTTCTGTATTAAAACAACCTTTATGAGTTACTATAATCAGCTTTACAAAAATTCAAAAAAATACATTGCTGGAAAGATACCTTTAAATAATAAAAACAAAATAGGTAACAATCATAATCTTAACAATGCTTGTTATCGAATCAAATTTTTAATGCTATTCGTTCATTGATAATAGTTGATCCATACTATCTTAGAACAAGAACTCTGTTGCTTGTTCAAAACCGTTCACAAGAAAATTAAAAAAGATTACAAAGAGCACAGACTAAGGACAATAGAGCGGCATCTTTCGTCAACAGGAAGTCTAAAAAAGGGCATCAAAGACCTAAATGCCACCAAAACTTGGATTCCTAACCTTAAAGAAACGTCATCTGGAAAAGAAATATTCTCAAGATCTAGAATAATAGAAACAGGAACATTTTTTTACAAAAACCTTTACGCAAAGCAGAATAACTCACTAAGAAAAAACTCAAAAGAAAAGGCTGAGATTCTATCATCCCTGAATGACCAACAGCTTCAGAGATTTACCACTACCGAGATTATTAAGCAAATAGAGACTCTAAAGAAAGGAAAAAAGCTGTGGACCAGATAACATCCCCAACGAAATAATTATCATAGGCAGATGCGTACTAGCACCTATTTTGACGTCACTTTTCAATAAAATATTAGACTCTCGAAAGATACCAAGTGAATGGGCAAAATGCGATATAATTATACTTTATAAACAATTTATTGTTTGTTTGTTTGTACCGCATAGGCTCCAAAACTACTGGACCGATTTCAAAAATTCTTTCACCGTTGGGAAGCTACTCTATCCCCGGGTGACATAGGCTACTTTTTATCCCTGTATTTCCACGGGAACGGGAACTACGCGGGTGAAACCGCGACGCGTCCTCTAGTACTTTATAAAAAAGGCGATCCATCTAATATCTCCAATTATCGTCCTATCAGCTTACAATCGTGCCTCTACAAACTATTTGCCTCATGCTTAAAACAACGCATCTCTGCATTTACAGAAGATTATCAACCAGTCGAACAAGCAGGCTTCAGAAAGTGTTTCTCAACTACAGACCACATATACACTCTGGAACAAGTGATAGAGAAATTCGAAGAGCACAGACGTCCACTCTACTTGGCTTTCATCGATTATGCAAAGTGTTTCGTCCCGATTTTTACTTGCAACACCGTTTCGGTGGGCTGTCAACGATTTTGACAGATGACACTACAGTCGAGAGAAAATTTATAATGTGAACACGCGGAAGTCGGGTTTTTGTAGAAACATATCTAATCGAGATGTGTTTCACCCATTGTATTTGTTATTTGCGCCCGCCGTTCGCAATCGGCGTTGTGGGGCGCCCCTAAAGTGGGTTTAGAGTATATTTTCACGCGCAGCGAAGTGTTTTTGCGGGAAACGTTCTGCCTGGTGGACGCCGGCCGGATTCTTCGGTCCAGACAGCCGTTAGTCTATCCCTTATTGTCCTTTATTATATATATATTCTCCTATCCCTAACCTCACGGCACGAGATCGATCGACGCCCAGGAGTCTACCGCAGGAATCTAAGGTAAGTCATATTGACTATACTATTACCGGCAAACCTTTGTGCCACCTGTGAGATAGGTACCAGTATCTCTCCCAATAGGGAGCAAATCCCTAGCTTTCCACTGCTGCGTTACGGCAGTTTCGTGGGATACGGTTCTGATTGGATCCAGGAGTGGCACGCTGCTAATGGGCCCCAGTGATGAGCTCCTGGCTTGGGATCTGCAGACCTGTATTTAACACAAAGGCTTTCGACTCAATTTCTCACAGCAGTATGTGGAAAGCTTTGGAAGATTGCAAAATACCAACAGAAACGATTGAACTCCTGAAAGATATTTATAAGAAAAGCGTAAGTCGAGTTAAACTAGACAAGACAGGTCCGAAGTTCAACATATGTAAAGGAGTAAGACAAGGCGACCCCTTATCTCCAACAATATTTATATCCGTACTCCAGAGTGTAATGAAGAAACTCAACTGGTCTAAAAAAGGCATTAATATAAAGGGAAACTATCTAAGTAATTTAAGATTTGCTGATGATATAGTTTTGTTCTCTGAAACAGCTTCACAACTCGACGAAATGATAAATGAAATTAACTCTGTCAGTCTCACTATTGGTTTGGAACTAAACGCAGAGAAAACTAAGATTATGACCAACAACCTAGAAAAACCTATAAAAGTAAACAACAAATCATTGGAGTATGTGCAAGAATATATCTATCTAGGTAAAGAGATATCTTTTAAAAGATCTAGGCATCGAGACGAGCTTAACAGACGTGTGAACATGACGTGGAGGAAATTTTGTAGTTACAAAGAGATCTTAAAATCAAAACTTCCTTTAAGACTGAAAAAGAAAATCCTGGATTCATGTTTACTTCCATGTCTCACATATGCAAGCCAAACATGGGTTTATAATACATTCACAAAGAGGAAAATTGAAACTTGTCAGAGAAGCATGGAAAGGAGTATTCTAAATCTGAAACTTAAAGATAAAATAAGAAACACCGATATAAGGAAAAGGACAAAGGTCATAGGTGCTCTATCACACTGTCTGAAATTAAAATGGAAATGGGCAGTCCATGTTGCACGTATGTCAAATGAAAAATGGCCTAAGAAAGTGATTACCTGGAGTGGCCCTCTTGGAAAACGCAAAAGAGGGAGACCGCTAGAGAGATGGACTGATGAAATTAAGAAGATTGCAGGAGATGACTGGTTTGCCACAGCCCAAGATAGAGAAAAGTGGAAAAAAATGGAGAAGGCCTATACTCGTCGAGAGTTCCTTAACAAAAACTGACAAATTGAGAATTTATCATGATTTATTTGACATTTATGATGACATGAACATTTGACTATGATTGTATTATTTAAATACGATGACATTTTTTATTTTATTTTAATGATATTTCTAAAGCTAATCCAAGATGTTAAATGATAATGTTTAAATTCAAATCAAATCAATAACAATGAAATGTATGTAAATATTTGTTAAGGAAATAAAGGGCTATATTATTATTATTATTATTTATCTTAATTGATGTGGTCTGTTTCCATCAAAATTCACGGCTCATCCTCTGCCTTTTCTTCTGATATGCTCTCTTCTGATTCGTATCTAGTCTAAACGGATTGTAAATTCTTCTCTTTCTCCCGTGGCAGAGTTACCTACTTGGATTTGTGTTTTCGGACTCACTTTGTTGCCCTCTCTTTGTACAATGGTTTTACTTTGTTCATAATTTTCCAATTCTGAGCATACAGTGCCTGCTCTTTCGGTGTTGAATTTATTACGTTTTTTAATATGTATGCTGAAAAATGTGGAAACAAAAGCTTGTAAAAAGAGAAACACGAACAGTCAAAATTTTCTGAATAATTGCTCCTAATTCAGATTTAAATATAAAGTTTGCTACCACGCATAGCTTGACTTTTTCCCTGTTTCCCAAATAAACTCTTTGATCCATAAACCAGTGCCACATTTATATTCAGATGCTTCTTCTAAACAGTTTTTAAACTGAAATACTGTGTCTTTCAGCCAAGTTAAGAACAAACTCCCATCCGTCAATTTTTTCAGTTGATGTCATTGTTGTACCATGATTTTGCGGCGCAGCATAGTGCATTGGTAGCTTTTATATCGCTGAATTTCAATTTTAAATGATTGTGTGCTTCTTTGCCTAAAATTTCAGCTATTTCAGGCTTCTGTAGTAGTTTTGTAATTCTTCGTAAGTCGTATGTATCAAATGGAGTGAACTGCAGCCTTATTCCGTAATGAATTATAGGTATCTTCTGGCAATCCATTTAGTGGTACAAAGCTGAAGGGGCTCTTTAAAATTATTGAATCAGTAAATTCAAGGTTGCTCTTCCAAATTATTAGAACAGAACTATTTCTAGAAAAAACAAAATTGATATTATTTGTCTAACAGAACATTGGTTAAAAGATCACCAAGTAAGGTCCATTAATTATGAAAATTATTGTGTAGTTAGGCATTACAGCAGAAAACGTATGATACATGGCGGATCATTAATACTTATTAAAAATTCTATTAAATCTAAAGAAAGAAAATACATTGTTAGGCTGTCGGTTGAACACACCATTGAATTGTTCAGTGTTGAGCTTGATAAGCATCTTGTAGTATGTGTCTACAGACCTCCAAGTTATCAGAATCTACCTGTGTGTGACTCTAGAAGTGTTAAAAAAGTTAGTACTAGTAGTAAATCAATCGTCATATGTGGCGATTTTAACATTAACTTATTAGAAAATAACTCTAACAGTATCATGTTATTGGGTCTATTTAAATCATTTAATTTAGCAAATGTTTTTATGAAGCCAACTACTACAACTACTGCGACTTGAATAGATAACGTTTTTTTGTAATTGTGATTACCTAAATAAAGAAATTGTAAATAAATTAACATCTGATCACAGTGGACAAACAATAACGTTTAGCACCAACATACCTTTGCAAAAAATGTAAATAAAATATAGACCAATTACATGTAAAAATTTAGAAAAATTTAATAAAACCTTAAGTAGTAAATTATGTGTTCAAAACTTTATTAATATAGATGACCCAAATGAGTTCTATGCCGAGTTTTTTAAAGAAATCAACACGCAATTTAATGACACTTTGCCACTGAAAGCGAAAAGTATTTACACGAAGTTCGTATTTCGCGATTGGGTGACTCCAGGCATTCGTAAAAGCAGGGCAAAACTATATGAACTTTATGACCTAAAGTAACATAAGAATAATAAAAGTTTTGATAAATATGTTGCGAAATAGCAAAATATTCAAAAATCTTTAAGATTGCATGCAAAACAGCTAAAGCTCTGTATATTAGCAATACAATAAAATCAGCAGACGATAAAATTAAAACTACCTGGAAAATAATAAATAATGAATCAGGTAGGAAAAAACAGCGTAATACTGAATTTAACTTAGAGACTGCACATGGCCCCATATACTCAGATATAGAGGTCAGGTATTTGAAAACTTTTTTGTTAACATTCCTCTTAAAACTACAGCAGCCTTAAACTCTTCACCCGCGCTTTCTGCTGCCTTACTTAGAAAGAACGTAAATGCGTGCCCTTCGGAGTTCAAGTTTCAACATACAAACCCCCAGGCTATTTCAAAAGCTTTTAAAGATCTTAAAATTAAATCAACAGAAGATCTTTGGGGACTATCTATAAAAGTGTGTAAACCAATCATTGAAACTATTGCATTTGGCCTATTTAGCTTTCATATTTACATACCTCATGAAACACAGTAAAATAGTTCCATTGTTTAAATCCGGGGATAGCAAAGAAGCCAATAATTATAGGCCAGTGTCATTTCTGCCGATTCTTAGTAAGGTCTTCGATAAGTTAATGCTCAACCAATTGTTGCGTTATTTTAACAAACATTCCATCTTTTATGATCAACAGTACAGTTAAAGTTTAGGTAAACGGCGTATACTCACTACGGTCTGAAATGGCAATGGGTGTTCCTCAAGGCTCGATATTGGGTCCATTCCTCTTTTTAGTTTATATTAACGATTTACCCCAATTACTACAAAATCAACCGAAGATGGTGTTGTTTGCTGATGACACTTCTATGATTTTCAAAATAGGTCGGCGGTCACAAAATCTCGATGATGTGAATAACTCTATTCATCAGGTCCGAAATTGGTTCACGGCAAACAAGTTGGTACTAAATGAAAAAAAAAACAAATGTATTAGATTCACATTGCCTAATGTTAGAAGTACCGAATGCGACATCATATTGAATGGCGAAAAGCTGGACTTTGTAAATCAAAAAGTTTTCCTGGCAATCACTCTAGACTACAAATTGCAATGGGGTCCTCACATAACATCTCCTGCGGGTCGGCTAAGCTCAGCCGCTTATGCTGTTTGAAAGACAAGACAGTTAACGGATGTAGCAACCGCGCGTTTGGTCTATTTTAGTTACTTTCATAACATTATATCATACGGTATTTTACTGGGGTGTACTATGCCAAATCGAATGCCAAATAATCGAATATCAATTGATCGAACACTTTAAATCGAACGCCTAAATACTCGAACGTTCATAATATCGAATGTCTAAAAACGTTCATAATGAACGTTCATAATATCGAATGTCATCCTACATGTCTAACAAGGCCTCTGCGAGTTGGTTTCGGCCCCTGGCCCGACTTTCAAAGGTCTGGGACCCTAGGGTCCCGAGAATCTCAAAGAAATAAAATAGAAGATGGAACACGTTACTTGATAAGCACTAAAGGGGTATTTATGCTACCATAGAATTTTTAGTTAAGGAGCAAGCTATAACAAATATTACAATTGAAAAGGCAAACGCGATATACTTCACAAAAAGTGGCAAAAGGGATGATAATTCGACAGAAAAATATTAAGTAATAAAAACAACATGGATTTATTAGATTCTCCGATTTTTTAATTCATACAAAATTTTAAAATGTACATAGTTATAAAAGATAATTATTAAAGATTAAAATGTGATTATATTATAGATATTCTATATAAAAAGTATTCAGCATATTGATATTTCGATAAAATTAATATGCGATGCGTTGAACGCTCGATTAAACAAACATTCGATATTTAGAACACTCGATGTATTAAGTGTATGATATATTAAATGATAGATTTATTAACCATTAGATATTATGAACGTTCGAGTATTTAGGCGTTCGATTTAAAGTGTTCGATCAATTGATATTCGATTATTTGGTATTCGATTTGGCATAGTACACCCCATCTTATAGACTAGCTAAAGTACACTCATCTTTCATGGGGTGCTGTGTTAAATTCTATAACAAAATACTTTGTGATATATTAAAACTAAATAAAAGTAAATTTCATACTTTAGTTAAAAGCAAACTTTGTAAACAAGCATATTACAAATTAGTTGATTATATTCAAGATAAGAATGCTTGGAAACATGCTGGTCCTGCTCCTGGTGTAGACAAAATCAAATTTGTTAATTTATATTCACAGTTATTGTATTCATTTATTTAAGAATCACACACTGTTCCGTTGTTGTTGAATTAGGTATTTTACCAATGTTTGCAATATTCGTAAGTATGTGAGAACCATGTTCCTATTTATCAAATTAATGAATTTACCTGTTAATGTTTTTAATACTTTATACCTGTACTTAACGTAGTGTTTATTTCTATTCTGGGTGCATAGTCCTCACATATATGAATTTATTAATGTATATACTCTAAAACACCTAATTTTTAAAAAAGAGTAAGTATGTAGTTTCTTGTGCATTTTTCTCCATAACAAGCTACTTTTCCGAATGCACGGTAGAATAAACTTTTATTATTTGTTAATTTTAATTTGTGTTTGACGTTCAAAAGTGCCGCTAATTAGCCTAGTTGAATAAATATATTTGACTTTTGGCTTTTGAATTCGGCAAGGCAAAGGGCAAAGAGTATGAACAATCGACCAATCACATGGCGAGATGAAAGACGCGATGTGGATTTCCGTCTATGTGATTGGTCGATTGTTCATACTCTTTGCCCTTTGCCTTGCCGAATTCATTAGGCAATAAGTTTGCAGTAATCTCCTTCTAACTATGTTATCCAATCTGCGATTGGTTTATAATCATATATATATAAATATATTAGCAATTTCCATTCTGAAACCTCATAGAGTAAACCTTTTTTCGAGTAAAGTATAAAACAACAACAAAAGAAGTTCACTTTAGACCTTGAAATCAAATATATTGTACTAAAATTACAAAATTACTTCCAATTTACAATTTTCGTAAATTCTCCGTCGAAAAGAAAATTGCAGAACATTCTCCGTGAGAGAGAATATTCTTTCGACCCATCACACTCACATCTAATGGGCTTGTATAGCTGTGCTTTTCGAAGCACTTAGATATGTAGTTGTTTCAATTATATAAAAGGAAGGGGTTGACCGTTGAAGTGTCATTTTTTCCCTCATCCTTCGTCATTGGGGTGACTTTAAGCTTTTTGATGAGGTCCCATTGTGAGCGACCACGTCTCAGAGCCATAGCTCGACACACACTGGTAATAGACTTTCGTCTTGAGACACTGTGGTAAGTTGGACGAGAAGATACCGCGCAACTTCCCAAACATAAGAATGGACTTGGAATGGAATTCCCTGCCGGAGTCTGTGTTTCCCGATAGCTACAACCTCGGGGTCTTTAAGTCAAGAGTGAATAGGTTTCATCTAGGCAAGCATGCTATACCGTCGACCACATCATCGCGTACCATCAGGTGAGATAGTGGTCAAACACGAGCTTACCTATAATTAAATAAAAAACGTATGTCTATACCTTCCTAGTGGTTTGGTTTTGCAAGAGAATGTTGTAAATAAATAATCAGTTAAATATATATCGCTGGCTATGATTTTTAAGCTAATTAAGTAATTATTACACATAAACCTTCCGGAATTAATTTAATGCAAATTTATCCATTGTGCACTTTAATCTATGCGTTCACACAGACTGACGCAAAAAGCGTCATTGTCTGTTACATATTTAGATATCTGAAGTTCTCAGGAATGTGCCTTAAAAAGCGTTGGACGGGGAGGGGGAGGAGCAAGGTGATCCTTGATTGTTTTAATAAGTCAGAAAGTCCACACTCCTTGCCCTTTGCCCCAAATGTACAGCCACCTTTCGAAGGTTTCCTCCGATATCAAGAAAAAATACTGAAGTATTGTTTGTATACTGCAGGGTCTTCTGAAATCCTCAAAAATGATAGAAACGGAGTCGTTTGCGGAGTACATCCTGGTGGAACACCGCTGGATAGTGGTGATGGTGGCTCTGCTGCCCATTTCCGCGCTCTGGAAAGTATGGTCTACCTTCAGGAACTACGTGGTCTTCACGATGAACAGCGCGCCCAAGATGCATGACAGGAAGGTCAAGGATGTTCAGAAGCAGGTTGGTTTTCATGACACCTGCTGTGATTATGAGTTAGATCCTTATGATAAATATGGAATAGAGATAGACGTACAATTACCCAAATGATTAATGAGGTAAGTCAGTATCCTTGTGCCATGAATTCTGAAATAGGAGCATCACGAGTCAAGAATTGTTGGTGCTTATACAAGTTGCTCAATTTGAGTGGAATTTTTCCATTTATAAAATACAAATATAAAACAGCAACCGCGAGCGCCAGATCTTAGATTATAATTAAAATAATACCTACGTAACAAAAAACTGAATTAGAATGCACTTTTGCAAAGGTCCTGTTTCCTACGATTGATATTGTAATTATTATTGTGTACATCTCAACTCCTCGACTTTTTCATCACACCGTATATCACAATTTATACTTCTGTCCGCCGTACCTTCCAGGTAAAAGCTTGGCTCTCAGGAGACCGAAGCACCCGACTATGCACTGCGCGGCCAGCCTGGCAAGCCATGTCCTTCCGCCAGGGCATCTACAAGAAGACCTTCACCAACATTAAGGTTAACCTCGTTGATGTGCTTGAAGTTGATATGGAGAATATGGTGAGTAGACTTTTAAGCCTTTGTATTCTAAAGGGATTCCAAGAAAAGATGGATGGATTGTGTGAGAAGTAATATGAAAGAAAAGGGAGTCAGTGATAGCGTGATAGGTGACAGGAATGGAAGAAGAAAACTTATAACTCCGACCCCAAATGACATGGAACAAAGGCAGGAAGATGACAGTAACGATTCTGAAGGGGCTCGTTACTAAATGAAACAGCAGCACTGGGACTCGAGGTGGCCCAGCACAAGGCCGAGTCCATGTGTTTTCACGGTCCTCGGAACGCGCCGGCGGGTTCCCAAATAACGGTTTGAAGGGATGTGTGTGATGGGCCGGGGCTGCCCCTAGCGGCTCCTGCCCAATCTAGGGGGTTCAAACGCCTCCTGCCGGAGGCTCTACGCGGTGGTCGTGTGGCTCATGGCCCTTTACGGGGCACCGGTATAGGCGATCGGCGGTGGCGACCTCTCGCGTCCGACCCTGCTTCAGGCCATGATACGGAGTGAGAGGGCATGGTAAGCTGTCACCTCCTTCTGCGAAGCGGTAATGCTCGCGAAGGAGGAGGCAGAACGCGTGAGGGAGACGCAACGGAGACGCCCTCACGCCCCTAGCCACCGCAGGAGACGCCCTGGGCGTCGGGAGTCACATGCTGATTCCCGGCCTCTGTAGGCGCGGGCTTGCAGACGGCGAGTAATGGGCAGCTAGCCGTCCGATAAGGACCAGGCCCGAGTCGACGGCGCGTAGTGTTCCACGCGCGCCTTTAAGAGATGCTGGCAATAAATGACGGGGTCCGCTAGGGCCGCTGCCTGTCTGGGTCGCGGATAAATTTGATAAAGAGTTACCGCGGCCCTGGCTCAAGCAACTGAAGGAACACGGGTGGGTTTTAGTCAGTAAAGCAGTCTGACACGCCCTCCCGCTTCACCCAGAGTGGAAGAAGTCATTGGATGACATCCCACACACACTTCACGGGTCAGAATACAGAAGCCACAAAATCAGACACCAGTCTTGCCAAGGTAGTCGTGTTACCCGGTTACTGAGTTGTAGGGGTTAGACATCCGCATTAGACAGGCCGAAGTCCATAGTGAACTAGACACCGTGGTAGTCCAGAATCCAGCTAGGACAGTCACCAGCACTTTTTAGGATTGCCACAGTGTTCTAGAATTGGCACATAATAACGCTACAAAAAAGAACTAAATTTTAGAAGAAAAAAAGACTACATTATTTATGAAATCGTAGACTTAATCTTCTTACTAATAAGCATATGCTAAACAAAGCGAATAATCACACCATCTTATTCAGAACCAGAGAAAATCTGCATCACAATAGGTACGATCATACGACGCAAAATTATGCCCATAACTCTGTTTACTGTTATCGAACCAATAAAAATACAAAACAGTATGCTACGTCAATTCAAATCGTTTGGAATTGTGAATAAAACGACAATCCTGTATGATAATGAGACGGGATGAAATATGACCAGACTACATTATATATACTTTATTCCGTCAGTCACAAATACGAATTTCAAAATACCGATTTTCATAATTCCGAATGGTTTAAAATTCCGAATATAACAACTCCGACTTATCATTACTCCTATTTTTATAATTCCTTTTCAATATTCCTAACGTTTATAATTACTATTCTCAAAATACCGAGTTTCAATAGATCGAATAACAAAAAGTCTGGCTTAGTGATAATACGAAACATCAAAAATACGAATTAATACCGATTAATACAATTCCGAAATAAAACGACAATACAGGGGATTTTCAGCATGCAAGCAAGCACGCAGCATACAAGCAGGCATGCAGCATGCAAGGAGGCAAGCAGCAAGCTAGCAGGCATGCAACATGCAGCAAGCATTGTTTCTCTCACGGAGCTGCGGGGGTTGGGCGGCCCCAAGCGAGTTTATCGTCGCAGATTGTTTTAACGCGCACCAAATCACCGGCGGGCCTTCAAATCACCTGCCCATCAGCTCGCGGGCCGCCCCAACCCACCGCGCCTACGCGGGCTTAAATTACACTGTAGGGTTGGGCAGACAAGACTGCGTGAAGTCGGTTTTGCAGCGATTCGTTTCTGTCACTAAATTTTGCACATAATAAATAAAATACTTAGAATAAACTTTTAGTTTATTCTAAGTATTGAAAATCGGAATGTCGTTTATCGGACCGAGAACCCTTCGAGCATTTGATTCTTCGAAAGTATGAAAATCGGAAAACTAACAAATCGCATTTACGACTTTCGGTAAAATAAATTTCGTGAATTTTAATAATAGACATTATAACTCTTAGGTATTATGAAATATGGGCTTTTGAAAATCGGAACATCGAAATTAGGAATAAAATATTTCGGAGTATTTGGGTGTTACCGTCTAGGAGATTATTTACATAAATAAATAAATAATAGTTTAGCAACAGTATAGCGTAGCTTGGCATAATCTGCCTGTAATTTTACCAAAGCTAGGACACAGTAATAAATATTCTAAGTCTTCGAATTTTTGGTTCTGAGGACGTACTGGTTTTCTCGAGATGTTTTTTATCAGTTTAAGAGCAGTGCGGATAATATAATTTACACAAAGTTAAGTTTCTTGTTAATTTCCAGACAGTTCGCTGCGAGCCCCTCGTCACAATGGGCCAGCTCTCCCGCACTCTAGAGCCCCTAGGCCTGGCTTTAGCAGTGGTACCAGAACTAGACCAGCTCACAGTAGGAGGTCTGGTCATGGGTACAGGCGTGGAGTCTTCTTCTCACATCTACGGCCTGTTCCAGCACTTCTGTACTCAGTACGAGCTGGTGTTGGCGGACGGATCTGTTGTTACTTGTAGCAAGGTACACCGCTTCTTTTTTTTAAATCTATCAAAATCAAATAGTTTATTTCAAATAAACCTTAGAAGTACTTTTGAATTGTCAAACAAAAAAAAAAGATTACTCTAGTTGCAAATTCGCAGGTCTCAATGGAGAAGAATTTGCAAGAAACTTTTTTTAGACTAAATATTTTTTTTTGTTTACATATTCTTGTTGAAAAAATACATATATGTGAGAACAATGTAAAAAGACGTGCACGTAAATGCTTCTAGAGTAACAAACAATTAAAAAAAAAGTACAATAACGGGCTGAGGCAGCAAAGTTATGACCAATCCCAACTAATGGCGCCCGTTCACGAACATGACGCATGGATCGGCACCACTCTGCTCAACCATCATGAAGGGAACCGAAAATATCTACTATCCGAAAAAAAAAAAAAAATATAATATTTATATCTTCGATCAATAGTGCATTAAATTATTGATCGGAGATAGCAAATAAACAGATGGCATACATGTTAAGTGGTCATCGGTGCTTGAGGCCATCAGCAAAACCAGAGGCATTCCTGAGGCCATGGGGTATCAACTCATACAAATTATAATTAGTATTAAAAAAAGATCATAGATGGCAGCATAGGTAACAAATGTGAAAGTAACAATCAATTAAAAATGTTTAACAGCAGATTCAGGCTGAAATAAGTTTAGTAAAAATCAAAACTTGCTTCTTTAATGTTAATTTATCCATTTACACTTATTAATCAGGTTTTTTGAACAAAAAAGATAAGTGAAGACTTTGTATGTTAAATTAGTTGAAAGTAGCTATCGAATTTTCGTTTTGTTTTGAGTTCTTTGCAATAGATGGCGTGTTTCACAATTTGTCCTAAACTATATATCCATCGTAAGATTCATTTTGTAGGATAGTTATTATTTATTATAGGCGTAATTTAAAAGATATTATTTATTATAGGCGTAATTTCAAATATTAAAGTTTTGGTCTATTATTTAAAATCACTTTTTTGTGAAGCTTGTTTACACGTCGAATTAACTAGATACCTCGCTGGAACAGGACTCGTATCGCGCTAGGGCCTACTCAAATCGCACGGGTACTAAAATAAGAGATAACGCGACGCGTGTGCCGCTTGCCGTCCGAGTTTACGCGTCGCATAGTAGGTACAGTTTGATTAAAACTTAATAACGGCTCGAAACACTTCGTGAGCCACTACGCGCTAGCAATTTCATGTGACAGCGGGGGTGAGGGGTAGGGTAGGTACTGCCATGCTGCGTACCTAACTAAAGTATTAAAAGTAATCATTTTTGTAAAAACATCTTATTCTTTATATTATCTAAGTACCAACCTAAAATAAAGAAGCTAATTTAAAAATCAAACACCCGACTGCTTAAAAAGAGAACTAAAAAGCTGTAAACAATAAAATAACTAGCTGTGCAGTCGGAGGATACATATTCGCGAACTGCCTGATCCTCCGACGGCACATCACGATTTTTACTTGTTTAAAGCTTTTTAGTTCGCTTCCTTTTTGATTTTTAAATTAGCTTTTTTATTTACAACTTTTAAGTTTTTTTTTTTTTTTATAATTTGTATAAACATATACGTGGTATGTATTTTTGTAATCACCAGTAAAAGCCCTTCATTTTGATACCCCACTCGACGGGTTACGAAGATAAAAAATTGCAACCTCTACAATATGGAGCCCAAAATCCGCCATTTTTTTTTAATGGCACTTATCTAAGAATATTTGGGTGGCCAAGACCTATCTAACGATGTCTTAATTATAAAAATCCGTCATGTGGTTTGAAAGATACGAGGTAATAAAGAATATTACACACATACTTACATACAAGATACGCGCGAAAAACATAACCCTTTCCTTGCAGCCGGGTAAAAAAGGATAACCCTTATAGTGAATAATAAAATGACATGAAGTAGGTACCTACCTAATTCGTGTCATTCCGTTGCCGCGGAAGCAAGCTAACTACCTACATTTAATTCTACAATGAGTTCTATAGTTTTGATTGATTTGGAATATTCGTGAATATTGTGAAATTCGCTATACAATGCGACCACTTAGATTTAAGAAGTTACCGCGGTCTGAGCGGAGTCTGTCCCGAACCGAACATACCTAATGTTATTATTACGAATACGAAGTAAGCGTTCAAGGACAAGACAACTGGCAAATAACGTCTCTGAGTACCTACATGATACCTACGATTCCTCGCTCAAATTGCCATATCGATGCCTTAGTTCACAATTGCACTAACTACAAAATTTTCAATTTTTACTTTTTTAATGCCAAATACACTAAATGTCATGCTCTTTCGTTTCCGCGCATCGAAATACCGTTATTCCGTCTCTATCTACCAAAACCGTGGGTCACAATTGTATTAAATGAGTTCGTTTAATGTTCCATGAATGTGGTATTATACTAATGGTCTTTATTTTTGTAAAACCAATCAAGATATACTTTAACTGATTTTAAGTTTCTCAACTGCATGAAATTTCAAAACACAAACGTATTATATACATTTGCAATATCTGCTCATACTTTTTAGCAGTGCTACAAGAGTGTATTATGTGTTGGTAGTACAAAAGGATCAAGAAAGTTTGATGCCCAAGTGTGCTAAGTACTTTTACTGGGAGGGGTTTGGCAATTTTTTAAGTGCACAAATACATTAAACTGTTTTGAGATATAGTCCGAATTGTACAAGTGTATTAAATAGTTTTACTTGAAGGGGTTTGACAATTTTTTAAGTGCACAAATGTATTAAATGGGGGGTTTTATGTTTATTTGGCCATTTTGAAAAGGTAACGTTTAAACTAATATTACAATATTGAGATATGATGGAGTAAAAGGACTAGTCTTATGAATAGATGCATATTTTTTTTGTTATTTTACTTGGATTTTCTACTGTTCTCGTCTAAACTTTAAAAAACTTTAAAGCTCTCTCCTCAAAAATGAAAATTTTGTAGTTAGTGCAATTGTGAACTAAGGCATCGATATGATTTAGTATCTAGGCAAACTACTAGATGGCGTTAGAAAACCACAGTCTCGGGCTATTAAAGAGTCACTGGTGCTGCCGCCTGTTAAAAATATGGAGAAAGAAAAAATAGCCAGACCAATAGCCCGACTTAAGGAGGTGACATTTCTTTGTATGGGATTGGGTATCTGTACTGTAGTATTATATTATCTTTGCTGAGGCACTGCCATCCTATAGAGACGAAGCTGAAAACGAAATGATATCTACCGCCAAGAGGCACGGTGCTAGTACTGGCGTAGATCCTTTCTGAGGACACCAGCAGCCTAATTGTGTAAGTGAATTCGGCAAGACAAAGCGTTATGACGCCATCAATGGTCCAATCATATGCGAGGTGAAAGAAGCGAAGTGAAAAAAAAAAGTGTTTATTCATAGAAAAAACATTTGTTACAAGTTAAATTGTTGTTTTTTTTGTAGCTTTACGTCTCTGTGATTGGTCGATTAATGGCGGTCAAACCCTTTGCCTTGCCGAATTCACTTACGCAATTGCAGCGCAGAGTGCAGACACTTGCTGGCTTTTAATAAAAGAGGAATTCTATAAGTAATTTGAGCTGAGTGATATGATGGACAAATCTTAGCAACAGATGTAGGTAACTAATAATGTGTTTTTGTATTGTTTTCACTACAAGAGAACATCACAAACCTTTAAAAATATTTGTTAAATCTAGGTAGACAAATACTGTTTTTAGTTAGAAACTCAGCTCTATCGTGTTTGTCCAGGATAATATAATATAGAGATAATAATTAAAGGCATTGTGGCATAATTAACCAATTGTGTAACTTATCCTCATTTACATTACCACAATCGGCTGCTTTGATTATGATGATGTAAATCACGGTCTAATTAAAAACTAGCGGCTCGCTCCGGTTTTGCACGGGACAAATTATAACAACATTCTTCTTCTTGTGTCGTTATTTTTTCTATTAGTGAAAACCTTATCAAAATTCCTTACGTGGTTGAGAAGAAATAAGCGGAGAAAGACACAAAGCGTCTTTGTTTTATTTATTACTAGCGTAGTTCCCGTTCCCGTGAGAATACAGGGATAAAAAGTAGCCAATATCACCCGGATAGTTTAGCTTCCCAACGGTGAATGAATTTTTGATATCGGTCCAGCCATTTTGAAATCTATAAGGAACATACATACATACTTTCTCTTTTTTCTATACCAATATTATAAAGAGGAAAGATTTTTTTGTTTGTTTGTATGTTTGTTTGTTTGTACCGAATAGGCTCCGAAACTACTGGGCCGATTTTGAAAATTCTTTCACCTATGGAAAGCTACATTATTCGCGAGTAACATAGGCTATAATTTTGACGGGAGCGAAGCCGCGGCGGTCAGCTAGTTATAAATATAGTAGATTATACATATTTAGCTGATATTTAGAGATTAAATTTATATCAATCAGATTCCTAATAGATTTTACATCTTCCAGGATGAGAACCCTGACCTGTTCTACGCAGTTCCATGGTCGTACGGCACGCTTGGGTTCCTGACATCTGCAGTCATCAAAGTTGTTCCAGCAAAAAAGTAATTATGGCCTCCTGTATTGTGCTGTGTATATTTATCCCAGAAAGTTGCAATACTTGGAGGAAGCCTATTTTATTTATTTATTTACCATCATCATCATCAGCCTTTCCCACTGCTGGACACAGACCTTCTCTCTGTGAGAGGGAATGGGCCAATTTATTTATTTATTTACAGTTAATTAAAACGATACAAATACAAATTACAATCAATATTAATATTATAAAGCTGAAGAGTTTGTTTGTTTGTTTGAACGCGCTAATCTCAGGAACTACTGGTTGGAATTGAACATTTCTTTTTGTGTTGGATAGTCCATTTTTCGAGGAAGGTAGACTATAATAACATCACGCTACGACCAATAGGAGCGGAGCAAAATAAAAAATGTTGCAAAAACGGGGATAAAATCCTTTTTGAGAGCTTCCGTTGCGTGTGCTGCATAAACGGTTTAAGTTACGCAACAATCATTTATGTAGGGTAGGCAGGGTAGATGGGTAGGTAGGTAGCCAGTAGACGGGAGCGAAGCCGCGTAGGACAGCTAGTAATTAATATAGAAATAGTTCACATAGCAATGGGTGTTCAGTTGTGGACGTCTTTTGGATGAAATGATGATCGCACTCTGGTTCTATTAGCGATCAAAGATTCAATTTCCAATAATCCTCACGCTAGTTTATGTATCAGAATGCATTGGTCTTCTTAGCGCACCATTTAAAAGTATCGATTCTTTTTTTATTCAATAGCTTCTACCAATCATGGCCGTTAAGAAATTCAATATTCAACACATTTTTGATCCCTTTTCTTTTATTATTGTCTTGATCTTGACCTTTACTTCGATAGCCACATTCATGTCCTTGAACTTCCCTAAAAATACCTTGACATCGACCGTTTCAATCATGTTAGGTACCTATTAGTAGTTATATACAGACGGCCCACGCAATCGTTATCGCAGAGAAATAGTGGAGATTCTGAAAGGGGTGAAGTAACTGAGGCTAACATAATTATTTAAGTTATGACGAATCGATTGACGTAAGAATCATCAAAATCGGCCAACGCGTTTGGTCTCTAGAAAGCCGCATAGGAACAAACATACATACGTAGACTGATAAACACATTACCCTTCTTCGGCAGTCGGGTAAAAAGGGATAGTGCAATTCGTCTTGTAAAGAAAGTTCCGTCTCTCTCGCACCGAAACCATGAAGTGTGTCTTAACACGTCATAGTGAGTTCCTAGAGCGGTCTATTTTGTGAGGATATAGGTCAGTCCATTCTTTATGTTAATGGCCAAAACTTAAATTCAGTAGTAGTGTGGGACCTAATTTATTAAGTAGTGCATTTACAGCCACATCTTTAATAAATCCTTGTCATTCTCATCAGATACATTCGTCTCGAATATCACCCTTACAACAAACTGTCAGACCTATCAGACCAGTTCAGAGAAGAGTCCCTCAAGGAGAAGCCTCATGAGTTCATCGAAGCCTTGCTTTACACCAAGGAGTCAGGAGTTCTCATGACTGGAGATATGGTGGATGAGATCGGAGATGATGGAAAGGTGGGTTAGACATTAACAAATAATCTATTTGTAGCAAATGTAAGGATTATGTGGCTAAAGCTCGTCCGTGAATAGGTGACTATTCATAACGTTTTGAGATTGAGATATGGAGGGAAGTGGAAATTTTGTTTTTGTTTTCTTACTCCTCCTTTATTCTTTTATCCAAGACAGTTAAATTCATTCTCCGGGACTTCGTCGAGCTTCATTGCCTCGGCGCTTTTCTGGTGGTCGCCACTGTTGATTCAGCAGTTTTTTGCTGTGTTGCAGTGATTTGGGAATAGTGCGGTGGGATTGTCCCAAAAAAAAAGAAACTTATTGAGTCTCCCACGTGCCTCGGAAAGTACGTGAAGGCACTGGTATTTGATCAGTCGTTACGGATAGTCAGGAGCGAAAAAATCTGTCACCAGTCTTGCCAACGGGAACCGTGTACCCAGTTACTGGGTTGTGGAGATCAGAAAGGCTGTCGTGTAAAATATTGGTATCGGTGGCGGAAAACAATATTAAATGCTGTAGAAGCTATGCTAGAATATGTTTACTTTGTGAAATGATATTTTCGCAAAAAAAAAGTTAAATGAAACTTTTTGTTAATCTATTCTCCTGTTTATTCCAGTACAACCCCATCGGCAAGTGGTATTCAGAATGGTTCTTCACCCAAGTAGAGCGTCATCTGACCAACAACCGCTCAGCAGTCGAGTACATACCACTGAGGGACTACTACCATAGGCATACTAAGAGCTTCTTCTGGGAGTTACAGGTAAGCTTCATAGATTTCAGTCACTAGGGCAATGGCATTATGATACAACAGGTTACTGGTTAGTGGAAGGTGCAGAATGGATTTGACAGGCATCCTACAAGATTGGCTGATATCCTGGTGAAGATGGTGGGAATCCGCTGGATGAATGTAAGAAACGTAGACCAGTCTTTTCCAACATTGAACGCCTTTTGGCTGAAAGACAGATAAGGAGGTTGCTTCAGTCGAAAAATATCTCTATCAACCTTGAAATCGTGTTAACACGAAGATCCCACTACGCGTTTTGATATTTCAGTGGTCACATTAGCGAGTAGACAATCGTGACTTATACATCTGTTGAGGATTCAACCAATAAAACCAGGTCAACTACTGAGGAAATATTCTTCTATATTTCGATATTCTGTAGACGTGTTGCTTGCGCCGCTGCTCGCAGTAAAAAAGGGCTTTTTCCAATAATGGTCCCTTACTTATACAATTGTTGCTAACGCCGCGCCCCTCTACAAATTACCTACACCGCGTCGAGCAACTTCACGTCGGTCGAGCGTCGACCAATCATAGCGAAGCAGTTACTCGACCAATCAGCGCAAAGTAGGGCACGGCGCTATTCAATGACAAAACGTTACTGTAACGAGGCCCGTTTGGCTATATCGAATTAATTCTACTTTAAATTAGGGGCCTCGCTACAATAAGTTAACAAAACATATTAGGTATGTAATGAGGTTTACATATAAAGCAAAAACATATCACTTAACTGTTCCAAACACTTACATAAGTCCATATTCACTATTACTGTCCTAAACACTTCATACGTCCATAGTCACTATCACTTATGAGTCTATTTACACCATCACAAATCACACGATGGCTTCGCAACCTGCGTCACCAACAACATCCAAGAACTTATCAGGCCATCATTTTTACAAGCAATATACCTCTGACTATTGCCCCTTATCTTCAGCATTTCTTTTAGCTATTTCGGTCACTTTGATCAGTTAGTTGAATTAAGCAGACAAAAAAGTTTTTTCTCTCGATTCCAGGACATCATCCCCTTTGGCAACCACCCGATCTTCCGCTACCTCCTCGGCTGGCTGATGCCCCCAGAAGTCTCTCTTCTTAAGCTGACACAACCAGAAGCCGTCACCAAGCTGTATGACAAAGCTCACGTGATTCAGGACATGCTGGTGCCTGTTGAACATTTGGAGAAGAGTATCGACGTGTTCCATAAGGAGATTGAGGTAGGGATTAGTTGAATGATCTGGTTTGAAATAGGTTTTGTGCCTGTGATGCAGGATAAAGTTGATGCCGACATAGGATACTAACAACATCCACGTACGAACCACATTTGCAGAATAACATTTGTATGGGCACCTAAAGGCAAAGACATTGCTATTTTATGGTCCAAAACTTAGCAACACTGTGAAGTTACCGAGCTTTTGAGTTAGTGAAGACAGATGCTTGTTCTAGAATACCGCACTCTCTACCTTATATTTGACATTTTTTTCTCTATGTGACATCGAGCCCGATTCATTAACGATTTTATAAAATTCTTACTTATTCCAGGAGATCCCGGTTTTTGACTGAGATACAACCATGCGGATTCGTCTAAGACTACACTTCTTTGTCAGATGGCCACCGACTTTAATAAAGTATTTAATTGGGTTTTTCCAGGTATATCCCATCTGGCTGTGTCCATTCAAGGTGTTCAACCACCCTGGCCAGCTGAAAATTAAGACCCAAGCCGACTGGCAGATGTTCGTCGATATCGGTGTCTATGGCGTGCCTAAAGCTAAAGGATATGAAACCGTAAGCGTCTGTTATGCTATAAAGTTTTGACATACAGCTTAGACCTGTAGCCGCTAACCGGCTACCAATGCCCCAACCATAATAATTATGTGACATCGAGGTTGTTCTGGTAGCTCAACCAGCTGTACTACTTCGGACTTCTTCATTAATTTTGTACACCTAAATACTATATTTATTAAACCATTATTTTAATTATATAGACGGGCACTTGGGTCTGTGATTAAATAACTATCAGCTTGTAAATATCGACTTCTACATAGGGTCTTCATGGTTCCTGATTGTCCAGGATGAGTGATTTTTTTACGTCAGAGCTAGATTCAATACTCTGATAGCTCAGATGGCCTAGAGTTTTCTTAGTTAATAGTACGTTCATACAAAATGGCCCCACGTGTATGGGACCAATATAATGATACATCCATCTGCCTGACAAGGTTCTGGGTAAGGAACGAAAGGGTTCCATCTGGGTGGAGAACCGCATCTAAATCTTAAAAAACCTTGTCTCCAGATACCGTCAACCCGTGCCATCGAGGCGTTCGTGACAGCCCACGACGGCTTCCAAATGTTATACGCGGACACATACACGTCGCGTGACGAGTTCCGGCACATGTTCGATCACACCTTGTACGACAGAGTGCGAGACACTCTGCCGCACTGCAAGGAGGCCTTCCCCGAGATCTACGGAAAGGTCAACAGGAAAGTTAGGAAATAAAGCAGCAAAAGATGGAAAGAAAATCAGGCAAATTAAAAAAAAACCTTTCATTATTCAGGGGTTACAATGATTCTCAAAATCACTCATATCACAATAAAATATTTTTCTAGAATAATTTGTTTTATTTATCAACAATCTTTACACGTCTTAAAATGATAATTATCTAAACGAATGCATCTGCTTTGGAAGTCATTCCAGGATGCAGCAAGCAATAAATATTAGCAACAGTGCCTACCTTTATTTTCTTGCAACACTATGGATTCTAAGTACTATCTACCATTACTACCTACGCCTGGTACAGCCCTCGAGAGGAGTTCGTATCGTTACGCAGTCCTTCTATTTCAAATAAGGGACTCTAAACTCAAAAAGGCTGAACTCACTGTTCCATAATTTCTTCTAGATTATGAAAAAATCTTAGTACCTATTTTGAAAAGATTTGTCGATCTTATTTCAAAATATTTAAATAATGGCCGTTGTACAAATAACCTGGCCAAAATGGCATAATAAACAATAATAAAAATCCTCCACCCATTCCAAACACAGTGCCAGTATGGAGTCCCTTCACAGGACATGCGTTAGCTCCTTTGCGGTCCATCTTGTACAACCATCTGCACCTGGCAGGATATAAACGATACCATTGTTAGAGCAGCAGTACAGAGTCCTTAGTGCGAGTTTTTTAACTTACCTACTCCATCGTTCGTTTACGTCAATGATAAATGATTTTATTTCTGTAAGTTGGTTTGTACAAACACTTTTACATGTCGAACATATTTTTCAAACTAGATGAGGTCGGCGTTTCCTATCTGACTACTCTGAGAAGAAAGGCCGAGGTCACAGTCTCTTTTAAAGTCCAGACAAAATCTTGATTAGATCATGTGAAGACCATGTAGACTGATGTCTGAAATGGTCTTTTGAGGAAAGAACCAGCCAGATTGAGTGGACCTGTCCAGTCAGTGCACGCTTTTGTCAATAACCGAGCAGCTCAACTCAGAATTTAAGGAGCTCAACGATTCGACGAACAATACCAAAGAAAGGACATTCGGGTAGGCCGCATAAACTACTCAAATTGCCAGACCATGATTAAAAACTAAGATAAATTTAAATAAAAACAAAAAAAAAAAATATCCACATAGTCTTCACATTCACAATAATTAAAATAAAATAATATAATACTTTAAAAAGTAAATATTCTTGTCATTGCAAGAAAACAAAAAAAAATAATAACAAAATGCATAGTGCAAAATATAATAAAAAAACAAAATTAATTGGAGCAGCTCAATCCCAAGCCTTTTTGTCCTCAATGTAATCTTTTGTTGTATAAAACGCTTTCTGGCACAACTTACGTTTAATGAAAGATTTGAATTTATTAAGACTTAGATCTTGTACGTGGCTTGGAAGCTTATTATAAAAGCGTACACATTGACATCTAAACGAGCCACCTATTTCCTTGAGCCTTGTTGTAGGTACTACAAATTTGTGTTTGTTCCTAGTAATTATGTTATGGATATCACTGTATTTTTTAAACAATTTTATATTTTTATGGGCATTTAAAAGATTTTCATAAATATACTGAGAAGGCACAGTCATTACATTAATCTCCTTAAATTTCTCTCTGAGAGAGTGTCTCGGGCTTAATTTATAAATTGACCGAACAGCTCTTTTCTGCAAAACAAAGATAGTCTGGATGTCGGCGGCATTTCCCCACAACAGAATACCGTACGACATTACACTATGAAAATAGCTAAAGTATACTAAACGGGCTGTCTCTATGTCAGTTAAATTACGAATTTTTCTAACAGCATATGCTGCGGAGCTTAGCTTCTTTGACAATTTATCTATATGTGGGCCCCACTGAAGCTTAATGCTATCGAGCATGAATAAAAAGTCGCTCTCCGCCATCGACCACATAGCCACTAGACGCCTAATGCTTGATCTAATACATCAAAACAATTCTGTCAACTAGCTGAGGTATGAGGGACGGGGTACTGCGCTCTGATTGGTCTCTTACCAAGGTCATACGCATCATTAAGGGTGGGACAGGTTTAAATAAAACCAGGAAGGTATCGATTTTTATAAATAGTATTTTGTATTTTTTAAAAATTAATATTACCTTTTTTATTATTAATTATACGGCGTTTTAACATTTTAGTAATAACATAAAATGCTATATAACTAAAAAAAATAACAAAATTCTAAAGGTAAACTTACTTTTTTTCGGTTGTTGGTTCTTAAATATAGTAATATTAAATATTAGTAAAAACGTAATCAAAAAATCGCTTCACAATTAATAAACTATTCAATTTAATGTCTGTATTTGTAAGATTTCTAGTTCTATCGATAACAGTTTTGGTCATAGGATATGGTGCTTCACTAGTTTTGTTTACGAAATTATAGAGGACAAGAGATAGCGAAAAAAGTACTTTAAAAAGAAAGAGACGCAAACATGCGGTGGGCGTGTTCACCTACAAACTTGACCAGTATAATATGAACTCCGATAAATAATATTAGAAAATAAATCTTATTATGTTTATGTAACTATTAACTTATCACTGAAATGTTATGTTATTTTTTCGGAAACTCGATGTTTGGCTGTTATTACCATAGCAACTTATTGGACAAGAGCCAGGGGCGTAGCTACCGCCGTATCTGCCGTATCAATTATACGGGGCCCCCAGGCCACGGGGGCCCCCGACGTGCGTAAGCAAAAATTAATAAAATCTTACAAAAAATTTTTTTCGCCCGTCAGTCCTACCACTATAGTCCATAGAGGCAGAAAAGTCATTATCAGCTATAAATCAGTTTCCTGGAAAAAGGCAAGGAGAGTGTATATTTAATTTGAATTGTTTGTAAAAATTTTGGAAAAAGTGACAGATAGATAATTATGATGAATAAATATTTCTTTTCATTTTATGAAAACATTTTTTTTTTTATTTAGTGAGAAATCTTTACCCTTCATAAGTGCCCCCAAACAAATTTTTATACGGGGCCCAGCCAAGGCACGCTACGCCACTGACAAGAGCCCATTATAAGGTTTATTTCATCAATTTCTTATTGACTGACACGGAAGTGTTTATGGCTCACAGAAGTGGTCGCTACTAATTCGAAATTGTCGAGTGGTGATCAGTATTATCTGTATATGATTTTTTTTGTCAAATGTGTTGACAGACATCGCTCGTCTGTTATTAGGCGTCTAGTGGCTATGTGGTCGATGCTCTCCGCCAACTGATTTTAGCAATCAATACATGCGACTAAATTGAATTTTCAGCCTTTCGATAAATGATCATCATCATCATATCAGCTGAAAGACATCCACTGCTGGACATAGGCCTCCCCCAAGAGTTGTCACATTGACTGGTCCCGTGCGTCCCGCATCCAGCAGATCTCCGCAACTTTCATCAGGCCTTCCAACAAACGTCTTCCGGTTTGCGGTCGCCACTCCAGAACTTTTCTGCCCCATCGGCCATCCGTTCTGCGAGCAATGTGCCCTGCCCACTGCCACTTAAGTTTCGCAATTCATCGGGCTATGTCAGTAACCCTGGTTCTCTTGCGAGTCTCTACATTTCTGATTCAATCACGCAATGACACTCCGAGCATGGCCCTCTCGATTGTCCTTTGGGTGACTGTAAGCTTTCTGATGAGGCCCATTGTGAGCGACCACGTCTCAGAGCCATAGGTCATAACTGGCAACTTTCATATCTTTAACATCATACTTTTAACAGAGACACTGTGGTAACTTAGACGAGAAGATAACGCGCAACTTCCCGAACGCTGCCCAGCCGGATTCAACGGTTGACCTCTTTATCGAAGTTGGCCTTACACAACTGGATCGGTTGTCTCAGGTAGACATAGTCGTCCACAACTTCGAATGTAGAGTCTCCGACCTTGATAGCAGTGGAGATACCACTGGCTTTCCAGATCATCTTGGTTTTGTACATGTTCATCCTAAGACCCACTCTTTCGGCAGCTCTACTGTTGATGCCTAGCCGTCTCCAGTCCAGAACCTTGAAGATATCCTTCAGTGCAGCGGTGAACAGTTTCGGAGATATGACGTCTCCCTGTTTCACACCTCGCTCCAGAAGGATAGGTTCCGACGTCCGATACTGAAGTCGAACTGACATGGTGACGTTTTTGTACAAACACTTGATATTTGATACTTGGTAGTCGATTTCGAGAAACTGCAGCACAGCTCAAGTCTCGATCGAATCCAAGGCTTTCTCGTAGTCCACAAACATTATGCAGAGTACTCTTCGGTCTTCTGCTTAACCTGCCGCAGCGTATGTATGTGGTCTATGGTGTTAAAGCCTTTACGGAATCACGGAATCCGACTTGTTCGGGAGGCTGGAAATCGTCAAACTTGCGCGCGAGACGATTCGTGATGACTCTTGAAAACAGTTAGTAGACATGGCTAAGAAGTAAGATGGGCCTAGAGTTCTTCAGTAGGGCATTGTCACCCTTCTTAAAGAAGAGTACCACCACACCGCCGCACCATGCCTGTGGCGTTTTCCCCTCGAATATGACGGAATCCAACAAATCAAATCAAATCAAAATTTCTTTATTCAATTAGGCCATTAAGCGGCACTTTCGAACGTCAAAAAAATTTATTAAATGTAATAATAATATAATAATTGATTCTACCGTCCATTCGGAAATGTAGCTTGTTATGGAGAAGAACGGACAAGAAACTCCACACTTACTCTTTAAAAAAAAAAAAAGTGTTTTACACGTATTTGGTTACAATAATCTTGTAGGAAAAATACATATATGTGAGCACGATGTAAAAAAAAAACGCACTTAAAAGCGTCTAGAGTAAAACAAACAATTAAAATACAATAAATAGGTAATTAAAAACAGGCGGAGGCAGCTAAGATATGACCAATCCCAACTGATGGCGCCCGTTCACGAACATGACACATGAATCGGCACCACTCAGCTCAACCATCATGAGGGGAACCGAATGATCCAACACATGTGCCACCATCAGAGAGACATTAGAGAGAGCATGACACACTCAACTGCCAGGGCACACTGAAGTCAACGAACGACACATAGGTACAGTAAATGGTATATTTACACTTGGTACATAGTACTCACATATGTGCTGTGCAGTTATATAATCCAAAAAATAAATTGAGTTTATACAACACAAATATACATTATAATTATTCATACAGTCTCCAGCAGGTCCAACAATACTTCAGAACTTTTCTGCTTATCACTTGTTTTTGTTGCCTAGTGGCTGTGGAGCTGGAATAGCGTTGGGCCAAGCATTTTTATCAGCGATGTAATCCCCCAACCTATAATATAAAGTTTTAAATTTCGTCTCATTCAATTCTAGAATGTGTGGCGGTATTTTATTGTAACATTTTATACAGTACCCCATAAAAGATGACGCTACTTTAGCCAGCCTGAAACCTGGTTGAATTAATTGGTCCCTATTTCTAGTAACATAACTATGTCTATCGCTGTTTTTACTAAAAATATGTAAATTCTTTCTAACGTACATGATGTATTCGTAAATATATTGACAAGGTACCGTCATGATGTTAATGTCCTTAAACAGTTCCCTTAGAGAATCGCGCCGGCGAAGATTGTATATCGCTCTGATGGCTCGTTTTGGCAGAACAAAAATTGACTGAATGTCTGCAGCCCTTCCCCATAGTAATATGCCGTAAGACATTATACTATGAAAGTAACTAAAATAGACCAGCCTCGCGGTATCTACATCAGTAAATTGACGAATTTTTCTAACAGCATAAGCCGCCGAACTTAACCGCCCCGCAAGTGATATTAAATGAGGACCCCATTGTAACCTTGAGTCTAGCGTGATACTCAGGAAAACCATTTTGTCGATGAATTCTAGCTTCTCGTTGTTTAATATAATGTCACAATCATAACTAATGACATTCGGCAAGGCAAATTTTACACACTTAGTTTTTTTAGCATTCAAAACTAAATTATTAGCAGTGAGCCAGTTTAGAACTTGCCGCAATGCATTATTTACGTCGGCAACGTTACTCGTACGTCGATTTATGTTAAAATCAAAGAAGTGTCATCAGCAAATAACACCATGTTTAGTTTGTTTTTCAATAGATGGGGTAAATCGTTAATGTATACTAAAAATAAGAAAGGACCTAAAATTGAGCCCTGGGGTACCCACATTTTCACCACGCCACCACCTCTCCTTCCGTCACAGAGTCGTCCAGGCCCAAAATGCGCATGTCAGCACACTTGGTGGGCCTGGACACTCGGGTCTCGTCCGCATTTAGGGACGCCTGAGCTTTTCGGCTAGGGCGTTAGCGGTTGGGCCGCTGGCCGCACCGGGGACTTCCAGCATCCGGGCTCCAGTCGCGGTGACCCTCACCCGGATGCCTTCGGTGACGCCGAGCTCCTCCAGGTTCACCACCGCCCTTGCTTTGGCGAGCACTTCGCGGTAGAACACGCCCTTTTTTTTCCGCTTCCGGCTGTAGCGTTAACACAACAGCTGCGGCATTCGGGGCACGTAACCTAGCCGCGACGCTTCGCTCCTTGCGCCGCTTCCGCCTCTCCTTTCTTTTAGCCGCCCGTGCTGCCTTGCCCGCCTTCCTTTTCTCTCCGGCCACTTGCCATTCGGCGTTGGCCGCAGGAGAGTCTGAAGGTGGCAGAGATTGGGGCGGCTGACTCGCCGCCTGGGCTGAGGCCCTCACCGCCTGTCTGGCCGCTCCGCCTTTTTTGGGTGCTGGATTTTCCAATTTCGCCGGGGCTGACCTATTCTGTTCCAGCACGGCTCCAGGATTGGGATGTCTCGACGAGCCCGCGGCAGCTGCGGCGGCGGCAAACGAGGCCTCCTTCCGGTGGCCCAAGGCCGCCTGGCTCGCCGTTAGTGGGGGGCGCAGGACAATGGCCTCCAGTGCAGAGAACCTGCTCTGAAAGGCAGCCAGCTCCTGCCGCACCAGGTTCAGAAGACGGTCCTCCGCAGGCACGGGCCGGATTAGCCCATGCTGCGCCCCCTCCTGCGGCATCTCTCGGGGGCCGCCCCCGTGAAGCTCGGCCAGGTCCGCTCGGAGCTTCTCGTTTTCCTTTTGGAGAAGCTCCATGTCGGCTTTCAAGCGGGCGACCTCCGCCCGCATCTCGGACATGCCATGCGAAGAAGGCCCAGTGCGATTGGCCTCCGCCGCCGCCATAATGGAGGCCGTGGCCGCGGATATGGCCTTGTCTTTAGAGGATTTGTTCCTCTTTAAGGCCACATCCCGGATAGCGGCTCCCACGACCTCAGCGAACCTGGCCGCTCGTTCCAAATTGGAGCCACCAGCGGCCTCCAGCTCGTCGCCAGAAGATCCCGAGAGTACAGCCCTGCGGCTAGTCAGTCCGGGGTGGCGCCCTTCCGCGGCAAGCCTCTCGGCTCGATGGGCAGTCTCCTGGGCACTGAGCCTTCTCCCCACTCCTCTGTCTCGGCCCCCACCCCGCCTACTGGTGGGGATCTTCCGGGCCGAGGCCAGTTCGTCATCGGAGAATGACCCCAGGCCATCCCCCGATTTGGGGCGCTTGCGGAAGAACCTTAAATTCTTCGCAGCAGCCCCCGTAACTTCGCGCTCAGAGCTCTGTGGGCCTTTTGCGCCAGATTCGGGGTCGGATTCCGACCCCGCATCACTCACCTCTTCATTTAAAAATATCGGTGTCCGTATTTCATGCATGTGGTTGTCGGTTTGGTCTGAGACAGACGGAAGACGTTTGTTGCCCACCCCAGAATACGGAGGGCAGCCCGCCGAAGCGGGGTGGGACTCCCCGACCACTGAGCAGTCGGGACCCACCTGGGGACGTTTTTCGCAAAAGTCTTTTTCCATTTGTTTGTTTTTTTATTTTTCCTTTAAAGGGTGGTTCCCTATTGAGAGGGCTGGGCACGTAGCTCGCCTCCAAGACCAGCGATGGACAAAAAGGGTGACTGCGTGGAAAGCGCCAATAGGCAAAAGAAGGAAAGGAAGACCCCGAAATAGATGGGAGGACGAAATAAAATGCACAGCGGGTCCTGGATTTGGATGATTTCAGCAAAATCCAGAGAGGACCTTTACCTGTACAGGGGTTCTTGCAAAATTAATAATATTAATATTGTCATAAAATCAAATAAAACATACCAAAACTAAATTAAGAAATAATTACACTTTATGTTAATAACCACTATTTTGTAAATCTAGATTCTGTAAGAAATATAGGCTTTTTTATTTATTTTATTTTTATTATACACTGACATCTGAACGAGCCACCTATTTTCTTGAGCCTTGTTGTAAGTACAACAAATTTGTGCTTGTCCATATGGAATGACTTTGTTTATATTAAAAGAAATGGTGGTGAATGTACCTTTCTACATAATTAGAACAAATCTGCTTTACAATGCGCTCTACATAAGTGGTGATCAAAAGAAACCATAATTTAATCCACTCAGCACTTCACTTTCAAGATTAACCTACACGCAACTAAGTATGCCTTTGCAAAACGTTGTGTGAAAAATGTATAAGTATTGCTCAAGAATATCAAGTCATTATTTGACATCAAGCCTATTTTTAACCGACTTCCCAAAAAGTTATCAATTCGACTTTATATATATTTTTTTTATGTTTGTTACCTCAGAACTTTTTACTAGAAGAACCGATTTTGATGATTATTTATTTGAATGCTGGTGCTTGTCATGTGGTCCCATTTACTTAAGATCCCATTTGATTAAGATCTGATAAAGAACTTTGGAGATATACATCAGAACTCTTCAATAAATGACGGCGGCATATCACTCGGAATTGCTGCAATCGCATGTCTGTTTATTGTTTACACCATTTCATAGCATAATATCACACTGGTACCCTCACCCTGGTACGAGTATACTCTCATTCCATCGGTTTGGTTTAAGTTTCATAATATTGGGTTATATGTAAAATAACTTAAAAGTAAAAAATGAAAACATTTTTACAAAAAATACAACCGGTTTCCAAATAAAAACACTACAAAGTGAAAAATAACTTCATTTTCGTCGGTGTCAAACGTATTGCTGTCACTCACGTGTCCGTTTGTCTGTCTTTACAGCCAAACGGTTGGAGCTACAGTCTTAAAATTTTTACAATACAAGCATCTTGTTGACCCAAAGTCTTACAAATTATCAAAAATATTTATTTATTGTTTGGGGGGCTCTCATACAGGGGAGGACCAAAAACTACCCCATCGAGTGTCGTTGTTTAGAGCTCGTTCAATAGATAAATACTGTATCTTTAGTTTTAAAAAATATTGGAAAACAAAGGAATGAGGAGCCACTAAAGCCAGCTTTTTTTATTTACTAAATTTTTTTCTTAAGTATTTTTTATCTTGCCGAACTTGGCCGGTTTTTCGAAGATTTATGCAGAGATTATGAATCGAACAATTCGTCAGTCCTTGATAATGCTCTTATGTTCCATTTACCGTGCATAAAGTGCTCTGGGCTACTGAATAATCGAAGATACTTTTTTCCCGGAATACCGGGAGAAAAGTATCTAAAGCAAGCAAGGTAATAAGTTTCCGTGGCATAATTTGCAAACTGCAAGCTGTCGAAGTCGCAAGCAGAAACAATAAAAAAGTTAATTCAAAAAATCAAAAAACTCGACTGCTTAAAAAGCGAACTTAAAAGCCGTAAACAAGAAGAAAATCATGCAGTGCAGTCGGAGGATACGTATTTGCGAGCTGGCTGACCAAAACCAGATGTATCCTCCGACTGCACAGCATGATTTTCTTCTTGTTTACGGCCACTACGGCTTTTTAGTTCGCTTTTTAAGCAGACGGGATTTTTTGTTTTTTTTTTTATTTTATTTTTCGTTTGAGGTGTGGCCTGACCTGGCTCTGACCTCTGGTGTCAGAGTTAATTAAGCCGCCTCTGGGAATCCCCACAGGCCTCTGACTTGGCTATTTCAGACTTACATTATAACTATATAAGTCCAGGTTTCCTCACGATGTTTTCCTTCACCGTTGCCTGTGATGTCCAAGATAAACTTAGAAAGTACATATGAATTTGAAAAAGTCACATTGGTACTTGCCCGGATTCGAACCTACGACCTCAAGCACGACAGGCGAGGTCTTAGCCACTGGGCCACTTAACAATTAACTTTTTATTTTCAACTTTTTAGTTATTTTTTTATATTTAGGTACATTTAAATATATAAGTGTTATATATTTTTGAAATCACCTCTTAAAACCCCTCTTGATAACCCACACGATGGGTTTGGAACAAGAAAAGAATTTTGTCCTCCACAATATGGCGCCAAAATCTAAAGTAGGTATGTATGTATGCGCAATACATACATAAATACTTACATACATACACTGAAAAACACGTTACCCTCCTTCGGCAGTCGCATAAAAAGAATAGAATTTGCATTAAAACACTAAAAAGCACTCGAACCCACTACCTAGCTCGGCAGTTATTGAGCCGTCGCGCAGCCGAACGCGGCAGTCTAGGTAAGCAGCTAATAACAATTTACGCTACTAACGATTCTCTTGGCATTTTGCTTGCCAATGTAGTCACATTAACATTCTACAAACAGACATCATAATACGGTTACTGCCTATTATAATGGCCAGAATATTCTGTAGGCTCCGGAATATTTACAAGCCATTTTATTCTGCTAGTATTCTATCGAAACAAGAAATAGGGAATGGGCAAAACCTTATTCGGAATATCCGAAATTTTAAGACTCAAGTGTGTTTGAAATTTGGTAAAGAGTAGATACTAAAACACAAGTTGAGATGTTGAGGGCAATGGAAAGAGCTATGCTCGGAGTTACGAGTACCTTGCGTGATCGAATCAGAAATTAAGACATCCACAAGAGAACCAAGGTTACCGACATAGCCCGAAGAATTGCCAAACTTAAGTGGCAGTGGGCAGGGCACATTGCTCGCAGAACGGATGGCCTTTGGGGCCGATATGTTCTGAAGTGGGACCGCGTACCGGAAGACGCAGCGTTGGAAGGTGCTCCCTCTAGGTGGAACGACGACCAGCAGCCGCCCTTCACTTGCCCTTTACCTTGCTGAATTAATTACGCAATAAGCCTGCTGCTCAAAGCTGCGAGAGTCCGGTGGATGCGAAACGCACATGACCGATCAGTGTGGCGACTCTTGAGAGAGGCCTATGTCCAGCAGTAAACGTCTTTCGTCTGAAATAATGATGACGATGATGATGAAGTTGAGATAGGCAGGACACCTATCTAGTCTTGGTGATAACTGGTGGAGTAAAGCTAGAGAACTGGATATAGGTCATCCAGCGAGCTGGAATGATGATACGACATTGTTGCTTTTATGAAACGCTGGCAGAATGAGAGAAACAACATAGATAACCAAAGAGGGATTCTTTTCCAGTCAGTGTGTGATGTCAGCATGTGGATGCTAAAGATTATGAACACTTTACAATCTCATTGGAAAAAAGGTATTATACTTACTTTTATCGCGACGATACTTGAATCTTCGTAGTTGTACCTACCATGACTCGTTTAGACTTAGGTATGTTTATTTACACAATAAGGTCAGTTCTTTGTAATCAGTAAATACTATTATGACATATGAACTTTTGCACATTTTATCTCCTCGTTAATTCCACGAAGATTACATTGCACTTCGGATTGCCGACGTTCGATATGTGATTCAGTAGGTAGCCATGTCAACATTTTCGGCGAAAAAGTCCTTGAGTGAAGTGTGCCATATATCTGAGTCAGAATCTTTGCGGTTAGGAGAGAAGCAATTCCAACAATATTACATATACATACGGGTCGAATTGATAACCTCTGTTTTATAAGTCGTTTAAAAATCGTTTCACAGAGTCCCAAGGTTCAATTGCTAAAGTCGACCATGTTAAGTGAATCATATATACTGGCAGATCTTAATGTAGGTATTTGATGGTTCTGATCATAGACAGATATGCCCCAGAAAACTCTAACTTGTAAATTGTATTTCTGGCTGGTGGTGATCAGAGAGTTGAGAATCAGTTTTAAATAGGAGAACCCAAGCTTGTCATGGATAGAGACATCAGTTCCTAACCGTTGCGTAAGAATATTAGTGAGCATGATAATAGACTATGAATGCTTCTCTTCAAACTCTTCTGACACTTTGGCGCAAGAAACAGTTTGTCATCGAGCATACTACATAGAGTAAGCGAGATATGATGATGCGACAAACGTAAGCGAATGAAAGAGACAGTTATACAATGCTATCACCTTCAACATTGATACAAAAATAGCTACTGCGCAGGGTCTTGCAGCCAATTCAGAGACACAAAGATCTGTTGTTAGTACTGTAGTATTATATTATCTTTGGTTGTTAGTAATATATTGTGATTTTTTCGGCCATTAGAATCTCTAGCTTCAACAAGAATCCAGAACATGATTTATAGCTGTTATTTAATTAGACAGTTCCTACAAAATCAGATAATTTTATAAACTTCAAGTAGTAGGTACATAGGTATAAAATTGTTAGATTAGTTATTCAGTAAACGATGTGATTGCGTGGTCACTAGTTTATCATATGTACATGGTCAACTATGTACTTACTTAGGTACTTCGACTATAAATAAAGTGTCTCACTTTATGCAGATCCGAGAAATACGCATCTTGGATTAGTCATACATTACATATTATTACGTAATCGGAAGTGAATCTTGGAAAGAGATAGTTTTTCCAGTTATCTCAGCTACTTAAGACTTTTGTTTTAACGTACACTACGAATACTTATTCCCCTATATCTACTGTTATCTCTCATTCTAGGAAAACTTCTTTTTGTGTGCCTTACACCCAAAGCTATTCATACTGATAGAGTAAGCTTCAGTTGGAAGGTCTCCCTCTAGGTGGATGGCCTATGTTCAGCAATGGACGCCTTTCGGCTGCAATGAGGATGATATTTTATCCGAGGCAGAGATGAAGAATAATACACACATCAACACGGTCTAGGATATTTCATACTCAATTAAATAACTCGAAAAGTACTGGCCGCATTGGAATCTTTTATACACCGATTTGTTTGTAATTTTTCTCAGACTAATTCCAAATTCAAATTTTTGAAAATTCTTTTGTTTCGGTGGCATAAAAATGTCTTGATGTGTAGGAGAGGGAATTTTCATTTGTGCGAAATTTAGAAAACAATACGAACTACGTTTAGTTACAGTTTTTTTCATTTTTAAACGAAAGATAAAGTTAAAATTGAGGTATTGTAGCCATGCAACGCCAACATTTGACGAGGGCGGAGATGTTACGAGCTGTGGGAATGCTGGAAGCTGGGTCTGTTCAGCGTAATGTTGCTGAGGCCATAGGGACCCACTAAAATGTAATTTCAAGATTGTGGACACGCTATCGTGCCACAGGTGAAGTAGCGGAGAGGCACCGGGGGCCAAGTCGCATCACTACCCCCAGACAAGACCGATTTTTGCAAATTACTGCGCGAGCTCAACCAAATGCAACGGCGACTCAATTGGTCCAAAGGCTGCGAGTGGAACACCAAGTGCTTGTGAGTGACCAAACTGTAAGAAGGCGACTGCATGAAAGCAATCTACGCTCTCGTAGACCACTCCGGGTCCCACCTTTACGGAGAGGCAATCGTGGACGACGATTAGAATGGGTTCGGAACCACGTGGACTGGGGCCGTGAGCAATGGTCCAATGTGCTGTTCACGGATGAATCCAGGTTCGGCTTCCATCCAGATTCACGAAGGACGCGTGTTTGGCGAGTTCCTGGACGATGGAGCCGTCTTCAGAACCCTCAGGAAGTTCACCCATACCAAGGAGGAACAATTATGGTTTGGGCAGGAATTCGTCTTGGAGGACGGACGGATCTCGTTTGGGTGCGGGGCAATATGACGGCAGATCGATACGTCCAACAGGTGCTGGGGCCCGTAATCTTGCCCCACAGAACACAAATGGGGCAAGATTTCCTGCTCATGCACGACAATGCCCGGGCACACACGGCGAGAACGGTAGCAGCTTGGTTACATACACACAATGTTAGGGCCTTAGACTGGCCTGCTCAATCGCCATATCTAAATCCCATTGAGCATGCGTGGGATATGCTGCAAAGAAGAGCTCTGAAGGAAGTTCCTGAAAATCTGGCTACAGAAGATCAACTTTTTGCGCACCTCAGAAGGACATGGGACAATATTCCCCAGCAAGACATTGACAACCTTGTTCTGAGCATGCCGAATCGTTGCCGATGTGTTATGAACATCATGGGCGCTTTCTCAGACTACTACTAACTTCAAGTTTATAAACACAAATTAAATGATTTTCAATTTTTTTCAGTTTTTACTCATAAATTAAAAGTTAATTCATATACGGTTTCCGTCTATGCTTCATTTTTTTTTCCATAAAATCCTGAAATTTTAATCGAAGTACCTTAACCATTATTAAAAAATGGTAGAATATTAAACAACGTATCTTTTAAATTTACTTTTTTTTACTTTTATTTGAAAAAAACGTTGTCCCACACTAGGAATTTCTTCCTGTATCTTTTTCGCAATGGCGGGCAAAATAATAAGTTTTCCTATGCGCGCGCATCTAACAATGGCGATCAGCCATAGACTGAAAAGAATAAGTTTTATTTTTTTTGGCTTTTCGCGGATAGCGTTTTAGCCACGTACAAAATGGGGCATTTCAAGTTTCCTTTATTACAGACAAAAACAAAAGTTATATTTGAGTGAAAGTTTTATTTATTAAACACGTACAAGTTGAAATTATCTATTTAAATACGAACTTGCATGAAATGTGTTGCATTTTTACTATTGAGCACGATCTTTTTTGTATCGAAACTTTTTTAAGAACAAAGCAACACAACCAATAAATTACAAAAAAAAAAACTCTATAACTCACTTGTGAATGCAATGAAAAAGTCAATGTTTGATAACAGGTGTCATAAAGTAGCTCTAATTTCACCACGTGAGTTATAGACCTACCTATTTTCTTGATCCTTGTTGTAGGTACTACAAATTTGTGTTTGTTCCTAGTATTTACGTTATGGATATAACTGAATTAAAAAAAAAATGTGGGCATATAAAATATTTTCATGAATATACTGAGAAGACACAGTCATTACATTATTCTCCTTAAATTTATCTCTGAGAGAGTGTCTCGGGCTTAATTTATAAATTGATCGAACAGCTCTTTTTTTCCAAAACAAAGATAATCTGGATGTCGGCGACATTTCCCCACAACAGAATATCGTACGACATTGCACTATGAAAATAGCTAAAGTATACTACTTTAGCTATTAGGCTTATATAGGCTTTCTCTGTGTCAGTTAAGTTACGAATTTTTGTAACCGCATATGCTGCGGCGCTTAGCATTTTTGACAATTTATCTATATGTGGGCCCACTGAAGCTTAGCATCCAAAGTTAAGGCTAAGAATACTGTGCTATTTTCAGGATTCAATTCTACACAAGGGTGTAAACAAAGGTATCAACACATCAGTTTTCACCTGCCTAACGTGAGGTAGGGTAAACTTAGAGTATTTGGTTTTTTCTTTTCATTAATAAATTAAATCAAATCTTTTTATTGTGGGCATAGGTTATACAGACAGATGTTAGATACATTTCAGTTCCATTATGTCCTGCCTAGTAGTCATACAATAATTAAGTCAACATGCAAAATAATCATAGGTATCACATATAAAGCAAATCTTACAAAATAAGAATTATGTGCATGGTGACAGATTGTAGATAGTATTGAATAGTGGCAGTTCCTTAGTGTTTAAAATGTCCACAGGTATCCTATTGTAAAGAAGAATTTGAATTTGAAATATATCTTTTTGATTTTAGTTCACCGAATAGATTTTTATTAATTTTAACAAATACCGCAACTTTATAGATGTAATCTGATGGAAAGGTTAGTTTTTTTTTTAAATATCGTTTGCATGATTCAGGAACAAAGATACCAGCAATTGCGCGAACGCGGCTTCTTTGCGCTTTCAACACATTGAACCAGTGAACTACTTTTGAGATCGCGCTATTTACATGGTCAGTAACCAGCTGCTGACGTTTAAGTTTAAACAAAAGTGAAGTATCATCCGCAAACAACACTATATCATGGTTATCCTTTATGAGGTTAGGCAAGTCATTAATATAAATAAGAAACAAGAAAGGACCAAGAATTGAGCCCTGCGGGACTCCCATTGTATAATATAGATCCGGGAGATCTTTTTCTACTAACGTCAACGTTCTGAATCAAGAAGCTACGTAGTTCAGAAGTAAGAACATCCAGAGCGCTGTTCCGGATCCCGTCCTCGTCCCGTCCAATCCATAACTCCCTTATGCAAGGCAAAGTACAAAAAACAATCAGAATTAAAATTTTCAAAACCAATAAGCATTATCGAATTTTATCTAGGATTTTGTTTGCAAATTGTAATAAGGAGTAAACTTGCCCTGAGCACAAATTGCAAAGAAATCAAAACTTTACGGGAAAAACAGATTTTTGGACCTTTTGACAGCCCATATATGTTTTTGTTTCATTGGAATTTTATGGACCTTGCAGGCAACATTACTACCACCATAATAAACATAATTCTTGTGAAAGTATTTAACTGGGACCTTTTTCGCAGACTGGCCTTTAATTGCAGTTATTTTCCTGGACATGGTAAGCGATGAATGAAGTCTACTATTGAACGAGCGAGGCCTGTCCACAGGTCATAGGTCTATCTATTCTGTCAGTCATTTATTTGATCTTATTACCTAGGTTTGTATTTTTTTATGAAGACAATTATTATTATTTTTATCATGCTTCACCAGACTGTTAAAATGAGATCCAACAAGTACATAGTTGGGTAACTGCTTATCGGTCGCACTTGACCCATTGGTCGTGCCCAATTTCCAACCGCGCTACATAAGATGCGCGCGCGCACGTTTTTATGTGTTGACTTGTGTAGGTACACATTTCACTAATAGCACGCTTGCTGATTGTTTTATTAATTGGTTGTTATGTAAGTTGAATATGGGACTTAAGGAGATATTGATGAGGTTTTAATAAATATAATTATAATCACAATGTGTACCCCGAAAGCTTTGGCAGAGGTGTAGGTATCTGTAGTCACAGATAATATACCTATTAGTACACCCACGTTTTGCTAGATAAGTTTCCATGTAATAAGAGGTGACCTTGAATTGCCATCGACCGGGCGCAAATTTGGACTCTGAATACTACTGAAATTCCAGATGGAATACCACTAATACCACTAACACCCGACCCGGGAACCGAAAAACTTCAGAGTCATTACTACCTACTGTAGAGAAATGCTACAAAACGGAATGCCATCTCGTCTTTTTAGGGTTCCGTACCCAAAGGGTAAAAACGGGACCCTATTACTAAGACTCCGCGGTCCGTCTGTCTGTCTGTCTGTCACCAGGCTGTATCTCATGAACCGTGATAGCTAGACAGTTGAAATTTTCACAGATGATATTGCCGCTATAACAACAAATACTAAAATCAGAATAACATTAATATTTATGTGGGGCTCCCATACAACAAACGCGATTTATTTGCCGTTTTTTGCGATAACGGTACGGAACCCTTCGTGCGCCAGTCCGACTCGCACTTGCCCGGTTTTTTTTATTTGTCAAACTGGCCGATTTCATTATAAGAATTTTCAAATTTCGATTGACTAGAAAAGATAAGTCAAAATTTCTGATGAAAAATAGCAAATTATGCAACTAAAGGATGGATTTAAAGCGAGGGATTTAGATGAATCACGAGCATAGCGAGTGATTCAAGTGTTAGAATCCAAGGGACGAGAGTGATTCATGGCCCCCGACATAAATCCGCTTTATTCAAGAGTTGAATAACTACCAGATACTTTATACCATGACTACGAGAAAAAGAAAGTTCTAAAATAATGATTAAAAGTTTGAATAAAATAAGCTGTTTAGAAAATTCATGGCAAATGCCAATTAATTATTTATTGGTATTTAACAGCAGCTGTTAAATATTATTTGAAATGGCGAAGAGGATGGGCAGACAGGCTTTAGACATAACACTATTATAGTAACTCTGGGCTGTAGTATTATATTAGTGCTCTGGGCACAGCTCAACCACTCGCTAGCAAAAATAAAACAACCCGATTGCTTAAAAAGCGAACTAAAAAGGCATAAACATGAAGAAAATAATACTGTGCAGTCGGAGGATACATATTCGCAAGCTGGCTGACCAAAACAGCATGTTTTTCTTCTTGTTAACGTCTTTTTAGTTCGCTTTTTAAGCAGTCGGGTTTTTTGAAATAACTTTTTTATTTAACACTTTTTAGTTTAGTTTTTTTCGAATTATGTGCATTTAAACATAAGTGTTATATTTTTTTGAAATCTACTCTTCAAACCCTTTATTTTGATACCTCACACGATGGGTTTGGAAGAAACGAAAAAAATTGGGCCCCACAATATGGCGCCCAAAAGCTGCCATTTTTCAATTTTCCAATTTTAATGTATTAAGACGAATCGATTGACGTACGAATCATCAAAATCGGCCAACGCGTTTGGTCTCTGGAACGCCACATAGGAACAAACCTACATACATACATAGACTGATAAACACTTTACCCTCCTTCGGTAGTCGGGTAAAAAGGCAGTTGTACAACTAAGGGTTAATATTATGAAAACTTATGGTATGTTCCGTGGTTTCTTAATAATTATTCTTTAGAGTTTCGCTTTCTCTGATAACTGACACTCTTTTTGTAACATGGTTTTGATTACTCACTTCTTTGTCTGTAGATATCAGTTATTAGAAGCCGGACACTGGTTTTCCCGTACGGGCAGAGCGCATGACCCCTTCCGAGTCTGCAGTCTTAATGGTCCCGTACATTTTACAACGGGTTCCGTACATTTTTTTCAACGCCCTTAGTTTTGCCACGAGAATAGTGGTGGTGTTTCTGCCCGTAATCCAGCTATGGAGTGGTACTACTGAAGCCGGAGTTTTTCATTAGCCCGCCTGATGCGACTTGCTAATGTATCATTTTATGATTACATTTATTTTTGCGTTAGAATTAACCTAGCATTTACGTATTAGTTATTTCTTTTAAAATTCCACGGATTAAAATTAAACTTAGTTAGTTTAGTTATTATATCGTTAAGGATTAAGGAAGGATACACCTGGATGCATAAGCCAGAATCGAACCAGTTGCAACTGCGTTGATATACGCGCGGATAGGTGCGTATGTTCACGTAATACTTACAAATCCAGTCAAAATTTCATTCCTAAGTTTTTTCTTACTTTATATTTAAAACTATTTAATTTTTTATTTTGCGGTTCCTCTGTATTTTTAATAATCATGTGTTTTGCCTTTTTGTATTCTTTTATATACCTTCGGTGAAGGCATTTTATTTTAAAACAAAATTATATATATCTCTTTTTTTTACTACGCCACACGCCTTCTAAGCACCTAAGTACCTAACATTCGAAGAAAAATGGTTTTTGGGGTTTTTGGCGCAGCCGCGGGGCACACTATGTATGTAAATGTTGTAAAATTAAGTTGTATTTGTACCTACATTGTGTGTATCTGTGAGTGCCAAATAAACTAGTTTTCTTTCTTTCTTTCCTTCTTTCAAAAAGTAAATTAAAAGAACAAAATTAATTGGTGCTAGATACAGAAGCAACAAAAACTTAACGTTTTATCTCGAATTGAAAATCACTGAATTGGCTAATAGACATCAACTAAATTGTTTACGTTTGATAACGTAAGGTTAATGAACATAATTTTATATCAGCTATAATTTTAGCATTATGAAATGTTTGGAAGCCAGTGATATCTCAGTAATGAAGATTAAAATTGATGTTGAGACTCTAGCAAGATCGAATGTTTTTTATCAATGAGAGTTTATTATGTATATCAATGTTTAATATGGCTAAATAAACAAAATACTACTTTTTCACACTTTAAAAGAAAAAAACAAGTTCTTACGGCTGCACCACTTCTTACGGTCCAATGCCATATCCGTGCTGCTCTACGGGTGCGAAACGTGGAAGGTAACAAAGGACATCTCACGCCAAATCCAGGTCTTCGTCAACCGATGTCTTCGTCGCATCCTCGGAATTTACTGGCCCGAGATCATCTCTAATGTAGAGCTGTTGGAGAGATGCCACGAGACTCCGATCGACCGCCAGATCAAGCGGCGTGAATGGTGTTGGATTGGTCACACGCTCCGGAGGGATTTCGATCACATTCCTAAACAGGCCTTGGATTGGAATCCTCAAGGGAAAAGGAAGCGAGGCCGTCCCCGTCAAACCTGGCGACGCACCGTAGTTATTGGCTGAAGCGACGAGTATCGGAACTCGGAAGGGCATGGAGCGAGGTGAAACGCGAAGCTCAAGACCGGTCTCGATGAAGGATTACTGTGAAAGCCCTCTGTCCCAGCTAGGGGCCATAGGATCTTAAGTCACGGCTGCACCCGCGTGGATGTCGGAAATTATTCCAACGACCAAAACACATCCTGGGACAAAAAATATCGTATGTTCTTATCCAGGCCATATACGTTCTAATTATAAAACCGCATGCAGATTTTTGCTTTCTCTATCTGAATAACATCCAAATTAGCTATTGAAGCGTAATTCATCAATTTTTTTATACCTACTGACTTTTGTTTTATAATATTAGGTTGATTTAAATTCGACCAAGATTTTGGTCCTGCCGTTCGGTTAAAAACAATTGAATTAGGCAAAGGTTTTTATACTTTTTAACAAACAGATACAATGTTAACTGGCCACTTTAAAAAGGACTATACAGACCTGTAAAATTAAACATTTAACCTGCGGGCAGACTTGTGCATCTTCTCAAAAATAAACACAATTAAAAACACCGCTTTCTCTTAAGTGCGGTAAACACATTGTTTCTAATTTGTGCAGTCTGTAGCTGTAGGTATGTTGCTTGTGCTCCAGGTTTGTGTACTCTTACAATGTGCATGCACGCAGGGTTACCAACATTTTCATTAGTTTATTAGTTAATAAACTAATGAAAATGTTGGTTATTAGTTAATAAACTAATGAAAATGTTGGTAGTAAATATAAAAAAAAAGAAAAAAAGAGTATATATAGGCAAATGAAGAGTTAGAAAACAGAGTACATTTTTATTGTTATTTTTTTTAAACATAAGTTTCTGCGCAACATTTAAAGCATTTTTCGTTCTTTGAAAATAATGTTGTAGATGTAGACGATTACTCGGACATCAGTTGAAGCCCAGTTTTTCGCTTCTCATCGCTTTGCAATTATGACCGAAAAGACAAAAACTATCGAAGGGAAATGACAGAAATTCGTTCAATTGAATTCATAAGCAGAATCAAATAAATTGAGTATTTTATCGTGCTCAGTAGATTATAAAGCACACTTAAGCGAAATAGATAGCAATACTCTATATAAGGGTACGGTTGGCAACCCTATGCTCTAGCGTGTCTGGGCATATGAAGGTACTCATTAGTAAGTAATTAAGTATACATTGTTCACACTTTGCAGCCGACATGAGCAAAGTGGGCGCATCTAACGAATAAAACGGAGGAAACAAATAAAAACTAACTGAAAAGTATGTTCGACTATATTAAGGTTTGTTCGTCAAAACTAAACTTTTCCTTCAACAATGTAGCTTGAGAACGGAAGCCCGCGACTTTTTTTATTATTCTACTTTTTAAACGTGTAAACGTGGACATTCCTGGCCCGAGAAAGGCAAAGGATTGATGCAATCGAGATGTGGTGCTGGAGACGAATGCTAAGAGTACGCTGGACTGCGAAACGCACCATTGCATCGATCTAGACCCAACTCCGAGTAAAAACTCGCTTGTCCACGATATGCCAGCAACGCATTTTCACATATTTCGGCCACACAATGCGCAGAGGCGACGAGAATTTAGAAAGACTGATTGTAGTTGGGAGCATGGGTCGTTCACCAACAAGGTGGACCGATCAAGTGAAAGACTCGTCGTCCTCCAATTTCTACACGGTCGTAAGGGACGCGCTGGACAGAAACCGGTGGAGGCAGATTATCCGCTCCAGATGTAACCTGATCCTGACCATGATACTCAGACATGAGGGACCGACCAAGATAGAGAGAGAGAGACGTGAAAAGGTAACGGATGGCCAGACAGAGGGACAGACAGATATAATTACTCTCGGACCATGTTTAGCGGTGTATCTCCTATTTACCAATTGGATGTATGAATAAAATATTAATTAATTCGTACCTGTTTTTTTTCGTCATTGTAAGATAGTTAATGCCTCATCTTAACTGGCTTCGGTGATGAGCAGGATTTTGATCTGAGAATCTTCCCTGAGAAATAATCTCTAATTCTAAATAAAGTTTTTGTTTGCGATCTAGGCTACTGTCACTGTCTATCATGGACTTGAAAAGGTTAATTAAGGGTACATAGTCTGGGAAGTTACCGTCAAAGGGATTGATGTGAATAGGTGGCAGTTTCGTTCTTGCTGTCTTCTAGAAATTGCTTGCGGCCATGTGAGTGCTGGTGATGATTAGGGCTTTATCGATTGCGGCAAGAGATTCAAAGTACATTTCTTCAACTTCCGCGAGTTACTTTCGCAGTTATAATATTATTATGGATGAAACTTGTTTTCCAGCTGGTTTCATGTCATCTTTTTGGCCTTGTCCTATGTTACTTGGGGTCGGCGCTAAACGTTTTCTTCTTTAATTACGTCTTGTCAACCGTCACGCTATCACTGACTCCCTTTTGTTTCACCTCACACTGATCATCCATTTTTTCTATCCTCCCGCTCTCTCTCTGTATATCCAAATGATTCATTCCGAATATGTAAATAACTCAATTTTGCATAAAAGCTCAGATATACTCCTTTTTCTTTGGAAGCCAGTATGGAATATACTACTGATATATATTGAATATACTATGACAGATATACTCTCTACTGCATCTGGTAGTGTATTGTACAGTTAAGGTCAAAAGTGCAGTCACCCTCTACCAAAACACACACAAGAAGAATTTCAACTTTTCTAATGCTGCCAGCTTTCTGGTCACTTTTCACGTCGATGTGGACGACTTTTTTGACACCGAATGAGCACTGCCCTTTTTATACGCGGTCTTAGTTTTTGATTTATATACATAAGTAGTTATTGTTATTTATCTTATACTATACATATATTTAGAAATATATTTCTGATTCTAAGTATTTTTCAACACGCTTGCTCATAAAGTGGCTCTAATTTCACCGCAATTAGGCACATAATGACACCTGTAATCAAACTGTGACTTTTTCATTGATATTATTCACAAGTGAGTTATAGAGTTCTTTTTATTTATTGGTTAAGTTGCTTTGTTCTTAAAAAAGTTTCGATACGAAAACGTCGTGCTCAATAGTACAAATAAATTAATGGACCTACCTAGTGCTTGCTCATTTCATGCAACTTCGTATTTAAATAGATAATTTCGAACTTGTACGTGTTTAATAAATAAAACTTTCACTCAAATATAACTTTTGTTTTTCTCTGTAATAAAGAAAACTTGAAATACCCCATTTTGTACGTGGCTAAAACGCTATCCGCGAAAAGCCAAAATAAAAAAAAACATTCTTCTAGTCTATGGTCTCCAATGTTAGATGCGCGCGCATAGGTAAACTGACTAATTATTCCCGCCATTGCGAGAAATTTTTCACAACTCGTTTTCACTGTTGAAAATGATTTTTTTGTATGATTCTTCACAAGTGTGTTGAGAAACGTCGTATGATACACGTGTGTATTGATGATTACCGTCCTCGGCTCTCTTAAGGGTAAACAAGTCAAAAATTCTTCCATACAAACGTAGTCTAGAGATTACTCCACTGTTTGACGATGTACTTTCAAAATAAAAAAAGATATCAATTTGTCTCATCATTATCTAGCCCTGTATGGAACCGAAAAAATAAAATATTTGAAAGTTATGAGCGTCGAAAGTTCCATATTTCATCACTAATTTTAACGTATCTTTGGGCGCAAATAAATACCATAAGAAGAAGGAAAATTAAAAAACGGCCTCCATACAGGGATAGATTAGTAATTCAACAATCCAAATAATTTTATTTTGATCAGATACATTCAGTAGTTTTTTCATGATATCTAGACTCCCAAAGGTCTGTTTATAAAATTTCGCGCGCTCGTTTTCGTCCTAAATCATCATCCATTTCGATAAAAGATTGCAGAAGTGCTAATTCGTACGCGAACTAGCTTCTTACTGCTCATCACAGCATCTATATATTTCGCACGTGTTGTGGGATGAGATAGCATGCATTTTAACCTCGCGCACAAAATAGTTCGTGCCGTCGACTAGCTTAACCTTAAGACTCAATGGCGCCTCAGCGGTAATCACCAACATTACACACTTGTGCCATAATGTACTATTAAACCATGTAAATTTCTATTTTTCACGGCTAGTAACTAATTATTTTTTTTTTTTTTTTATACAACATATTTAATTTCTATACAACATATCAAATCAATTGTAGATAGCCATTTGAGTTTTGGAAGAGTAAGACTGCAGTTTTGACCCTTGACTTTACCTATAAACTTAACTAGACTAGGTGCAACTCGGTAGAATCTGCCTGCATAATAAATTGTTGTCGCATGCGTAAGCTACTTAGAAACTAGGTACCAAGTGACTAACAGGACAAGCAGTGCTATGTCATCCGTCTGTGGTAAGGATGAACAAACAGCGAACTTTGCTTACCTATATTATAGATAGAGAAACAAAATCTTTACACCAATGACACAGTAAAAATATACAATTTGTACTGTGCCAGTGAGTTCACAGCTAATAAATACTTTTAAGATGACTTTTTATATCATCTATTTTAGATAAAATATTAAATTTATACCTATATCTTATCATTGCCTTTGTCTACTGAAGCCCTAGGTAAATAAGTTAGATCGAATTGTGATTTAAAGTCTTCCAGTACTTATACGAACCTTAAACGGAACTACTTTTAAAATCTTCTGAATTTTAAAATTTAAATACAAGTAGTACTTACATAACTATTTTTCACTGTGTACCTACCTAGTGTGTTATTTTTAGATAGGTATACGGCTATTTACTCTCAATTTATAAACACTTAAATGCTTATAGATCTCAAAAACATCCTGTTTACTTTAAAACAAAAAGATTGTTTTCAAAAGTTTTCCCCATTGAACTATAAACCCACGTCGGCCGCGAGTCATGCGCAGAAATCTTATCAGCTAGCTGACCCGACTGTTCCTATCATTACGAAGTAAGACAGTGCCAAAGCAGCCCGGATTTGCTGCTCGGACAGAAACTTATCAACAATTAACTATGACCGCAAAAAACTCTATAAACACCACAGTGAAAACATTCTCTGTTCAGTTCTAGTGCGTTCTTTTTTAAAAATTCCAAAATGAAGACTCTTTTCGTGTTTAATTTAGTGCTGTGCTTATTTTCGGCCAGTTTGGTCAGAGGTGAGTCTAGATATTTCGTTGTAAAACATTTGTTTAAATATTGTCTGTGACGTTTTTGCCGAAATTGTGTGCTATTTTGCTAGTAGGTAGGTAACAAAATGTGAAAACATGAATTTTGTTTCATAAGAAAAAATCTTTAGTACCTAACATGCTTTTATATGGTTTTTAAGTTGTAGACCGTGCTGATTTATTTAAATAAAAAATGATATCATAATGATTTTCCTACACCTTTTTACTTACAAATAATATATTTTTACAACTATTTAGTTATTTTTTTCCTCCACAAAATAGCGCCCAAAATCCGTCATTTTTTCTTTTCCAATTTTAATGTAGCCATTGACACTCGCAGGGTTAAGACGAATCGATTGACGTAAGAATCATCAAAACCGGCCAACGCGTTTGGTCTCTAGAACGCCACATAGGAACAAACATACATACGTACATACATAGACTTATAAAGACATTAACCTCCTTCGGCAGTCGGGTAAAAATAAAAAGATGCCTAAGGCATTAAGTCCGCCTTTGTACAGTATTTTTTTACTTGTACATAAAGGTTCATAAAAAAGAAACCTTACTTATAAAGTACATACATTTTTTCTTTTTGGGAATTAAGTGCATACCTACCTTTATTAAGGTATCATAGAACATTAGGTACTATTTACCATTAGTACAGACGTACTGCATAAGTACATAGTTTTAAGATCTATAAATAAACAATCAAGTTACTCAAAAACATACTTGATTAGACACTGAGATCTTGATTTAGAAGCATACCGTACCCCAGTTAAGAGCGAGTTTGATCTCCGCCGATAACTTATGCATAACTCTGGTCAAGAGTTCGACTTTGCAACTTAAACTTCAAGTTGATCTTGCTAAGTTAGTACCGCGTTAGATCTAGGTTTGTTCAGGAGTAATTTTAGAGTACTTGTGTATTGTTTAGATACTGTAACTGACTACAGACCACAGACATACTACACAACTAGATAACGCAAGTATCTCCATCTGTATGAAAACCAAGCGTGTCACTTTTTCACACACAATTTCAGAACTAATTTACTTACCAATGAAAGAAAACATTTCCAATGCCTTGGACAACTTTTTCTATACAGTCTTTACAGCTCAATATGCCTTACAAAGGCATTTTTCTAGATTTCGGTGGATTTCCGGTGGCGATAATGCTAAATGAAAAGCTCACATTACGATCATTGGTCATAATTTTATTCAGTTTTTTGACCCGCGAAGTACATACAATCGCGTCATCTAGTTAGCTTTATATCTGCGCTACAGACATATTTAGGACTAAAGTTTTAATTCAGTCAGGTAGAGTCGTAAAAAGTCGATTGTATGGCAGGTGATGGAAGAATAGATTAGTTACCTTAGCTTTTTGTTACGTGCCTGTAAAATTTCAGAAAGTTGGGAAATTCCTGAAAACAAATAGAATGATCTGTGGATGCTGATTCCGAAAATTCTTTTACTGATATAAAGCTGGCCATAGACGAGTGGTTATATCGGAAAAACATGTGCGATTTCTGAGAGATAGGCCAGGCAAAAACTCTAATAGACCATAATATAAAAAAATATTCCTTATTAAATGACATAGGACGCTCTGATTAAAGCCCAGTTTTTTGATCCGTAGTTAACTCATCTAATGGTCAAATAGGGTAACCAATGATTTTAAATTTCGGTTAAACGCGTTTTTCATAAATTTTTGGTAACAGAAATTGTTAAATACGTTTATTTGACCATTTTTTTTGACAAAAATAAATATAAAATAAAAGGGTTTGACCGAAATTTTAAACCATTGGTTAGCATTAGGGATTGCAATCCGGATTCTTCAAAATACGAAAATACTGGCAAATCCAGCTTTTATTGACATTTTTAAATACGGTTTTGAAGACACATTCGGTTTTTTCGGCTTTGTGCCAAAACTGATTTTAACGGATAATATCTGTATTTATCCCCAAATTAACATTTTAAGTAACGAGTAGATCGTTATTAGAAAAAAATACTGATGCTCAAAGTTTTTTGTTTATTTTAGTTGTTTCTTTTTTTATTGTCTATAGGATTCTGCTTGACCACTATCTCACCTAAATGGTAAGCGATGATGTGGTCGACGGTGAACATTCTTTTATTTGGTCGTGCGTCGTAATTGAGCGAAAAAAATATGCCGATTTTAAATAATTTGTGCAAATTTATTTTATTTTCAACAAATTAACTAAAAACATTCAAAATTGGAAAATTAAATCCGGATTGAAAAAAAACCGGTATTTGCAATAACATATTTAACCATTGGTTGAATTAACTACCGATAAAAAAACTGTCCATTAGAGAAAATACAAAGTTTCGAATGGATACCGAATCCCGAGAAGTAACCCGCTTTCTTCATTGGAAACCTTGTTTTGGTACGCTAGTAGTTACTATACTGCTGTGCCTTATTAGTATTTAATGTAGAGTCTACATAAAATAATGCCAAGACCAAATTCTTCAAACTAATTAAGTAGGCATTGCCATCTAATCAGCGTTTACAAGAAACTTACGAAACTTATCATGTGACGTCACGTGTGGATAACCCGGTCACATGAACCCATAGTAACTTCGGATCGACTTCGGGTCACATTTCCACTAATCTGGTGGTTAGCGCTTCATCAACAAACAATATATTTATCTGGTACTTATCCGCTTTTTGGAATGATGGTGGTTTTTCTACAATCGTTAACGCCTCCTATTTGTATTGCCACGTGACTTAACGTTCAGATGTGTCATTACCATACATTGATTCGTTTTCTACTAGCGTTATCGATTGTAGATTGACAACAGGTGCTTGGTTCACTTTGGTTTCACCGGTAAAGTTCAATTTTCATGATTTCGGGAAATCTATTCTGGCATTATAGGTATCTTACAATAGAATTTGCCTGTTAGGTACCACAAATAAAAAGTGAAAAATGTTTTTTTTTACAAAAATATACAACCGACTTTCAAATAAAAACACTATAAAGTAGAAAATAACTTCTTTTTCTGAAGACAGTGTCAAAAAACGAAGAAAAGAAAACAGGAACACCGTCTGCCGAAAAATAAGTTATTTTTTACTTTGCAGTGTTTTTATTTGGAAGTTGGTTGTATTTTTGTAAAAAAATTGTTGATGCTTTTCAATTTTAATTTAGTTGTAGATATCTACTTACTGTCTTCAGAATTATTTTGTCTAAATGTAGTAAAATACAAGCAGGTAAATACTTTTTGAAGTATCTTTGAGTTAGTATTTGTAGCCAACCAGTTTAAGAGATATTGAACTGCCTATCCAATCTTTGTCCCAATTTTGCATAATTTACGGATTGAAAAACCAAAATTTATTTACGGAGTAAATGATAAATGATTTCATTTCTGTAAGTTGGTTTATACAAACACTTTTACATGTCGAACATATTTTTTAAAACTAGATGAGGTCGGTGTTTTCTATCTGACTACTCTGAGAAGAAAGGCCGAAACAAACTCAGAGGTCACAGTCTCTTTTAAAGTCCAGACAAAATCTTGGTTAGATCATGTGAAGACCATGTAGACTGATGTCTGAAATGGTCTTTTGAGGAAAAACCAGCCAGATTGAGTGGACCCGTCCAGTCAGTGCACGCATTTGTCAATAACCGAGCAGCTGTGGAGTGAATACCAATATTTCTTATTAAATGTTTTTAGTATTTTAAATAGGTATACAAACCTAATTCAATAAACTTAATTGATCTTAGCTTCTAACAAAATCAATCAATAATATTAAACCTAAGTTGATCCAATCAATTATAAATTGTAGCTTGTCCAATTAATTACTACAAGTAGGTACTTACTGCGTCCGTTCGTAGCTACTTCATTATGATCTGATTTTCGGTTCTGCCGGTGACTTTTACAAAAAGTCAATTCGTTTTTAAGCCGATACTTATTTCATACCTAACGTGAACATTTATTCTTTGACTCAAAACGGGACATTGGTCACAATTCGGATGTGGGATCTTCAAATAAGTTTTTTAGTAACAGAGGATATTTTTCAATACTCAAAAAGTAGTTTTTTATTGGCTGATACATTTTTAAAACCCTTTCCAAGGCAGGCATAAGAACAAACCATCTGGTTTTGCTATAGCCAAGCGTTTGTTGATATTCCGTTTCAGTATCGGCGCAAAACTCCTTCAACTCGAATCGTGTAAATATAAAAAAATATATCTTCACAATAATACTTTCGTAATCTAAGGGTAGCCTGTCTGCAGCAGATTTACATGGGCTCCACATCCAATAACTATTAATGGCTTTTTCAGAGATGATTGTTAACACATGCGGCGGCCGTCCGGCCGGTTCGACTACTCAAATTTTCGTGTGGTTTCAGAAAACGGGTAAATTTTCGTCCCAGAGTTCATTTCGGGGACCCGTAATTATAAAAAGGGACTTTCTCGTTCAAAACGGAACGTCTGGTCACGTTATTCATACCGTTCGTACCGATGCCGCGATGGTCCTGCCTTCCGTAGATCAAAAAAGAGAGGAAAAAAGAAGAAAAAATATTAGATAATAATAATAATACTTATGCGCGTCGAAAGTTCCATATTTCAACACTAATGTTAATGCATCTTTGGGCGGAAATAAATAGCATAAGAAGAAGGAAAATTAAGAGTTATGCATACAGGGATAAATTAAGAGTTCAGCAGTGCAAATAAGTTTATTTTGAACAGATACATTTAGTAGTTTTTTCATGATATCCATATTCCCAAAGGCCTGTTCATAAAATCTCGCACGCTCGTTCTCGTCCTAAATCATCATCCACCTACCACATCCGCTACAAATTCGCAAAAGTGTGTTTTCGTACGCGAACTAGGTTCTTACTGCTCATCACAGCATCTATCTTTTTATTATTAGTAAGTACAGACTGTACTGGGTGTCGACCCCAATAAATTTGAAAAAAATTTAGACTAGGCATAATAATTTATGTGATGATTTATTTGGGTGTTATAATATAAACCAAGAAGTCGATTAGGACAACTTACTTTGAGTGGTTTTCGTGACATTTTGCCCACTCCATTATAGTGCTCAATAGAACAGGTTATAGAAGATCTCTATCTATTTGTCCTAGATAGACTTCAAGCAAAACTTGGACAGCATTGAATTGTTTTCGTTATATTTTATGATGATTGATGAAACAATTTCCTAAGTGGTGGCTTACGCTTACCCCGTTCCGGAAAAGTTTGGTTAACTTACAATTTCCTATATTGCTAGAAGCTCGAAGTTACAACCTAGATACCCAGTACTTAGCTATAGACAACTAGAAAATAAAATAATGTAGGCACCATTATTTTCCAAAACTATATTTTACCACTGCTTTGCAAAAAGGTCTCCGAAATTGCTCTCTGCTTCGCCATTTTGGGCGAAAGTCATCACAATAAATATTTTTTATTATTTTCGTTTAGCGAAGATGGCGACTTAAATAGAAAATTATGACCTTTCATTTAGCCCGAAAGACACAATACAAAAAGATTAAACTTTTTCGCGGGAAACGGAGAAACGTTTAACTAAAGAAGGAAAATGGCGTAGACAAAATGGCGTCATTATGACGTAAACTAGCGGCTTGGCGGGAATTATTTAACTTCGTAGTAGACAGCTTAGGAAAGCTGTGTGAAGGCAAGTTCGGAATTATTAAATATTTAATTAAACGCCGTGTTGGCTGCTGCTGCGGATTCACAACGAAATGGGATAACGTAAACCAACGTGCTCTCTATATTAATAAGATTTTTATAACTATGTTTGCATAATTTTTTGTAAGCCAGAAAAACTTTTCGTTATGGTGGAACTTGGAAACAAAAAGCGTCAATGAGGAAGCGGTTTTGTAACTTTTCTCTTGGATGAAAAACATTGTACTAACGCTTTACTGTTTGGACCTCATTTTCAGTAACGTTGCCAGTAATGCTAGAAACATTTAAAAAAAGACTGCTATCAGCCTTTCTGTTTAAATAATGTCATGGACCAATTGATTAATCAGGGCACTATGCATAAAGCCCGGTCATTATGAAACTAGTCAAGTCAAATCGGGCAATGTAATGAATACTGATTTAAACTTCTATAATTATAACATTATTTATTATATAATTAATTGTACACCACTTAGATATGGTATGGTTATTATGAATATTGCTACGTAACGGTTGGGCAATTCGATAATTATGGTCACTGAATTAGTCCAAAACGAGCGAAGCGAGCTCGGGAACTTAGGGCACCCCGACACGGATATGAATACTGTGAATACTGTGAATGGCATTTCACGGGAACGTAGGTATTACTGGTATGGTATCGGTTGTTTTACATCTAAATCCGTTCAGCTGTTGAGGCGTGAGTGATAAACAAACACGACAGAATCTTTCACATTTAGTTGTAGTAAGTATAACAACAACATGTCATGTGCAACGTGATTGTGGTTGACCTAACCCCCGCAAGTAGGCCGGAACATAAGACAACAACTAATAATAGGGTTTTATTGGCTAAGGCTTATCAAACAAGTCACGGAAACATGAAAAGGAAAACTTAATGAGCGGCACGCTATCCTAATGATACAGTCAAGTTATTAGAATTAAGTAAAGGCAATATAGCTGGTCCACATTTAATTAAAAGTGTCTGTCAAGGGGTCTTTGCAAGTTGGCTTCGGCCTCGTAAGCCTTCCCATCCTGTCCCAATGTCCAATGATACAATTCATATTTATTATTAATGATGAATTCTAAATTGATAATTTGGAGTTACTTTAAATGACAAAGTTTGACAGGTTTTCAGCCCAAATTAAAATTTGACAAATACTAAATAAACTTCAAATTGGAATGACGGGTTTCTGAATTGAGAATTTGAAGTTATGGAAGTTTCAAACCCTAATTTAATGCTATAGTTTGATAGGTTTTTTAACTAAAGTAGAGTTTGATAAATTCTTACCCCTGATTTCTAAATAAAGAATTTGAAATAAAGTTTTGTCTAACTCTACTGTAACATTATTAAAACCTCTCAAACTTTTGCATTAAAGAAGGATTTAACACTTTCTTCGAAATACTCAATTTGGAAACAGACTCTTAATCCAGAAACCGGTCATTAGCATCGTTTAAGTAAGTAGATACATAGTTGACTTATCGGTCATGTTCGACAAAAGGCAAGGTGGTCGTGGAAGCCCTTTCAAAAGTATGTCAAGGTCGAAGAAATTGTTCAATCAAATGCAATGGCAAGCAGATACGTTTTTACCCGGCTGCAAGGAAAGAGTTAATTTTTTCGCGCGAATCTTGTATGTATGTATGTACCTTGACCACAATAGATCCCCAATGGATCGAAGTGTCCGAGTTATTTCTCGGTCCCTCCACAAGTTAAGATAAGATGTATGTATGTGTGTAATATTCATGTTCATATTCTTTATTGTACACTTCTTCTTCTTTCTTTTCGTGTGAGGTGTGGCCACCTCTGGTGTCAGAGTTAATTAAGCTGCCTCTGGGAAACCCCACAGGCCTCTGACTATAAATATTTTTTACTTGCCCGGATTCGAACCTACGACCTCAAGCACGACAGGCGAGGTCTTAGCCACTGGGCCATGCACCACACAAAACAAATATATACAAATACAGAAGGACAACTTATGTACAAATCCGAGCTGAACCCACAATTGGGTTTTCTTACAGCAAACCACAATATTCTTTATTACCTCGTTTCATTCAAACCACTTGACGGATTGACACCATTAGGTAGATCTTGGCCGCCCAAGTGTTCTTAGATAAGTGCCGTTAAAAAAAAAATAAACATGGCGGCATTTGGGCGCCATATTGTACGGGTTGCAATTTTTTTTCTTCGAATCCCATCGAGTGGGGTATCAAAATGAAGGGTTTTTAGAGTTGATTACAAAAATATATACCACTTATATGTTTAAAGTCATTCGAAAAAAAAGTTGGTGTAACTGAAAAGTTGTAAACTAAAAAAAGTTAATAAAATCAAAAAACCCGGCTGCAAAGATATAAACAATAAGAAAATCATGCTGTGCAGTCGGAGGATATTTAAAGTTTTGGTCAGCTGAATATGTAACCCCGTCTTAGTACCTATTTACAACAAAGATTTTTCAATGTATCTATCTGGCAAAGCCTAGAACCTTATAAAATTCGCTACAAGGTTGTCCACGTAAAATCACCATTGATTATTCAAAATCATTTTAATTTGTGTGTACGGCATATCCAAACAGCTGATGACTGTTTACTAATTGTCGTATTAGGTAGGATACAGTCAGGACCAGTTTATGATGATAGCTGTCTCGTAAATATTATTGAGGATGGGCCATCATCTGGCATATACACACGATTTCCATCTGGCCTAAAAGAGCTATGGAGCAGCCTGTAGCATTGTGCTTAAAAACTGGTGCGACGCGACAATTATGACAACAATGTGACGACGTGTTTTTTATTTTATACAAAAAATAAATCGAGTTGTTTATCAAAGCAAACACTAAAAAGAACAAAAATAACTTTCGTTTCGGAATTCGGTGTGTTTAGCACCTCTTATTTTTTGTATTTTGCGACACCGACTTCCGAAACGAAAGTTATTTTTGCTTTGGAAGCTGGTACAAACATAATCTTATTTAATTTGGCACACATGTTTGGAAGCCACAGAGGAACATACGTGAATATTGTGCAATTCCAACAATAGGTGTCGAATTGATTACCTCCTTTTTTTGAAGACGGTAAAAACTGGTATAAAATAAAGCAATTAAGTATAATTTAGTCTATATAACAAACATTGATATCTGTATGCGATTCATAAAATGCTTCCCGACTTCATATAGAGGTCAGCACCTGTAGCCAAGTTGACAATCTACAGTCGATGACGCTAGTAGAAAACGAATCAATGTATGGGAATGACACATCTGAACGTTAAGTCACGTGGTCAGATCATACAAATAGAAGCCTCATATTATCACCAAGACATGGCCAGAAGAGTGGACAGAGTCCGTGTTCGTTTCGCTTTATAAAAAAGGCTATACCAAAGACTGAAGCAACTACAGGACACTGGCACTTATCCCACATGTCAGCAAGATACTCCTGTACGTCATTAACAACAGGCTAAAACACTTTCTCTGCCCACAAATTCCAGAAGAGCAGGCCGGGTTTATCAAAGGCACGCGGGAACAAATCCTGAACGTTCGCAAAATTTTGAAAAAAGCCCAGAATTTAACAGGCCTGTTTTGTTGTGTTTTATTGACTACAGCAAGGCCTTTGATTGTCTGCAGTGGGATAAGCTGTGGGAGGTTCTGGGCGATATGGGTACGCCTAAACACCTTATTGACCTAGTCCGATGCCTATACATCAACAACCGCTCTTTCGTCAAAATAGACACCGACTGTTCAAATGTGTTCTCCATCAAGAAAGGCGTTAGACAGGGATGCATCCTCTCACCTCTGCTCTTCCATATATATGGAGAGCTGGGAAAAGGGGTTTGCTGTTGGTGAAAAGCGCATCTCCAATCTGCGATATGCAGACGACACCGTTCTCCTTGCTACAACTTTTGTCGACATGAAGGAGTTACTGCACAGACTGGAGGTGGAGAGCGGCAAATTAGGGCTTGCAATAAATAGGCAGAAAACCAAGCTTATGGTGATAGATCGTGCGGGAAAGCTAGCGGGCGCCAATAGCATCCAGAGTATCGATACCGTTGACAGTTTTATCTATTTGGGCTCTAGAATTAATAATGAAGGCAGCTGCGTCCCGGAAATAAAGCGACGGATAGCCATGGCTAAAGATGCTATGACACGTCTCCAGAACATCTGGAAAAATCGCGGAGTAAGTTACAAAACCAAAGCCCGTTTGGTCAGAACACTGGTTTTCCCGATTTTTCTCTATGGAGTTGAGACGTGGACAATCCGAGCAAGAGAAAGACAGAGGATAGACGCATTCGAAATGTGGTGCTGGAGGCGGATGCTCCGAATCCCATGGACAGCCAAACGCACAAATGTGTCTGTCCTTTCACAACTCAATATCAAGACCCGATTGTCTGACCAAGTGAAGGAAGCTACGTCCTCAAGCAAATTCCAGCAGGTGGTGATGGCAACTTTGGACCGGAGTCGAAGGAGGCAGATTGTCCGCTTAAAGGGGTCCAGTTACCACGATCTTCAGTAATGAGGGACCGACTGAAGAAGAATTATCACCAAGTGCACGACCATTCATGATTAAAAAAATGAGATACTTTCAAAGATCCCATGTATAGTCCAGGTCATTAAATGTATAACATTCATCATTATTGGAAACCTCCTCCCGCTACTAAGCATTGGCTTACTCTTTACACCAATAAATTAATTCTACAGTGAGTACAAAAAAACCGGCCAAGTGCGAATCGGACTCGCGCATGAAGAGTTCCGTACCATTAACGCAAAAAACGGCAAAAAATCACGTTTGTTGTATGGGAGCCCCCCTTAAATATATATTTTATTCTGTTTTTAGTATTTGTTGTTATAGCGGCAACAGAAATACATCATCTGTGAAAATTTCAACTGTCTAGCTATCACGGTTCATGAGATACAGCCTGGTGACAGACAGACAGACAGACAGACGGACCGCGAAGTCTTAGTAATAGGGTCCCGTTTTTACCCTTTGGGTACGGAACCCTAAAAAGGATCCAACCTAAAAAAAGGACCTCCTCCTTTTTTTGAGGTCGGTTAAAAATACTCTGGCCTTTATCAACATGGTATGTAGGTATATCGTTGACTGCCGAGATCTTTTAAATCGACAAGATTGATGAAGCAATCATATTATATGTACCTATTTTAAGTAATTAGGGTCAAAAGCTAACCCTCGTCAATCGTTGTACTCTCTGAGAACATTCTTCTAAATGGTTTCTATATTTAGTTTAGCAGTCACTGTGGAAATCTGTGTTAACTTGCGTAACGTGGCTTTAGAGGTAAACAGAAAAATAACTATGGCATTATATGTATATGTTATGGACCAAGTGATTTATACTGCATTATTCATAATGCCCAGACAATTTGAATAATGCCCAGACAATTTGAATAATGCCCAATGTGAGTACGCAATATTTATTTATTTATTATATACTTTATACTCCATAAAAAAATATACAGGACACACGTTCACAAACACAAGTGTATAAAGGACGATCTTATCGCACTAGGCAATCTCTTACTGACAACCTTTGGATGAATTGAACGATAGGAGAAGAATTTAGGGCTGTCAGTGTAGAAAATATCAAAAATAATATTTCTTAGACTTAATAACATATAATACATACATACAATATTACATTAAACACATAATACATGCCTAATATATAACAGAGAAAGGAGAAGAATTAAAATTATAGTGAAAGGTAATGCTCCTACACCATTTTTTTGAACGATATGCTTGAGCAATATGTGACGTAAACAAGAAGAAAATCATGCTGTGCAGTCGGAGGATAATGTGTTCGCGAGCTAGCTGACCAAAACCAGATGTATTCTCCGACTGCATAGTATGATTTTCTTCTTGTTTACGTCTTTTTAGTTCGCTTTTTAAGCAGTCGGGTTTTCTGATTTTATTAATTAACTTTTTTTATTTATATATTTTTAGTTATTTATATTTTTAATTAATTATACATTTAAACATAGTTACAAGTGTTATATATTTTTGAAATTACCTCTTAAAACCCTTTATTTTGATACTCAACACCAATGGGTTTGGAAGAAAAATATGGCGTTCAAAACCTTCAATTTTTTTTTATTTTTCCATTGGAATGTAGCGAGTGACACTCGAATTGAATGACTTAATAATCATCAAAATCAGCCAACGCGTTTGGTCTTTAGAACGCCACATAGGAACAAACATACATACATAGACTGAAAACACATTACTCTCCTTCGGCAGTCGGGTAAAAACTGCTAATAACGCCCATCACTTATTGGGCCGGGTAATAAAAAGATGTGTTTTTTTAAATAATTTTAATATAGAATAGGTAAGTACGATTACTATTTAAGGACGCTGTTACATTTTCGACGAACTCAAATTTAGGTATCTAGTAGCACACAACAACATTACGCGCACGCACTCATTGAAACTACTGAGCGCTCGATTTTATACATCACTGAAATAATATTGGTCCTTGTTATTATTTTTTAATTTTATTGAAGTTGATTCAGGAAGGTTAGTTGGCACTTTGAAAATGCTAACTACTAACTGTTACAAACCGTCGTCTTAAAAAGTAGGTTATTATTTTCAACCGACTTCAAAAAAAGGAGGTGCTCTATCTATTCGACCCGTATGTATCCGCGATTTTCTTTAAAACTACTTATCTGATACTTTTCGTCGATTAATGTATGTGTTTTCAGGGAAGGTTTTATTGTATAATATATTAGGATATGATAAAGATCTTTGGAGATAGACAATGGAACTCTTCAATAACAAATAGCAAATGACCTGCGATTAGTGTGATCGTATAGTTATGTTTTGTTTTCACCATACCATAATATAAAATCACGCTTGTACGTTTTAGGGGGTTAACAGATTTATTTAGTATACCTACCCAATATGGGGTACCAACAAAAACTAAAAAGAGAAAAATAATAACTTTTCCGTGTCGAAAAACGAAAAACAATAGATACCGACACCGACTTTCGAACAGAGAATTAGCTTTCACTTTGTTGAACTAAGTAGGTATTTTTAAAAAAACGCAACGTTAAATAAGTAGATACCTAAAATGAAATAATTTCCGGTCACAAGGATTAAAAAACCGGCCAAGTGCGAGTCGGACTCGCGCACGACGGGTTCCGTACCATTATTGCAAAAAACGGCAAAATTAACACGTTTTTTGTATGGGAGCCCCAATATTTATTTTATTCTGTTTTAGTATTTGTTGTTATAGCGGCAACAGAAATACATCATCTGTGAAAATTTCAACTGCCTAGCTATAACGGTTCATGAGATACAGCCTGGTGACAGACAGACAGACAGACGGACCGCGGGTCTTAGTAATAAGGGAAACGCTAAAAATGACTTGAACATTTTGCATTACATATTATATACATATTATATAAAATATTACCATCAAAAATTTTTGGAGTATTACATAATGAGCATCAGCTAATGACATACTACCCAAAAACCATGAAAATGTCACCCATATCGAAAAGCTGTAAAATGTTCGTTGGCGCCATCTTGTATTTTGGTTTTGACCCCATATTCGATATAAGCGACCCCAAAAAACATGGCAATGACACCTGTGACGAAAAGATGCCAAATTTTCGTCGCCGCCATCTTGTATTTTAGTTTGACCCCGTATTCGTCATACATACATACATACAAACCGGTTCAAATCATAAATCTCCTCCCACCCATCCACTTCTAACCTTCACCACCGCCAGCTTAACCTTACCCATCCAAATCCTAACCTTACTAAGAGCTGCTTAAACCCACCCATCCATTTCTCAACCTTGTCAACAACTGCTTAACAATACCTATCCAAATCCCGATCATACCCAACATAATTTCTAAATCACATTCTATTAATAAAAAAAAGGAAACTCAAACATACTTTTATTTCGGTCCGATAAAATATCAACTCCTTTTGATCACGACATACGACTCACGTATGCACACTATAATCTTTTCTATTACTTTTATCGTATTTATTTTTTGTAAAAAAGCGATACGCTCGTCCTTCCACGAGCGCTTCTGAGCGCGGAATGATAAGCTTCGAGTGCAAATGCAAAATGTATGAAGAAGTCGGCAAGTGTTTTTATTTTAGCTAATAATTAAAATATATATTGATTTGGGTAAAAAATAATTATCTGAACCTGTAAAGGATAGAAATATAATTTATTTACATAGATACAATTATATACAATGTAAAAAATACTTAACTAAGACTGCAAAAATAAACACTTAAACCAAAAACTACTCACTAACTAAACCTATAAATAAACTAAACTAAAAAATGGCGTCGAAAAACTCCTCCGCATCGTTGTCCACTGGTAATGTGCCCAAAAGGCTGGCAGCATTGCCACGTTGTATGGCAATGCTTATTCTCTGACCAAGGTAAAAGCCAGCCCTTGGGTCACGCGAAGTGTCAACTAAGCGTTTAGAAAGATCTTTAAACAAAGCGTGAGCACTCGGACCCCACGGATCAAGAGTTTCAACCCCAAACGGCTCGAAAATATAATTACCGATGAGGTTATCATATTTCCGCCGCTTGAGGTTCTCTGCAGCCGCAGTGGCAGCGCCAGCACAGCACGACGAGCTAGGAAGATGGGATGGCGCAAGAGTATCGACACAAGTAGCGTCCCATACTAAAGGCCTACCCAACTTCCATGGAAACAAGGACATCCCGTCTGGTCTTTTGCCATCGTTGCGTGCCAGGCCATGGGGTTCCAATACGGCCGGAACGCCAACGGTGACGAGAGCACGTCGGATGATGTCGTTTATGTTTCCGTGACGCGCTATGCGACCCGCACTTCGGCTGCATGAAAGACCGTGGTGACCGAGGCTGTTGACAACTTCGCCACAGTGACAACGATGAGGAGTACAACAGGGAGCGCCAAGACGTAGGGAAGCAGCGAGGCGGAAAGTAGTGTCGTCAAACAAGGTGCCTATGTTCGACGACGGTAGTGCGTGAAGCCAGAGGCCCGACTCCCACTCACCCACAGCCAGCAGGCGAGCGCGCTCGGCAGGAGTGGCAGAAGTGGCATTTGGTGCTCCTGAACTGCTCTGCAGATCGGCTCATCCCACTGTCTCTGGGATGATGGGTAGTCGGGGAGATTACAATTCGGGCAAGCGAGTCTCCAAGCATCAACAGCCTCGGTGAAGCACGGCACATCAAAATTAATCAGTATGGGTGCTAGGATATTCCTGATTAATTTCTCAGTACCGTGGACCGAGGCTATAAATGCCGGTAAACTAATACTAGAAATTTTGCGGACGCCGAGGCCTCCCATACGGATGGGAAGAGTAGCTTGTGACCAAGCTCGGTCGTCCATGGCCACATTTAAAATTAAAGTTAGTGTATGACGGATAATTTGGTCCATTTTTTCTAAAAGAGGAGGGTGCTTCCATAGATGGGAAGCACGAAGGAAGTATGTTAATTTGGGGCCAAAACAACAAAAGCGAATTATGGTGATAGCCGAATGCATGTTAATTTGGAGCAATCTTTCCGATATGTTGTTGAAATTTTGAATTTTTTCCTCAATAAAATTAGGAAAGGAATCATCGAAGACTGGGGACCCAAGGAGACGAAGAGAGCTTTTTTCAATAATTTTGATTTCAGGGGCTATTTTATTGAATTTTGAAAGTGTCTCTTGTCTGTCGGTACTGTCAGATAAAAATAACTCACATTTCGAAAAATTTAGATCTAGTCCTATATAATGTAGTTGGTGTTTTAAAAATTGCAGGTCATCTAAAACTGTGTCTACATCGCCTCCCAGGGTTCCATCATCGAGATACCAAACGTTAAATTTTGAATTTAGCTGTCGAATAATTGGGTGAATAGCCAGACTGAAGATCACTGGCCCGAGAGGGTCACCTTGTTGACAGCCAACAGCGGATTCTAGAAGGTTGTCCCGATAAAGTAATTTAGTTGGATGCCTATAACATTGCCAGAGAAAACTAAAAATTTGAGGTATTTCTTTTTTAGTTTCTGCCAGCAAGGTGTCCCTATTAACCGAATTAAATGCATTTTTAATATCAACCTTCAGGATGACCTCTCCTTTGCCAGAATTTAGGTAGGTCGATAATGCATGTACGGCAGCCTCACAGCCCCCTTTGGAGCCGTAACCAAGCTGCAGGGGCTGAAATTTATCCGAAACTACCTCACTATACAATTTACAGCAAATCTTGGCTGCCATACGCCGGTAAGTAGTTCCTACGGCAATGGGACGAATCCCGCCATCCCTCTTGCGCAGGGCACATAAATTGGCCCCGTACAAGACGTCGATGACGGACTCGTTTACCTTACCGGAGAGCATAAGGTTCATCAGAGCCGTAAGCTCCTTCAAGAGCAACTCACCAGCTTCCCCAGCGCCTGAACAAATAAGGTCCTTTAAGTGCTGAGGACTCAGGCCGTCGAGGCCACCAGCAGAGCCACTCCGGAAAGAACACACGGCTCTGATCACCTCTCGACCTGTAATGGTGAGGGTATTAATATCTGGATCTGGGGGGTCGGGAAAAGAAAGACCATCCACTGGGGCAGGGTGTTTGCTCTCCAGAGCAGCAAGAGTGTCTGGAGAACACGGTGCCACCACATCACTACTAAAAAGAATCCTGGCTGCTCCGCTAATATCACCTTCCCCTAATTTTGATTCGACCAGATGGGATATACCTCTTGAAGAGCTAAACCTCTGTGTCGATAATTTTGAATCCAAATTATGGGCCGAAATATTACAATTTTCTTTAATTTGTGCAGTTAACGTCTTTTTGCTAGCCAAATTCTTCTGAACGTTTAAAATTCTGTAAGGGAAGGTGAGAAGTTGTTCCCAAGCACTTTCTGAGTTCTCCCGAGCGGCAAGGCGGATGCAACCTGCAAGATGCTGTGCTACTAGAGGTCTAGCGCCACGGGGAACTCTTTTTAAAACCGGAATAGAATTTTTCAATTTGGATAGTGTTTTCCAAAAAGGGTCAAATGTGGAAGTAGATGGTGTAGGAGTAGGAGGTGTAATAATAACAGGGTCTGAAGTGGTTGCATTTTGGGGCTTATGTGCCTTCCCAATATGCACGTTCAGACCCCGCTTACCTTTAAAGAAACGTGCCTGGGTGCACAGAGGACACCTCTCCAGGATATTGAGTGATGAAGAAGGTTGAGACGCAGTATTTACCACCACATCACTGCTACCACTTAACATATGTCTATTTTTATTGGAACACTTAATTAATATTTACAATTAAAACAAATAAAAAACTAAACAATAATTAAAAATAACACTAAAAAGGAGACAGGAGTTGACAACTTGTGTCAAAGCGGCGCACATAGACTAATATATATAGATTGGTGGCGCAATCGCGCTGGCAGCCTGGGGCGCCGCGAAGTCCAGAAGGCATTTCCGCACTGGAGCCCAGGGCTCATTGCTGAGTTGTACGCAGGCTGGCGTCGCCTCGTCAGCTCCACCCGTTTAGAACGAGCGCGCAGTGACGAGGCCGATTTTTCTGTTTCTTCACGAAGATGACGCTGTCCGATAAATTATAAACAAACCAATATTGGTTTTATAGAGAACAATAACTAAATTTTCACTCTCGGGAACACTTGAGTTCGATTATCATGGATCGAAGAGTTTTATTAATAACTGAGAACAGATTGATTAGATTTTTTTAGAACTTCGTAATTTTCCGCAGTGATTTGATTTGATTTTGAATTGGCTGATATAATGTTTTTCAAGAGTCGTGTTGTGGTCGTGTCAGTTTATTTATTTGGTAATTGGTACTACTTTGGTAATTGCACCAAAAGTTGGGAAATGAAAAGACCCCGCGGCTTCCGAGTTGAAATAAGGGATTCAATATAGAGCAAGAAGAGGAATGTATTCAAAACCTTAGCAGCTACTTACGTGCACTGCGTATCAGTATCGTAAAGGATTATATACACCGCATTTTTTTTATAATTTTGTAGATAAAAAATGCTGTAAAATTAACTAAACTGGGACCTAATCGGACCCTACTTTTTTAATATTTTTGCGATTATCGTGATGGGCAAAACGTATTTGTGCGAAAATTTTGTATGATGTCATGCAATTTTCTGATGCCAATCTGGAGCTGAATATATTATCTTTAAATTAAGACCATGATATATTCACATCTGTGATTGCATATACATTAAAATTGTACCTGAAAAGCACTGTTATTTGTAGAAAAATGTAATAGCGTCCTTAAGCAACAAAGTCGACAAAGCCCTGCCGGGCGGGGTTTTAATTAGATTTCTGTCTGCTGTGTCTAAACTTCTAAAAAAACCTAACATGTAGGAGATGACGGCAGCTTAAGTGAGCGTGCAAAGGTGGTGTAGGGGTGCCATAAGTCATTGACCGTAATTATCGAATTGCCCAACCGTTAGCTAGCAATATTCATAATGACCAGACAATGTGATAAATATAGAAGTTTAATTCAGTATTCATTACATTGCCCGATTTGACTTGACTTGATTCATATTGCCCGGGCATTATACACAGTGCCTGATAAATCACTTGGTCCATGACATATATACGTATGACTAGAAAGAAGTTCAATACTGAGATGCTAGCTGGTAGAGGTGTATGGAAACCCAAATAAATTGGGATTCCTATCCATGGGCAACAGAATGATGATGCAGACATAATTATATGAGAAGAGGAAGGGAGGACCATAGAAATGAAAGATAGATTGGTTGAAAGGTGCTATAGTTTGACAGATTATGATACCGGGGTGACGGCTAATTGAGATGTATGTAAATGAAGAGGCTAGATATGGCGACCCTAATTACATTGGGATAGGTAAGGGCAGGAAGATGATGGATGACCTGAATGTTTTAGGAATCAGAATATTGTCAAAAAAAAGTAAATCAGTGAGAGCTTCGGTTGATGCGACGGAATATACTTAAGGTTGCCCTAGTCGATAGTGCGAACTATTTTGTGCGCGGGGTTAAAATGCATGCTATTTCATCCGAAAATACGTGCGAAAGGGATTGATGCAATAAGAAGTAGTTCGCGTACGACGTACGAATACACACTTTTGCAAATTTGTAGCGAAATGGATCATGATTTAGGACAAAAACGGCCGCGCGAAATTTTATAAATAGACCGTTGGGAGTATGGATATCATGAAAAAACTACTAAATGTATCTGTTCAAAATAAAATGATTTGCATTGTTGAACTATTAATCTATCCCTGTATGGTGACTGTTTTGCAATTTTCCTTCTTCTTATGGTATTTATTTGCGCCCAAAAATGCGTTAAAATTAGTGTTGAGAAATGGAACTTTCGACGCCCATAACTATCAAATATGTATTTTTTTGTTTATTGTTTCCATACAGAGCTAGATAATGATGAGACAAATTGATATTTTTTCTGAAGAATGATCGACCAGGGAACCTTTAGAAGTTAACGTGTTTTGCCCTAGTAGTCGATGAGTACTGCCATGTCATATTACAAGTATTACAAATGAAATCATTACAAAGTACCTATTAAAATCAATCTCCGCTTGTCCAATTGCTATCAAAACGCCTCAATGTTTATAACTCACGCTGGGCGATAATCCCGCTGACCTCTCGCTGAACACATCGAGACACCAATGCAATGCCGATGATATGTGTACTTCTAAACTATCAATAAAACGTGCTGCGAGCTAGTATGATGATTTTATTACACCTGCACTGAATTCATGAGTGAATTCGCCTGTGTTTTATGTTTGTTTTGTTTAATTAGGTAGTTTAAGTTGTGTCTTATTCAGTTTGTTGATGCTGTAATTGCTTTTAGTCATGTTGTAATTGATAATACTTATATCGCTGTTGTTAAGAGCCTATCTGATATTTATATTTTTGTATCTAAGTATATATTTTTAAGTAGTAACTAAGTTAAGTTTTTTTTTTCTATTTTTTCTTTCATTTAGTTGCACCTGCCATGTTTTATCTCTGCACCACCCTAAGGTCGACTGGTAGAAAAAGCCTAAGGCATTAAGTCCGCCTTTGTATTTGTGCATAAAGTTTTAATAAATAAATAAATACACGCATAGTAGATATACAATGTGTCCGGATTTTGTAGTAACAAATGAACTTAATTTTATCAATAAAACCATAACTCACAAAGTTTCTTCCCACTATTTTTCATTGCATTACCTAAAATTATGCAAAACATTATAAGGCACCAAAGTTCAGGCGTTCTTTTTAGGCAAAAATAAAATTAAAACTAATTGGCTTAGAGCTGTACCTAATTCTTTTGTCAGTGTGCCTATTCAAAGATTAACAAAAAACGTATGAAAGATATGTTAATTCCCTAAAACTTTTGCAGAATTTTAGGATTGCAATTGAAACTTGTGCAATTTCGTTTAAAATTTGTCTTTTATGGCTCAACACAAAAATATCTTATCTTTTGTGTTTTAGATGAATCTTATTTTTTTACATTCTCTAAGCTATGGCCGTAAAAATAACATTAAATGTACGCCTCTGTGAGATCTAGGTCCGAAGTTATGGTTGTTAGACTAGTGGTATCTACCGTATCTTGTAAACGACTCTAACGATTTGGATGAAATTTTGTATTTAAATAAGGTTTTTTTCTTTTTTAGGGTTCCGTACCCAAAGGGTAAAAACGGGGCCCTATTACTAAGACTCCGCGGTCCATCTTTCTGTCTGTCTGTCTGTCACCAGGCTGTATCTCATGAACCGTGAAAGCTAGACAGTTGAAATTTTTACAGAATATGTATTTCTGTTGCCGCTATAACAACAAATACTAAAAACAGAATAAAATAAATATTTAAGAGGGGCTGCCATACAAAAATCGAGATTTTTTTCGGCCGTTTTTTGCGATAATGGTACGGAACCCTTCGTGCGCGATTCCCACTCGTACTTGGCCGGTTGTTTATGTTACCTATGCCTGTTACACCCACTCTAGGTTGGAGACTCGACTCGAAGTTGTGAACTATGTCTACCTGCGACAAACGACCCAGTTGGGTAGGGCCAATTTCGAGAAAGGGGTCAACCGTCGAATCCGACTCGGCTGGGCAGCGTTCGGGAAGTTGCGCGGTATCTTCTCGTCCAACTTACAACAGTTTCTCAAGACGAAAGTCTATGATCAGTGTGTGTTGCCAGTTATGACCTTGAGACATGATAGATATCTTACAGATATATAGCTCATCAGATAGCTTACATGCACCAAACCGGCAAAGGAGAAGGCTATTCTCGGAGTTTCCTTGCGTGATCGAATCAGAAATGTAGAGATCCGCAAGAAAACCAGGATTACCGACATAGACCGAAGAATTAGCAAACTTAAATCAAATCAAATGTGTTTATTGTGCCCATAGGTTATACAGACAGATGTTAGGTAAAATACAGTTACATTATGTGCTGCCTAGTAGGCATACAATAATTGTGGCATTGGAAATTTGAATAATTGTGCCATTAAGTGGCAGTGAGCAGGGCAGCTCGCAGAACGGATGGTTGATAGGGCAGAAAAGTTCTGGAGTGGCGACCGCGAACCGGAAGACGTTGCGTTGTAAGGCGTCCCACCAGGTGGACCGATGACTTGGTGAAGGTTGCGGGGATCCGCTGGATGCAGGACGCACGGGTCCGGTCAATATGTGGCGACGCTTGGAGGCCGTCCAGCAGTGTTTCGGCTGATATGATGATGTTTACCTATTTTTTTTGTAAAAACGCAAAAACAAATACCTGTCACCCAGGTACTTAAGAGTTATAAACAAAAATTAATGATTGCCGTTGGTCTAGTGGATAGTGGGAAAAGTGTTAATGAGATTTGCTATCTACCGGTTAGAATTCTAGATTTGTACCCGGACGATTGCAAAAGACTCGCCCCCAACCCAAATGATTTCAAACTAAAACAAATTAAAAAAACATAAAACAACATAGCTGGCGATTTGTGTGTACAACACACAAATCTCCAATCAATCTTCAATATGTGTGGGATGAATGCCTACATCTATGCCTACGTTACGGCCCACAGTGGTCCGGATTTTAAAAAAGGTGGACATAAGATCGAAAATGCATATTTAACTTAACAAAAAATTGTTTCGTGTAGGAAATTTAACGCTGATTAATACTTATTACTACAACTTTTCAAAAAAACTGCTCCTTCACGTCAAAAAAAAATATTGAAAATAAAAATGTATGGGAAAAAATCTATTTTTTTTTTTTTCTCCGTTCAGTATCAAAGTATAGCAAGTAAACCTTATATTCTGGTAAACACTTATTGTCCTTAACACGACGACATATAAATTGCTTGCGTATCCCTGCGGCCTTGGCGCCTACGATGCTTTAAAGTTTAAAATTTTAATGTTGAATTATCTTAATAAACCGATGAATCACTGAAGTTTCACTCCTTTGCTTGTAGGGACCTTGTGAAGAAGCTCCATCGAAACCCCATTTACTAATTAACTTCAATCCTTCAGTTGACGAATCAATGTGGGTACCGGTAATTTGAAGAATCTTCTAGACTGTCAGATCCAATAGGGCTTGAAGCTTCACTCTGGCTCCTCTCTCAGTAATTTCTAAATCATGTGGATAGCATCTCTTTTTAGCTTCAAGGAGTTTGTGATACGATGGTAACACTGGAACTTCACAATCTAACAGCGCTTTCCTTAAACACAAGTATTTCCATTTTGGCAGGTTCAATGATGTATAAAGACCAAGAGCATGATCTTCATCAAAAGTTTTTTTCCTATTTTTCTTAAACAATGTGGCTTGAACGATAGCAACACTATCAGGGTTCTTCGTTACATGGTCTATAACACAAGCTAAGTCATTCTTCTTGTCGATCCTAAGTCTTTCGACTAATGCAAAAGTAAGTTCTTCCGGCGAATAGTCCAAAAGAGACTCTGAACGTCTTTTCTTCTGTTTGTTGCTGAGGTCAACAAAAGGCTTCCTAATCTGAACTTCGGTAGATGTGCCCACAGTCGTTGTACTAGATGTCGACGGAATCACAGCTGCTGTAGTATCGATGTCAACTGAAGTAATTTCTGACGATATGTTTTCGATAACTTCATCTTGGGCTTGAAAAATCTCGGATAAATTAACAGTAGTGCAATTTGGCCAACTAATATTTGATTGTAACCACGCAGCATGTCTATTCATGAAAGTTTTCTGATTTCTAGAAGCACTTGCCCGTCTGCGATTGATATTACTGATGTAGTTCTTCAAAAAGGTCTTGATTATTTCTAAATCTTCTGAACATGTTTCAACTGGGATATGTTGAATAATAGCTTCATAGAGTCTTGCCCAATTTTTCATGTCTCCTTCAACACGGAGGAACATAAAGATGTCCCAGTTTGTTACAAATGCAGCCATAACGAAACTCACTAAACTTTCACACAGCACGGATAATTAGATATGTTGCTTCCTCAAGGGTTGAGTAACAAGTGCCTTTAATTGTTTCATGCACCGATATTAATAACAAACACACGCGCGCAAGTAGTGACTGACAAAATTAGTACCCCACTTCTTAAACAGCCAATCAGCGTCGTCGATATCTCCGGTGGTGGGGGTAAATGATTCCTTTATCACAGGAGTCGTTTCAGTCAGTTACAAATAGACAAAGAATCAGCACGTGTCTGTTGTTAAAGACTTATTGCTATTTTTTATTAAAATAAATTAAACAAATACTTGCCAAATGCTTGAATGCGTATGTTTTAATTCTTATATAATTAAAAAATGATATTTTAAATTCAGCATAATTGAAAAACTCGATAATAATTAGAAAAAAAATCGCAATTAAAATTTTAAACTTTGAAGCATCGTAGGCGTCAATGCCGCAGGGATACGCAAACAATTTATATGTCGTCGTATTAAGGGCAATAAGTGTTTACCAGAATATAAGGTTTGCTTGCTATACTTTGATACTGAACGGAGAAAAAAAATAAAATAGATTTTCTGCCATACATTTTTATTTTCAATATTTTTTTTTGACGTGAAGGAGCAGCTTTTTGAAAAGTTGTAGTAATAAGTATTAATCAGCGTTAAATTTCCTATACGAAACAATTTTTTGTTAAGTTAAATATGCATTTTCGATCCTATGTCCACCTTTTTTAAAATCCGGACCACTGTGCGGCCCCTGCATGCCTTCGGGCAATATCAGGGTTAATGGTCATGGACATTTTTGAATGACTTTTATTTGTAAGCAACCTTGACGTTATAACAAGCCTATTCTAATGTGTCCCCTGCTGGGACCCAGAACACTTTATGGCGAATGTCTGTAATTTAATAAGCGGACCCAGTGGGGGTTGTTTTGAAAATTCTCTTAACATATCTGTTACCTATTTACTTAAAGAGATAGTACCTGGGCGACCGAGCACTGCTCTGGTGAAAATAGAGAACCTAGCCAGATCGATTTATCGCTCCCGAAACCTGGAATAAGTAAATATTTCATGAAAATCGTTGGAGCCGTTTCCGAGATTCAGATTATATATATACAGGGACATCCCGTAAGGAGTACCCAGCCTTATGGGATGTTCTATCGGCAAAAAATTGTAAAATTCCATATAAACTTCAGTCTAAATTGACCTCATTTAGGAAAGAAAAATCCTACCCTTTTAGACCGCGCGACGCAAAAGGGCGTAATGTGTTTATCAGTCAGTCAGTTTTTATGTATGTATGGCGCTTGGGGCAGGACATAGGTCCAGCAGTGGACATCTTTCGGCTGAAATGATGATGATGCTGTATGTATGTTTATTTCTGTGTGGCGTTCTAGAGACCAAACGCTTGGGCCGATTTTGATGATTATTAAAATTGAAAAAGAAAAATGGTGGCTTTTGGGCGCCTTAATGTTGAGGCCAAATTTTCTTTTTCTTCCAAACCCATCGTGTGGTGTATCAAAATAAAGGGTTTTTTGAGGTGATTTTAAAATATACAACACTTCTAAGTTAAAAGTAATCCGAAAAAAAAATGGTAGATAACAAAAAAATTACAATTAGAAAACCCCGACTGCTTAAAAAGTGAACTGAAAAGACGTAAACGTAGTTATTGGGAAACACAGACTCCGGCAGGGAATGCCACTCCTTAGCTGTACGCATAATGAAAGTGTCCCCAAAACGTTTTGTGCGCATGGGTGGCATATCAACCATGTACCGTTGACGCATCGCCTTAAGTCTGGTAGTCCGATGATGGAACGGGCTGGGCGGAATCAGATCATGCAATTCCATCGCACACTCCCCGAAATGCAACCGATAAAAAACCGACAAGCTGGCAACTCGGCGACGATGTTCAAGGCTCTGGAGCTTTGACTTGACCAGTGCCTCATTGCCGATGAGTCTGTTGGCCCGCTTTTCGATCGACTCGAGTGCATCGAGCTGGTATTTGGCAGATCCATCCCAGAGATGAGAAAAGTACTCCATGCATGATCGAACTTGCGCTTGATACAAGTTGAGCAGCTGTTCCGGCGTGTAGTACCCTCTCACCCTTGCAAGGATCCCCAACTTTTTGGCAGCCAACTCAGCCTATGCCTCAATGTGTGGGCCAAAATTGAGAGTTGATGTCAACGAAACACCAAGAAGCTCGAGATGGTCCGTTAATGGCACGGTTACATCACAGAAAGTTGGAGCTAGGTGAAATTGGTTCTTTTTTGCGGAAAAAAGACACGCCTGGGTTTTAGCGGCATTAAACCTGACCTGATTGGCATCGCCCCATTCGGAGACTGCCTGCAAGGACAGGTTCAAACGCTCCACCATGGCCTCACGGAGAGACCGGATCTGCGGCCCGGTAGCCCGTGCGTTGGACAAGTATCTCTCAGCAACAGTGCTGTCGTCTGCATACCCAAAGTGTGAAGTGAAGAGTGAAAAAGTGCAACAAGAATAATGTTGCTGAGAGTACCCTGAGGGACCCCGGCATTAATATCCAATTGGTCCGACGAGCCGCCATCGATAACCACTCAAAAGGACCGATCTCTCAGGAAGTCTGCAATCCAATCACACAGACCACTGGGCAAACCGAATGAAGGAAGCTTACCATGCGAGACCCTATCGAAAGCCTTCGAGATGTCGAGGGAGACGGCAAGCGCTTCCCCGTGTCTCTCGATGGCCTCACTCCATATGTGAATGACATACGCTATAAGATCCCTGGACCGATTTCGGCGGCAGCCGTATTGGCGGTCGCTAAGGATATCGTTAGTTTCTAGTTATGCCAGGAGCTTTGTGTTATAAGTACACGCATCCATCATCATTTCCGTATCTGTAGTTGGCCGGGTCAGCTCGACTGCCCTTCTTGGGCATAGGCTGTACGTTGGCTTGCTTCCAAGCATTCGGCATTTTTCGAGTCTCATATGAAAGGCGGAATAGGCGTGTCAAGATCGGAGACAGTTCAGGCGCACAGGAATAAGAACCATTGCTGGTATTCCGTCAGGGCCGCTAGCCTTGTTCACGTCGAGGTTGCGCAGCACCCTTACGGACGTCCTTTTGATGGATGCGAATGTCCGACATACTCGTCTCACATCCACCAGGAAAAGTATTCATACGCGAAGATTCCGCGAAAAGAGATTCAAATAAATTTGCCTTCTCCTCAGCGGTGTGGGCCAGCGACGCATCTAGTTTCAGCAGTGGTGGTAGTGAGGGACGGCAGAAGTTCGACCGCTGCCTGGACGGGGTCGCCACCGTCTGATGACGGACGCGGTGGGGCCACAGGGGAGGAGAAGTGTTGGTATAGTGCCTCCCTATCCTCTGCGGCCGAAAAATGGTAGCTGGCGGGGCCCTTGACCTTGACCCGCCATAGGGGGGCCAAGTTGCCATACACAGGGTCGTCTGGCGCCCATGAGCTGGTTTGTTCCCGGGGGTGGTCACGGCGTACAGTGTTTTCTGGTGCGCTGGTGATGGGGGTATTCCCCAGAGGAGGATCTGGTGACAGACAGCCGCGGCGGGTTCGCGGTGAGTGCTAACGCGTGCGCGTGTTCCCACCATAAGCGGCACAGGAGGACACCGTGGAGTTTTAGTGGGTTGAAGTCTCACATAACTGCCATGCACTATCTGCCGGTGGTAGTGCAGAATGCATGAGCATTTTTCCACGCAAAACCAAAAAAAAAAGGTTTCCCACGATGTTTTCCTTCTCCGTTGTCCAGGATAAACTTAAAAATTACTTATGAATTTATAATAATTATTACTTAATTATTAATTGCCCGAGATGAGTGATCTTCGCCACTGGGCCACCACGACACTGTGACTGTCCCAATTTAGCGATAATGGAAACCTAATTCTACACAGTAACGACAGACATTGTCGATCGCGATAACGAATCCTCGCCCCCGCCTATATACGCGCTGATTCCCGTGAATTGAATAATTCTGCTTACCTCCTGCAGACTCTGTGACATGCACTTAAATAACGATTTGTTCATAACAAATAATCTGCCTTTGACCTGATAATGTCTTGTCTGACATGTGGGACGACAGGATTTCTGAGCTTTAAAATTAAAACAGTGTTCAAAATAGGGCATCAAAATAGTTTCGAAGTTTCGGACCATATTTGCCTGCTTATTAATTTCTAAATTGACACCCCTAAATATCGAAATTTCTGAACTATTTAATTCAAATATTATGTTATTTTTATGTTTAAAATTATGTAATTTATGAAACTAAAAATAGGATCATCTGAAAATGAGTCTTAATTCGAATCTGGGGGGTTACCACAAGCTTTTAGAGTAAGGTTATTTTGAGATCGAGTAAGGGACAGATGTATATGACGTGTATACATCTGTCACTTACTCGATCTCAAAATAACCTTACTCTATGAGCTTGTGGTCACCCCCCAGAAGCCAAAGAGAACGCTGTGATGAGCGATAATACATCTGCTAACATTACAATACTTTTATTGTAATGTTACAGCCTAACCATGGTTTAAAAATTAGAAGCGGAAGATACTCGGCCATTAAAAAAACAGCCTCGAGCATTTATTACACATAGAAATGGCGCTCTATAATAGTGGCAAGCAAGAGGAACACCTAGACAAGACCTAAAGTCGTTTGCTGGCCATTCCGTCTTTTTTCGCTTTCGGAGTAAACCTTCGAAAGGCGCCTGGACTTTTAGGGAAAAAAACCAGGCACAGTGACCGTCTTGACTGAAATTACTCCGTGGACAGACAGCGACCCAACTCTGAGCAACAGAAACCACAGGGCCCACCTGCCAGTAGGGATTTCGGCGTGTTAGGCGCCGAGGCGGTTGCCTCCACGATGCCTCCTTCTCTGAGTAAGATAGGCCCTCTCACGTTCCCACTCGGTGGTCTCCTCCTGGAACATCACGGTCTCATAAAAGGAGGCCATTTCCCTCCATTTTTCTGTCTCCGCCAGCATACCCCTCACTAATACTGGCAGAGACAGGTCTCATACGTAAACGTAACCAAAACCTGCCGCTCAGAGGACCACACAGGGCACTCCTTAAGAATGCGCTGTGCAGAATCTAGGTCACTTTCACAGTGGTGGCAACTTGCTGTGGCCTCTCGCCCAATCCAGTACTTATCGCAGCACCCGTGCCCGGTTGGTATCTGAGTGAGCCTGTAAGATGCGTTCCCCTCTTTTCCAACTGCGATTCGAATAACCATTTTCCAATGCAGGTAGATTTAAGTCATGCAGCTTCGGACACCTGACAGTCAGTTTGACCAAACAAGTGCTCCATAAATTATCCCATGAATTTCCATCGATCGCACTACATCCGCGTAGAGGCTGTCACTCACGAGCTGGGTGAATCTCTGCTCCTCTGCAGTTTATTTATCTATAGCGCCTCAGTATTTGAGCCGCTATATAAACCCGGGTCGCGGAACCACGCCACCGCCGCATAAACGAATCTTGCCACTCTGAGCTCGGAATAACTAGATGTTATCCTCCGAAGTAGAGGTGGAGGCGAATTATCTCATCATATCTGGTGTACGAGCGGCTACTATGCTTTTATGAGAGACTACGAACGGCTACGATGCGTCTACGAATAGCTATGCTGCGTCTACAAGCAGTTACGTGCGTAGTAGTGCGGCGTTACAAACCTCCAGTGCCAACAGTACTTTCAGGACTTTCGCAGGAGAAGGGGTTTCTTCCTACGAAATCTATTGATAGCAGTTCAATATATCATTTTGATGCTGCACGATAACTTTAACTATAAAATTAAGTTTCCTCCAAGTCATATTTGTCTGTATTTAAAGAAACATTATAAAATTGCCTCCACAGCCTTAACATCGTCCGAGGATACAGAAGTAACAGACACATGTTGCACTCACGGCGAGGGCGCGGCGTTAACGGCAGCGTCGTGCGCGGCAGTCGCTCCTCCAGATGACATCGAATCGGAACAGATGGACGTGTGTCTTGCTGCTGTAGCCAGCTGCTGTGAGAAGCAGATTAAGTAAGGGGCTAGACCTGTTACTTTTATTACAGCCCTAGCATCCTCTGGAGAGACAGAAGTAACAGGCAAATGCTGCGCTCATAACGAGGGCGCGGCAGTCGCTCCTCCAGATGACATCGAATTGGAACAGATGGACATGTGTCTTGCTGCTGTAGCCAGCTGCTGTGAGAAGCAGATTAAGTAAGGGACTAGACCTAGTTACTTTTATTACACCCTAGCATCCTCTGGAGAGACAGAAGTAAATGCTGCGCTCACGGTGCACGGTGAGGGTGCGGTGGTAACGGCAGCGTCGTGCGCGGCAGTCGCTCTTCCAGATGATATCGAGGTGGAGCCGATGAATGTGGCCTGGCTGCGGTAGCCAGGTGCTGCGAGAAGCAGATAAAGTCAGGAACTAGACCTAGTTACTCTTATGACCAGTTGAAATTACAGGGGGGCAAGGGGTACCCACAATTGCCTCAGGGTATCTATTGATGCTTTAGGTGTTACTATAGTACTTACCTATATAAATCTTCTCCAGAAAGAGATGTGGTCCTTCCAGGTGGATTGTAAGCTTCTTACTTACGACGTCTGTTCGTTTTTTTCTCATTTGTTGTACTTTATTTAATCTTCATGCTCAAAGTTAAGGCCTTAATGCCTTTCTTCTTTAAGTCCGCTTAAAATGAGAGCTACCGGTATTTTTGCATCATAATTAAATGAGTATATATTTGTTTTCAGAGAAAAAGATTCGTGTGCGGCGGGAATGAAGTTAGCAGCTGCGAAGAAATGTAGCACTGCAGATTCAGAAATTGGAACGGTAAATACTAAAATCGTATTCTTCCTTCATGTAATTTCGACGGCTATATCTTAATAGTGGTTCTAAATAAATCTGTGTCTTTTACAGACGTGTTGTGAGGAATGTTCCTTTGGAAGATGGACGGGAGAGTCTCAGGGCAAGGGAGCGTGTGGTGCTGAGCCATCATCAGAAGGCGTCAGTCCTTCCACTGCCCTCAGGAAGGGCGCTTTCCACAGTTGTTGTCTGGTAGATACATGAGTTATTTTAAACTTTAAATAATATTCCTCGTTAGTCGAGTGGTCCCTTCCGAAAGCGTTACTGCTGAGCACTTGAGCATGTTCGATTACGGTTTTGATTTCGGCGGGCAAAATTATATAGGGTTTTCCATCTGGAAACTCTCATTAGTGCGACCCCTTTTACA